>CM062396.1:9498683-9921284 GCA_031304145.1 Cardiospermum halicacabum | reverse complement strand
ATGAAATGACCTTAATGGATTGTAATCGAGCTTGAGCTATTAAGTATTTCTATATAATACTACCGGAGTTAATGAGTCAAATAGTAATTATAATTAATTAGTGATATTAGTAAGTGTAAGTGCTATTTTTATGTCGATAGCACAATCGATTTATAAAAATAAATCACAAGAATTTATTTTAAAATGGTTCTATATATATATATACATATATATATATGACTTATTTTCATATTATAACTCTACTCACAATCAACTTGACATGATTATTTGTCTCCTTTATTTTGGTTGCAATTGAGATAATTCTCTCTTGTACTTTAGACTGGCTAAAAATAAAATTTATCCTATTTATAATAAAGAAAATCAATTAGAGATTGATTATGAAATAATTTCTCATATAATCAATTTCAGACCAAATAAAATAAAAATAAAATAAATCTTTTTAACAAACAATTTTTGTTTACTTACATTCAATAGTGTCATTTGAATTCGCAATAACATCGTGTTAGCCTTTGATATAACCAACTATATGGACTCAAACCAATATGAAAATATAAATTAGGTAGAAAAGATCAAACATTCAGAAACAATATAAGCAAACCTTTTGTCCAATTTTAGATTTTGGAACCGTGTGCTTTTTTTTTTTCAAAATCGTCGTACAAAACACAATTTGTTGAATACCGAAACACGACATAAAGAAACTATTTAACTGTTTATACCTATAAATGAATGAGGTTAACATTTATTTTAAGAAAATTAAAATAAGTGAGGATTTCTAACTTCCCAATAAATTAATAGACTATTTAAATGTGTTTAAACCTATAAAATTTCAAAAAATAAATAAATATGACCAATATATTCTTCAATTTGCAACTTCACAAATTTTTTAAATGTCTTCATTCTTCAGGGCAGTAAAAAAATATATGAAGTTCGTGGAAAAGAAGTATATAAGTCATTTGTGGTTTATTTTATTTATTTTTTTTATAATTTCAATTTTTTTTTAAATTTAATAAATTAAAATAAAGTTTGTCTAATTTGGGTAGTATCATTTTTGTCATTGTATAACTTTTATTTATATTATATAGTCCAACTTTAAAAATTTTATAAAAATAATCTTTCAAACTTTCACTGAATAGATCATTTTACCCTTCTGTGAATACCTTTTACACTGATTTGTAAAGGTGTGAAGGTGATCTGTGAAGAGAATTTATGTAGCTGTGAAGATTTATTTTTAAAAATCAAAGTTTGGATGGCTAAAAATAAAAATAAAGTTTTATTGGTTTAGTTTTGAATTTTTAAACTTTATTTGGTCCATTTTATATAATTTTTCCTTAATTTTTAATTCAAAGTTTCAAAGAGGGAAACATTCGTTATCTTTTATTTATTTATTTTTAAATTCTTCCTAAAATAAAAAATCTTCTTCAAAATTTCCCGTATTCATTTAATCTTAAAAATAACATTGACTGCTATTTTTATTTTAAAATTAATAATATTTAAAAAATTTATAATTTTTATATAAAATTTTCAAAATTATTAAACTTTGTAATAAAACGTATAATTAATATATTTTTCTTAAATAATTTTTACACATCATCATAATATTTTATACTTCATCGTATCAATTTCCATCATCATAATATCCATAGTATATATATTGTGGTGGGAAAACAACCATAAGGCACCAGAGGTGAAGGTCAAAGTATGCAAAGGACAATCCATGACCTTGATCGACCGAAGACGACTCGACCGAAATGAAGCAAAAGCTCAGAAGAGGTACCCGAAGGTTGTTCTCGGCCGAAAGGGCCAAAGGCCCATAAAATGCTCGGCCGAAATGGCCGAAGGCCAAAAGATAGTCCAACTCGGCCGAGTCCAGCAGAGTCCAAACCGAAACTTACCAGCCCACCGAATTATAGCCTAACCAAACAAGGATTCTCGAAGCCCAATTGGTAAAAGAAAGACTTATCTCATCGAATCAAGGATTCCTGAAGTCCAATCGGTGAAGAAAGACTTACCTTACTAAATCAAGGATTCCGAAATCCGACCAACCAGGGAAGACCTCTTTCATTGAAAGAGAGACACCGAACCCAAAAGGAGGAGAAGTCCTAATCCTTCTAGAAAAGAAAATAATAACCCCTATAAATAAGGGATAGAGACAATTGTAAAGGATCCGATTCTTATTTTTCTCAAGAGCAGATTTTGTTCAACCATCTCTTGTAAGCTGTTAAGCTATTTTCTCAAACAATCTTAATCTGATATTTGGCTATGGTTTATTTGGCACCATATATATATATATATATATATATTACAACAATTATCTTGATAAGTTCATCTTTATTATTTAATTGTTTAAATTTTAAAAATAAATACTAATACGAAAGTCAATTTCAAAATATATCACATTTAAATTATATTATCTCACATGTGATTTTCCAGACAGATTTAATAAAACCATTCATTTAGACCGGACACGATTTTCTAAAACAATTAAAATTTAAGTTGTTTCTAAAATACTTACATGCAAATTGAAATAAAATTTTATTTTTAAACAAAAGTGATAAATACCGCAAGCAAATTGATTAATACCGCATTTATTTTCCAATTATATCCTCAACATAATTAAAAATAAAAAAATAATTTTTTATTTTGATTGAAACTCTTTATTTCGTTCTCTCATGTGATTATTTTCTTTTCATGATTTAAACTTGTTCAATTTTTTTTATTATCTCAGCTCAAATAATTTTTTTTCATTATCTCAACCCGTTTATTTTTTTTTTCAATTACATAATCATAGAAGACATGGATGGAAGTAACTATACATTCGTATCATTATATTTTATTCGAAGGGATTGTTAAATACCGCAGCAAATTTATTAATACCTATCTGTCAACTCTATGGACATGCCAATGTTTCTTAAAACCCTAGAGGACAACTCTATGGACATGCCAATTTTTCTCAAAACCCTAGAGGAGGAGAGGGAAAATAAGGTGAGTGGACTCTTTTAAGAGGGAAAAACTGTTTTTGTTTTTGGAATTCTTGAAGAATATTGGAGATAAGTTGTGGAGAAGAAATCAAATAAAAAGGTAAAAGTAGAATAATAGATGCGGTATTAATAAGTTTGCTGCGGTATTTAACAATCCCCTTTTTAAATTGATTTGGATGATACTACACAAATAACAAGTACAACCCTCCAATACAATGAACAAAAAGGCAAAATGGAATAATATATTAATAATAAAATAGACCATTTAAAAATTAAAATCCCAAGAAATTCTCTATTATCCAAATCACACTCATGTGTAGGTGAAGAGTGAGTAAGTTGTCTTCTCTATGGATTTAATTATTGTAAACTTTGTTCAAAGAATCAATCAGGGTTTTCTAGGAAACAACATTCTTTTAAAGAAAAGGAAAAAAAACATTTAAAATATTAATTAAAAAAATATTATTATTAAAATTTTCATGATTATTTTCCTTACATGACGCATGTAAATTTAATACAAACGAAACCTTGAAACAAAATTTGATAATATTTTAGCAAATTATTTAATCAAAAAAAAATATTTATATTACAAAAATTTTCGAGCATTATAATTTTTTTAAAAATAATTTATTAATTTAATAATATTTTTATTCAATAAATTAAATCGATCAATGAATAAGAATATATTCGATAAAAATATATTATTTTATTAGGATGTTTTTAATTATTGCAAATCCTAAGCTACTTGATTCACTAGCAATTATTTTTTAAACGAATTCCTATTTTCGTTTTGGATCTATTTCTTATTTATTAGTTTTCCTAATATGGAATTTTTTTTTTTTTTTTTTTTATTATTGTTTGTTTTCCTTATTGGAAAGAAACTATTAGGAAAATAGGAATTGTGATCACTATAAATAGAGGTATCTCATTAAAAAAAAAAAAAAGCATCCAATCCTATAGAGAATTATATATTGCGAATGTGGGAAGCACATTCGTGAGTTAGGGTTTTAGTTTGGGTGCTTTGAGTATAGCCATTTATGGCTATTTTGTGTGATATCTTGTAATCCCTTTGATCATTATAGTGGATTTTTATTCTTTTCCTTTGTGGAGTAGGCACATCACCAAATCACGTTAAATCTCCTTTTTCTCTTTCTACTTTCCATCACTTTTTTGTTCTGTTTCTACTGTAGTTGGTGCTATTTTGTCTCATCTATTCCTAACAAACTGGTATTAGAGCATTAGTTGGGATTAGTCATGGTGTCAATATCATCAACAAAGTTTGATATTGAGAAGTTCGATCGAAATATAAGGTTTGCTATGTGGAAGGTCAAGATGAAAGTGATTCTAACACATCATGGATTGCAAAAAGCGCTTTTAAAGAAAAAAGAATGGCCTAACTTATGGGATGAAGAGAAGATGGTGGAGATAGATGAAAGAGCATTATCCATGATCAATTGTGTTTGTCTAATGAGGTTTCTAAGAGAGGTAGCGGCCAGAATACTGCAAAAAGATTATGGGATAGATTGGAGGCTCTATATATCACAAAAAATCTCACTATAAAGTTGATCGCCAAGCATAATTTATATACCCTATCATGACAGAAGGTATGTCAATCAAGTCCCATATTGATGAATTCTCTTCTATTATAATGGATTTATCTAATTTGGACATCAAGTATGAAGATGATGATCAAGCCCTCATGTTACTTCATTCTCTACCTTTTTCTTTCAAAAATTTTAGAGAGACATTAATCTATAGTAACACTACTCTATAGTTGGAAGACGTTAAATCGGCGCTTGATTCGAAGGAGTTATTTGATAATCAAATGTCTAAAAACCGAGCAGATAATCTTATAGAAAGTTTAGTGGTTAGAGGAAGACCCGAATCTAGGGAATCTGATAAAAATCGCTCTAGATCAAAATCAAAGTCCAAGTATATGGTTTGCAATTATTGTAAAAAGAAAGGGCACATAAAAAGGATTGTTGAACTCTTAAGAAAAAGAATAAAGAAAATTAATAGCCAGAGAAGCCTCTACAAGCCAGTGTTATGCAAGATTAGGAAGAATATTGTGATGTCTATACAGTCATTGATGATAATACTAGATTTGATCAATGGTGGATTCTTGATTCTGCGTGCTCATTCCATATCTGCCGACGTAGAGAATGGTTCACTTCTTTTGAGGAATTTGAAAGAGGCGTTGTGTTAATGGACAACGACCAACCATGTAAAGTTGCTGGTATTGGTTCTATGAAGATTGGGATGCATGACGGTGTGATTCGAATATTGGAAGACATTTGGTATGTTCCTGATATTAAGAAAAATCTTATCTCATTATGTGCTTTAGATGATATTGGTTGCAGATTTACTGGTGAAGGTGGAACTCTAAAGGTTAGTTAAGGTGTGCTTGTAGTTATGAAGGTGAAGAAATTTGGTAGGCTATATTATTTGATGGGGTCTACCGTTATGGGTTCCTCCTCTATTTCTTCTGCATCAAGTGAAATAGATACTACGAAGTTGTGGTATATGAGACTTGGACATATGAGTCAAAAAGGCATGACAATGCTGAGTAAGGGGGTCTTTTGGGTGATCATAATATATCCAATTTGGAGTTTTGTGAGCATTGTGTCTTCGAAAAACACAAACGGGTTAACTTTAGCACTGGAATACATAAAACTAAAGATACGTTGGATTATATTCACTTTGATCTTTGGGGACCATCATGTGATGCATCAAAAGGTGGTTCTAGTTACATGATGACATTGATTGATGATTTTCAAGAAAATTATGGGTCTATTTCTTGAAGAATAAGTCTGAAACTTTTGAGACCTTCAGAGATTGGAAGGCATTAGTTAAAAAGAAGATTGGAAATAAAGTTAAGCGCTTGAGAATTGATAATAGGTTGGAGTTCTGTAGTGGGAAATTTAATTCATTCTGCAAGAAGAGGGCATAGTAAGACATCTTACAGTTAGTGGGACACCCTAATAGAATGGTGTAGCTGAACGCATGAATAGAACCTTTTTGGAAAAATTTTGTTGTCTACTGAGTAATTCTAGATTGACCCAAAATTTTTTGGGCGAGATTGCTGCAATAGCTTGTTACTTGACTAATCATTCACCATCCGCATCAATTGAGTGTAAGACTACTGAAAGAAACTATTTTGGTTTTTTATCTATTTCCTATTTATTAGTTTTCCTAATTTGAGAGTATTTTTTCCCTAATTGTTATTGTTTATTTTCCTTATTGGAAAGAAACTATTAGGAAAGTAGGAATTGTAATCACTATAAATAGAGGTGCCTCATAAAGAAGAAAGCATCCAGTCCTAGAGAGAATTATACATTGTGAGTGTGGGAAACACATTTGTGAGTTAGGGGTTTTATTTTGGGTGCTTTGGGTTGTGAGATTTAAGTGTAGCTATTTGTGATTATTTTGTGTGATATCTTATAATCCCTTTGATCATTATAGTGGATTGTTATTCTCTTCCTTCGTGGAATAGGCACATTGCTGAACCACGTTAAATCTCTTGTGTCTCTTTCTACTTTTCATTACTTTGTTATTTTTTTCTACTCTTGTTGGAGTTATTCTGTCTCATCTAATCTAGGAACATTGTCGAATCATGATTCCCTATCCTATTAACCCCTCAATCACTTTCATTATCAATCTCAATTCAGTTTTTGAACCAAACGACTCCTAAATTACATGATTATGGTCGATTGGGTAAGGTTTTAATGATAAATAAACCCATAAAATAAGTTCATATTTTAAGATTTTGAAAGATTAATGGATAGTAATGGATAATTTGTTGGATAATCATCATGCAATTATATGAATATATTACATACGTAAAGGAACAATAAATTCATATAATTGCATGGATCTAGGATCTGTTAAAAGTTCGGATTCTCACATGATAATTATTTGCCTTCGCGACTCAGGATCTAAAGATGTTGCTTGGCTAGAACCAACACCCCTTATTGCGCCACACACGATTGTCGGAAACATGTTAGCTGCTAAACTAACAAACTAGGGTTTCAGAGAATTATAGGGTTTCTCGAAAACCTTATTTCTTTCTTGAATGATTATTTGACAGCTTTACTGCTATCTTATATAGCAGCATTGACTGGAAACCTAACCCGCTCACTTACGATCTGATCGGGCGACTCAATAGGTTGTTTTTAGTTGCAGGCCCAATACAGTATTAAAGCCTACTGGTTATAATTGGTCTCTAACAAAATATTATAACAACCCAAATAATTTAATTATACCTATTGATAATTTATGTCAGTTTATTTCACAATATCTTATTTGGACATATGACATATTACATGTTACCAATGTTTCGTCCAAATATCATTTTCTCAATCCCTAAGTAAACTGATAAGTAAATGATATTAATAACCATGATTCATTTTAGCATGGCCATGCATTTCCTCAGATTCACTTAATTGAATGGTCCAATAGATATCTCTCTATGTCGAGAGGAATAAATCTCATCTTGTATAATCACTCCCACTGCATAAGTTATATAACGTCCAATTATAGTCTTTGTGGTTATCCAGTTAAAGATAACATTTGACTATATTAAAATATCATAATCATTATGTAGGAACTGTGACATACTCAGGTCTAATGATTCAATAATCATAACTATCACGAGAATTACTAAAGATGTCACCATGTAGCAATTTTGTAATGAGTGTGTCCAGTATTTTTTCTCCAACAAATACCTACTAATTTGATTTGTACCATACATGTAATTATCACACAATTATCGATCAAACTGGTACTAGCTCTACATAATAGAATAACTAGGGACGTATTATTATATGTATATAACATGCTAACATTATAATAATAATAATAATACTAATAATGAAATGTAACGAAATAAATGTGGTTCATATGAGTTTAGAGCATAATCACTAACATAATTGACTAATACTTCCTTAACGAAATAGATTAATTCATTACAATCACGTTATTGAAAAAATTTATATTATTGGATAGTTTTGTTTCTAAAATATTAAAAATGTGATCAATTAAGTTTATCTTACCATCCTTATTGAAGCAGATGGATTCATCACGATCACATCATAAAAAATAAAAAAATATATATGTTATTATAGTGGTTCAAACACTGCATTCTGAATTCGATCTGACGGAATCAAATTAAGTTGACATTAGGGAATCGATCCAATGCAAAAGTATCCTGCAAAAGATAAAGAGAGAACATCAAAGTAGATCTTGAGGACACCGATTTGGTGTCTACCGTAGGCACTCCGATGCTCAAGTCAGTTTTGAGTGTAAATAATTAAACATGAAAGTAAATAAAAAGAATGAGTAACTTCTTGAACAATGTGAATCATCTCGGAAGAAAGTGAAAGTCGTTTGATGACACCGAGGAGCACTAGGTCTATGAATCACGACCAATGTGATGATCAGAATCGAATGAATGTCACTAGAGTGTGATCAGAGACTTGAGAGTAATGAGTGATGATTTTGGTAAGGTAAAAAGTCAGGCTAATTGAAGAGGTTCAGGTTCTTATTTATAGGAACTTGAAGTAGCTGAGGGCAAGACATGCCAAGATCCATTCGAAAGAATCTCTGAGGAATCCTTGATCCTCTCAACTACGTATCGGAAGTTGAGAGGCTTCTGATAGGGTTTGGGCCACATGGGCCGAGAGACATTTGAGGTCTTGCCTTGGGCCTGAGTTTTGGGCCTATTTCGATTGTGCCTTGGGTTTGAAGTAATTTGTTGAACCGGGCTCGGAAGTTTGCAGCTCACTATAATTATATGATAGTTTTGTTTCTAAAATATTAAAAATGTGATAAATTAAGTTTATAAATTACCATTTATATAATATTTTCCCCCATTTTATGAGACGTTTTCTTCGTAGTACTCTTTCTTTTAAAAGTTATTATAACTGATAATGACTCTTCCAATTTAAGGCACCACTGTCCATCTGATTTGACTAATAACCTCATAAAATGACATGAGATTTTTAATATATATGGTTCTTATTCACAAGTTTCATGGAAAAACTTCTGAGAGAAGCTTCTTTCGAGATCAACCACTTGATTGCTCTAAATTAAACATGTTTAAATTTGGAGTTTTCATCAAGACGGTGAAATTTTTTTTACGTTAGTGATACGGATAGTAACACCAAATCTTCCTCTCTCAATCTGGATGGTTACAATTTGAACCATTGAAGTTCAAAGTACATGGTCTATATCGGTTACTTTTCTCTTTTTTTTTTTTCTTTTTTCAATTGTTTAGCGTTGAATTCACAAATATCATTTTTTTTTCATTACTTACCATGTAGTTAAAGTTATTACTATAACTTATCTCACAATAAAATAACTCTTAGTTGAGTGAATGCAATTTATTACACATAAATTTCCATGCATTCCCATTATGGTTATTTTTTCAAATTTTAAATTTTTAATATTTCTAAAAATTTTAAAATTTTAATATAATTTTTCAAAATTCAAAATTTTAATATTTTTGAAAAAATTTAAAATTTTAATTTAAAATTTTAGTTTAATTTTAAAGAAATTGTAATTTTTTCACACATATATAATTATTAAAAACGAAAAAATAGAATAAGAAATGAACTAATACAATTATTGTATAGACTTTCAAATTGTTTAACTATAAACATTATGAATTTTCAGTTATAACCCTTCCTAAAGGATAAAAATTCATATAATATAGGTAGGAATTTATACTAAACTAGGGATTAGCATCTAGCATATAAATACACTAGATTACTTATTACAAAAGATTGAAAGGTCATGCACATCTAAGCAAAACTCGGTCAAGTGACGTCTCTTCTTATCTCCAAACTGTGGAGTTTGATTAAATATAAAGATAAATAAATTTCATGAGTAACTTAATGTGGCTGCATTAGCATTTGAACAGCGGTTTGTAAAATTAAGTATTTGATAAAATTATTTTAAAATAATATTTAACGATTTAAATAATGGTCTAATAGACACTATTGAAATTATTTTTCTCTCGAACTAATATTTTAAAACTATCAAAATATCATTTTATTTCATATTAATAAATATTTTTTTTAATTTTATATTTAACCGCTACCACTACCACGAATTATTATCATAATTACTACTATGAAAGTTACTCTAACTACCATTTCAAATCGTTAATCACTATAGTTATCCAGATCAGTACTTTAACTGTTAGTTTTAACTAGTGGCACTGAAGTATATAAAATCAAAAAATAATTACAATCCTCCATAATTTTTTTTTACTTCTATTTTATAATTTTTTTTTTTTAAAAAAAAAGCATCAATGATTTCTAATTTAATTTATGAATAATTGATTATATATTTTTTAATTTCATGAAAAATAAACATTTAATATAGTCAATACAATTTATTTTACTCATGATAAATATAACTTTAACTATATGGCAGGTAACTTCTCAAATAGAGTTATATTTATAACTTATTAATGTAATTGATGTATTGTCCATGGCAGAGTAAAGTTATTTTTATAAGCAGTGAGTAAATACAATTTATTATATATTAATAGCAAGATAAAAAATGAATAAGTTGAATTAGCTTAATAAACAAAGATTTAAGTTTTTTCACCAAATCTCAACACATGTGGAAGATTCTCTACTGACATAAACAGATAGGTTCCGTGATGGTAGTTAAAAGATGCCAAATGAGAAGAGTTAAAAGAAAGGTACAAAAAGCATAAAGTTTAAAGTACACCAACATGTACATACATTATCACTTCTTCTTCATGTGACCTTATCAATCTCTCTGATACACCCACTTATCTATCCTATACATATATTTTATTCTCAATTAATTCATCAACTTCATGTCTTTGCTTTCAATATATATATATATATATATATATATATATGATGGGTAGATAGCTACAGATTTGGCTTCATACAATGTAACTTATGATGAGGAGAGATACAACTATAATTCTACAACTAACTAACTAACTACTCATTGAAATTTTTGATTCGTCTACAATAAATAAATTGTTTAAAAAAAGTGAATATTTTATCTTGGTATAAATTTATTATATTTAAAATTAGGTATGAATTTTTATAAATAGAATATATTTTTTTAATGAATTTTGTTGCTTTCGAATTTTATTTTATCTTATTTATTCATAGATAGAAATAAAAGCAATAATGTCATAAAATTAAATGACTTTAATATTAGTGAAATAACTTTACTTTTTTTTTTGTTATATTTTATAAATGACAGATATATTATTATTATTTTATTATTATTATATATAATAATACCCATTAGTTATTTTATAATGTGGAATTAGTACAAATTTGAATATGTATATACCAAGTTATTAGATATTTATTGGAGAACAAATACTGAACTCACCCATAACGAAAATTATTACATGGTGATGTCTTTAGTAATTGTCGTGATAGTTATAAATTTTGAATCCTTATACTTGAGTATGTCGCAGTTCCTATATAATGATTATGATGTTTTAATTTAATCAAAAGTTATCTTTATCTGAATAAATATAAAAGTTATAATTGGACGTTACATGACTTATGCAGTGGGAATAATTATACAAGATGTGATTTATTTCTCTCGATAGAGAGAAATATCTACTAGACCACCCTATTAAGTTAAACTAAGAAAATACATGGCCATGCTGCAATGAATTAATAAAAGATTATTAATGTCATTATACTTTTTAGTTTACTTAGAGATCAAGAAAATAATATTTGAACGAAATATGGTTACCGTGTAATATATCATATGTCCAAATAAGATATCGTAAAATAAAGGTATTATAACTTGAACTATCAATAAGTAAAATTATTTTAAATTATTTGGATAGTTAAAATGTCTTAGATCATCTTTAATGCAAATATTTCATTCAAGTCTCTTATGTGGGCCCGTGTATGCCACATCATCAAAGAGACTCATTAATACTAGAAAATATAAGAGCATCTCCAGTGGAATGTGAATCTATTGATTTCCACGTCTACATAGACATTCTGGAGTTTTTATTTAAAAACTCACTCCAATGGCAATGTGAATTCACAATGTCTTGGTGATGTGGCAAAAGAAATAATAGAGGCTGTGAGGTAGACCTTCTATTTTCCACGTCCTAGTTGACGGTGTATTTTTAATATTTTAAAATTGTAACTACCTTATTTCTATCTAAATTATAAATTAAAAAAGAAAAAGGAGTTTAATTCTAATGGATTATAAATTAGAAAATCTGAATAGACAATAACCAATGTGAGCTGTTTTCAAATTTTTTTTCTCCAGAAATAATATTTTTGACATATAATTATTCACACCCTCTATTTACCATGCCACATATGTCTCAATCCACTAAACCGTTGGAGATGCTCCTAATGTGTATTTTTCTATTTGCACAGCCACATCATCACAATGGAAACAATTCTACAAAAAGTGACTACAATGCACCTCTCTATTTTCAATGTGAGGATGATGTGGCAAGTTTTAATGCTCATCATGTGAGTCATTAATTCTTTTTTTTAATAATATTTTATTTATTTTTACTCTTTTTCTTATTTTATCTTTCTATTTTTTTAAAGTGTATAATAATAACTTATTAAAAAAATAGAGTGATATAGACCGTATGAAAGGGGTAGCATTGGAGTAAAATTAATGATAATGTGGGGTGAGATATCACATTTATGACATATCATTTGAGAAGACTTCTATTTGCTCTGTCACATCATCCCCAATTCACATTAGCATTGGAGATGCTCTAACAATTTCACTCCAATGCAAAGTCCCTCCCACTTTATTTCAAAAAATTTAAAAGTCAAATATAGCATACTACTTTCCTCTTTTTTCTCTCAACTTTCTCTTTTTTCCCTATTAATTTTTCACGTGTCTTCCCAATATTTATAATTTTTTCTAAAACTGGGTCTCTAATTTGAGAGACTATCTTCTAAAAAACTAGTTGCTCCAACGCAAAGAGACAGCACATGAGTCTCTTGTTAGGAGAGAAACCCAATAAAAGACTCCTACTGTGGATGGTTTTACTAGAGATCAATAATAATTAGTGGGCTTTAATAGTGTATTAGGTCTACAGTCAAATTACAGTCTATTGGGTTGCACGATTAGATCGCTGTTTATTGGGTTTCTAATATTGAATAAACCCATATTTTACTGGTTAGTGTGGCTATATAAGATAGCCATCAAATCAGTTAAAATATATATATATATATATATAGAATTTTTGTGAAACACTAAAATCTCAGAAACCCTAGTTCATCAGTTTGACAACTAATCCATTGTTGTTGATAATACGTGACGCAATAAACGGCGATCGCTTTAATTGAGCAGCACCTGTTTATAAAAACTACGAAAATAAGTAGTGTTTCTATTCAAATCTAAATCTAGGAAATCCTAAATCCAAATATTCTTGCATTGTATATGTTTTTATTGTTTCCCCTGCCATGTATATTCATACATGAGTTTGATTGCATGAAAATATCTAACGTTTGATTGCATGAAAATATCTAACGTTTGAATTATACTTATAAAATTTAATAATTTATATTCACTATCTAGAAGAAGAAATATTTAGGAGAAAAATCATCTCATAATAACAAAATAAATAACTTTAAAAGGGACCATTTTGTTGAGATGCTTTGAATCACAAAGAATTCCTAATTACTTAGAATATAAGGATTCCTATTTCGGAAGGATTCCCTTTAGGAAGGATTTCCTATTTCTAGTTTAGATCTATTTCCTTATTGTTATAATCCTTATTTGGAAAATAATTTTTTTTTAATTATGATAATTTGGTATTCCTTGTAAAGAGAAAATAAATTAGGAAAGTATATTTGGTGATCACTTAAAATAGAGCTGCCTCATGAAGAAGTAATCACCCATCCCATCCCTCTAGGTGGTGATCAAGAATTGGGTTCATAACCCCAATCATCAAGAGTTGACGTTCTAACACCTTCTAGGTATCTGAAAGTTCTGGCATAGATAACACCATTATTGTAAGGATGACAATTTTCGCCCTAACTCGCAGACCTATTCTACCCCAAGGTGTCCTGACCTGACCCCGACCTGCCCCGTACGTGAAATGGGTTAGATATAGGCCGTCCTGCCCTGCCCCGCATGCAAGGCAACGCAAGTCCAAATCTGGTTGGTGCCCTGCCTCGCCCTGCCCTGCCCCGCGATTGCTCTGCCATGTTAATTAGTTTCTTAATTTTTTATTTAAATTATTTATTTTTCATCTTTAATTTTTTAAAAATAATTTTAATTTACTGTTAGTATTAGATATAATATAAATATCTAAACAAAATTAGTTTTTGTAGCATCAAAATAATATTAAAATTTAATTATTTTCATTAATATGGATAATATTTAAGTAATTTTATTAAATAAAAAATTAATTAAATATCAAATTAATAATAATTATTACATTATTTATTTTTCAAATTCAAATATCATGGTAAATTTAAAAATATAATTTGTGACAAAGTAGGAAGTAATATAAAAATATATTTTAAATATTTTTTTTTGTAGAATAGACCAAAACAAGTCCCCGCAAGGCGGCCACGGGTCCAAACATTCTACCCCGCACCACAGGGCAGGGCGAGGCATGTCAGACCAATTTGAAGGTAGGGCAGGTCCAATATTCCAATGACCTGCCCCATTGTCATCCATACATTGTTGGTACAATGTATGGCTTGGAGAAGGCATTCTATCTCTGGCAGTTTAAAGTATCTCGTTAGGTTTTTTATTCCTTTCGGTATAATTGGTTAATTAGGCTATTGATAGTTTAGGTAGAGTGCATGATAACATTGGAGATAGAGTGTTGTCGGAGTGACTTGTAATTCTTATTTCTCAATAGTTAAGTTGTTATCTTGGTGGAGTAGGCACATCGCCGAACCACGTTAAATCTCTTATGTTATTTCTTCATTATTTTATTGTTTTGTTTCTACTCTAGTTGTTGATATTTTGTTTCCACTATCCCTAAAAAAGCTGGTCTCAGAGCATAATTTGATATTAGTCATGGCATCAACATCATCAATGACGGGTGCCGAGTCCGTCAATATTTAAAATATCCTATAAATGACAAACTAATTGTAGTAAATAAGGTCGAATCCACATAGAACGGTTGCCAATTTTGATTTGTATATTAACCAAGTTGTATAAACTGGGGGTTTAAAAAGTGAATTTGAATTGAACACTTAGAACGTAAATATTAACAATCAAATATATTAAAAGACTCAGCTAACCGATCATTTTATTAATGTGTTGATCATTGATTCTAAAGATATCTTTATCGAATTTAATAACCACAGTTATAGTTATTGACAACGTGCCTAACAACCAATCTTTTCCTTAGTTATTAAACTGACTGGGTACGACCCTTCGAATCAATCACTAATCTAACACGTAGATTGCAATATGAACTAGAAAAGACCTATGGTCATAGCCAATGAATCAGTATGACAGTTCTTGAACTGTGATTGTGAAACCTCAACACTACCTAGATTAGATTAATTACGAATTATCTAACATGCAGTGTATTAGCATACTCAATTAACCAATCGCGCGCTTAATCAATTAATTAAATAAAACTAACATGACCTTAGCTATGGGCACAGAGATTACACAAATATTAAAAGATAACGCAACGAAGCAAAGATCTCACAACACGATTTAATTAAATCAATCGTTTAGCTGGGTAGACTAGTTTAGCACCCCATGAGCGCAATCAACATCATTGTCTAAAATATGAACTAAACGTACAAAAAGAAGAAAACAGATAGAAAAACTAAAGCCTGATTCCTTCTTCAAGTATTTTCAGAAAACAAAAAGATAATCTAACAATCTGTTCTGCAGAGTAAATATACTTTGTTAAGAAAAATAATCAATCCTCCAAAATCTCATCAAAATCCTCTCTAATATAATCTCTAATTTAACTTTTGAAAGATGTGAAAGTTCGTCTTCAATCCTTAAGTTCTGCATTTTTTGTCTTTAATCCCAGAAATCTTCATAATTGCACAAATACCTCCAAACTGTTCATATTCACAAAAATAAGGAAAATTAGTATAAAATCACAATAATGTCCTCAAAATAATTAATGAAATAATGCATAAATGTTGCACATATTGTGCTTAATCAATCAATAAATTCATCATCTTATTAATTTGATCATTGTACTTGTGTCTTGTGATAAAAGAGGGATATAATGAAAATCTTTAACATATTTGAGGAAAAAAATCACCTATAATAATTAAGTTAAACAAATTATATTCACTACTTTAAAAAAAAAAGACTAAAAAAAATACTCACCTACTAATAATAAAATCAAATAAATTATATTTACAATCTAAATTTTGGACCATTTAGAAACAATAACCCATGAATAAAAGAAAATTAAATAAAGCGAGTATACTTTATATATTCGCGTCTTAGAGTTCCTTGTAACCACCTATATATGATAAGACGATCCATTAATTCAACTCGGAGAGGATTACTATCTAAAATTTGGACCATTTGAGAAAAATATAATCGGTATATAAAAATAAAATTAAATAAATTACATTTACATCTAAAAAGGAACCATGTAGAGAAAAAAATCACCCAATAATAATAAAACTAAATAATTATATTCACCATTCAAGAAGTGACTATATAAAAATAATAATAATAATAATAATAATAACAATAAAATTTTATGTTGAAATTCTTTGAGATTTTTTTAAAAAAAATTATTTCACAAATGTAAAAATAAAATAAAAATAAAATTAATGCCCCATTAGAGATATAAAAAAAATCTAACTTAACTGTTAAAACCAATATTGAAATGAAAAATTAAATAATTGTACAAATTAATAAAATAAGTAACAGAAAACTCTATCAATATTTTTTAAATATTAAAAAAATATTATATACATTCATCAAACCAAATACAATATAAAATCAAATCTGGTAAATATCGCACCCTAATTTAATTAGTACCGTACTTTTTCCAATTTTATCCTCATTTTTATTAATTAATATTTTAATTTAATATGTCTTAATTTAATTTATATTTATCATTTCTTTTAATTAATTAATTTTTAATATTTGGATATTTTAATTAAATTTATATTTAAATTTTATATAATCACTAATTCAATATATTATATATGAGTTTGAGTAATATATAAACTAATGAGCTAGTTATTTAATTTGAAAAAACTTTATACAAATTCTCAAGATTTAGTTTTAGAGTTTCAATTCTAGCTACTGTTAGTTATTATTGAATAATGATTATTGAATAATGTTTATTGTATCATCGTAGTAGTTTAACAAAAAAAACTACTCTTAGTCATTATTAAATAATATTTATTGTGTAGTTTAATAAGAAAATTTATTTTTGGTTAGGAGACTGAGTGTCCATATAATACCACTTTTTTAGGATTTTTATCCTCTTATTTTTTAATTTTCAAAATAATAATAAATTTTATATTATTATATTTAGATTAAATCTTTTTATTTTAAATCAAATATATTTTTAAATCAAAAAACTTATTAAGGATAAAACTGTAAATTATGGAATAATAAGGTGCGGTATGACGCGGTATTTACCAATGCCCTTTAAAATTCGAACCCAAAATCAACTCAAAGTTTTTTAAATTTTAAAATATTTAATTAATTTTCAAAACATTTTTTATTGTTATTAAATTAAACGAACTAATTTTTAAAATCTAGAAAAATGAAATTTTAGCTTTTCAAACTAATATTAATCATGAGAATTTCTTTTTAGAAAAGACTTTCTATATTGAGTTTTGGGTCTTTTTTTAATGGTTTATTTCTTATTCGAGAATGATTTAGTTTTCTTATTTTGGTTTGATATATAATTTAGTTTAGATTTTATTTCCTTATTGAGTTAGATACCCCATATGAATTAAGTTTGATGCTAGCTATAAATATGGGATATACTCTAGAGTTTTGGGTATGACAAATAATATTGGTTGAGAGCACAGAGAGTCTGCGAGTTGAGTTATCTGTTCATCAATTGGTTTGATTGATTGAATACGATTGTTTGGTAGATTATTGAGAGAGAGTGTCTGATTGTTTGTAAGATTGTTTCGAAATAGAAAGTTGTTGACTTCTATGGATTAAGCAATTTGCTAACCACGATATACATCTGTGCGTTTTGTCAATTTTTGATCTTGATCTTGATCATCGAATTGGTTGTCGAAAATCCTAACAAACTGATATCAGAACTTTGGTTGGGATGACGAAAAATGAGACGAAGGACAGTAACGCATTCGGATTTGGAAAGGGGTATGCAAGTAGTATTCTGAGGCAATCAATGATAGGTACGATGAAATTTGATATAGAAAAATTTAATGGTACGAGCAACTTTGGCATGTGGTAGTCAGAAGTTAAAGATCTCCTATTCCGCGAGGGGACATTCATAGTGTTAAATAAGAATAAACCCATTTATATGTATGAAGAAGATTAATTTCTTAAATCGACAAGCTTGCAGTACAATTCGATTATGTTTAGGAAAAGATCAAAAGTATTCTGTTACGAATGAAATTATGACAGCAACTCTTTGGAATAAGTTAGAGGATAAGTATATGATAAAGAGTATTGAAAATCGACTCTACCTAAAGAATAAGCTTTTCCGCTTTCAATATGTTTTTGGTATGTCTATGATCGAACATCTAAAAAATTTCAACAAAATATTAACTGATCTTTTGAATTTAGATGTTGAAATTTCTGAGTTAGATAAGTCATTGTTGTTGCTTAACTCTCTACCTGATACGTATGATCATTTGATCACTACTTTACTGTATGAAAAAAGTCAGATTGAGTTTAGTGATGTGTCTAATACTTTAGTAAATTATGAATACCGAAGGAAAGACTAGTCTGATCACAAACATATTTCGGAAGCTCTAGTGGAAAGGAAATGAGAGAGAAAAATATACAACAATGCTGAGAAGTATTGGAACAATAAAGGTCGATATAGATTGGATAAAGATCAATGTGGATGGTGTAAAGAGAAGTGACATTAGAAGCATGATTGTCCTAAGAGAGAGTTGTCTGATTGTTTGTAAGATTGTTTCGAAATAGAAAGTTGTTGGCTTCCATGAATTAAGTAATTTGCTAACTACGATATATCGTTGGTGCGTTTTGTCTATTTTTTATCTTGATCATCGAATTGGTTACCAAAAATCCTAACACCATTTAACTTTTTCAAAATATTTACAACGGTTACTTTATTAAACACATTAGTCATATATATATATATACATATATATATATATATATAATTTATTATAAATATCATTATTTATAATCAAATATATTTAAAATATAAATATTATTTGAAATTTTAATAATTTAAAATTGTATGATAATATGATAGACGTATTTATTTCACATATTATCTATTATATGAAATTTAATTTTTTAATAAATTTTTTAATTTTATGAACTAATTTGATTAAGTTGAAAATTTAATGAAATTTTATATTAATTTTGATTTAAAATATAAGCGAAAATTATATTGTAAACTATTTTAAAAGTAATAACTTTTTACTATTTTTATAAATTTTAAAAGATAAATTTTATTTTAAAAAGAATATGAATATTATTTTTTTTAATTTAGATATACATAAATATATATATATATATATATAATTTTTTTATCAAATTTTATTAATAATATTTTATGGGAAAATTACATAAAAAGCACCTAACAAAGTTTAAAAATTCAAAACTAAACCAACAAAACTTTATTTCTATTTTTGAGTCATCTAAACTTTGATTTTTAAAAATAGACCTTCACAACTTCATAAATTCTCTTCAGAGACCACCTTCGTACTTTTACAAATCAGCGTAAAAGATCTTCACATAAGAGTAAAATAATCAATTTAATTTATTTTTAAAAAAAAATTAAAAAATTATTTTTATAAATTTTTAAATTTATATTATACAATATAAATTAAAATTATAAAATAACAAAAATAAAAATAACCTTTTTTTTATTAATATTTATCTTTATGAAGAGGGAGTGGTGGATGAGGCAGGCAGGCAGGCACATCAAATGAAAACAAAAAAGTTTAATCTATATTAATGGAGTCAACTTTAAATGTGTGTGCATGATGTGATGCATCACAATTATTAAAAATAATAATAATTATTATTATATACCACTTAAAAAAAAAACTACAATAGTGAGGTAATCAAATCGAATTTTGTTTTGTATTTTGTAGTGAAAATTGTTAAAATAATTGAAGACAACGCATGCTTGGTTTTACATTACACATTCTTGGACCTTATAATTGATATTTTATATATGTCTTATTGGTTTAATTAATTATAATTAGAAGTCAAAGTGATGATATGTGTTATGTATGTGTGTCTCTTGAGGGTTGCCAAATAATGAGAACACAATTGTACCCTTTCATTAACGTCATTAACTTATTTTAATAGTTATGATTAATTTGAGTCACTCATAATCGTGCCTTATGTCCCTAAACTCTCATTATTTAATTTAAAGGGTCAAAACTCGATTCGTAATCAAATTGCATTCGCTAAATGAAAATATAATTTCTAAAATATAAAAATAATAAATAGAAATATTCAAAAAAATTAATAAATTTTAAATGAGCAGAAATTTGAGATTGATTCGATTAGGAAGAAATTAACTTAAATTAGATAAATTTTTAAAATTTAAATACAAATTTCACTGTTATTTGCATAATTTTTAAATTTAAATTCGAAATGATTTAATAATTAGATTAAATTTTTATATTATATTAAATTAATTTTGTTATTATTTTTTATTATTATAAAAAAAATCAAATATAATTGTAAATGAATTAATTTCAATAAATAGATATGATAAATTAATTAATTTTTATTCAAAAGAGATTAGTATAGGTTATATATATTTTTAAAATATGAATTATAAAATATATTAAAATAAATAATAAAATTTAAAATTTACATAAAATTTAAATTTAAAATCTTGTGATATACTATCTGTTTTTATACTAACTCGAAAATTCTAATTAAACGGTAAATAACTCAAGATAACTTAAAATTCTAATTACGTGTAATTAATAAAGATATTATTAATTACACCTTTGTTTTTTAACAATGGGGCAAGAAGAAATCATGATATATGAGGATTTTTTGAATGGTTAAAAGAAAGTAGTTGACTAAATCTGAAAAATTAAAATGTAAAATGTAAGCAACTAGTGTGAGAATATCTGGACAGGTTTTTCAGGTATACAAAAAGGCAAGAGGCTTTTCAAATAGTAAAAATCCATTAAGAAGTCAAAGAAATAGCAAATCTCTCTTTTACCTCATCAGCAGCCATATCCATTTCTTATAAATTACAAACAAGTTGGATTTACTTACATTTTAAATAATATATAGTATTATTTATTTTTGTCATACTATAAGTGTGAATAGCTAATACTTTAAATTATTTGAGTTTGAAAAAGCTATATGTGTGGTGCTAAATAGACCACAGCTAAATATTAGGCTAAGATTGCTTAAATAAAGTAGCTAAACAGCTTATAGATATGGTCTCACAGAGTTTTGTTCTAATGAGTAAAAATCGGATCCCCTTTACAATCATCCCTACCCCCTATTTATAGAAGGTATTTGGGGTCCTATTTCTATTTGGATTGAGACTCCTTATTTCCCTTGAGTTCGGTCTCCTTTTTGGGCTCATTCTATTCTAGGGCTTGATCTCCTTTTATCTATTTGACTTTAGGAATCCTTGTTTCAATAGGAGTTGGTCTTCGTTTTTCTTCCGGGCTTTGGAAATCATTGGCCTGGTATGATTAGTCTTCTTTTTCGGATTTGGCGTTGGAAATCTGTGTTTAGTTAGGTGAAGATTTGGTGGGCTAGAACGCTTTGGTTCAGATTCTATTTTACTCGGCCGAGTTGAACTTCATTGGGCCCTTTGATCATGTCGGTCGAGCTAGGTTAGCACGTTTCTTGGGCCTTTGGCCCTCTTATTCGATCGAAGCTAGCTTTTTGGGTACCCTCTCTATATTCGACCGAGCTTGGTTTTAGGGTACCCTTTCTGTCTTCGACCGAGCTTGACTTTGCTTATTCTTACCTGCGACTATGATACCTTATGGTCATTTTCCCACCACAGTAATCCCCCATTGCCATGTCTTGAATCTTTCGAGCATGGCAATATCTGTCGTTATTTCGATCGAGTTTGGGCTACTATTTGTTTTCATTTTCGGCCGAGATTTCTTGGTTTTCTTGGTGGGCCACGCCAGCCCTGGCTGTCTCGTCTCAATTAGATTTGGCGGCTCTTCGATTGTTGTGCCCTAGATTTTGCCATCATGGCGGCTCCTCGACTGCCGCGTTCAAGATTTGTCATCATGACGGCTCGCCTATATAAAGGCTAGTGGTTTACTTCTCTCTTAATTTCTTCACTTTCAAATCTTCTCTCTCTCTCTATCTTCGAAGACCGTCTGCCTCTCCTTGCCAGTTTCGACTTTCCGGCGGTGTTTCGAGGTCCTCTCTCCCACTTCCGGCCAAGGTTAGCCTTCCTTGCTCAGTTCTTCGTCGTTGTTGGTTTGTTTTTGTATTCTGGTTCTTGATGAGTTGCTGGGTTTGAATCTGTGTCTGTTCGTCTGCTTGGTTTGTTTTTTTTTTTTTTTTTTTTGATCTACTTCATTTGCCTTTGCTTTCTGTCTTTTTGTTTGTACTAACTTCGGTCGAGAGTCGCTAACCTGCTTTTCTTTTCGGTCGGTTGTAGATGTCTACTGATTCCATAGGCACATCTTCTTTCGAGGGTCTGACTTCAGAATTCTCGACCGCTGAGGACGCGGGCGAAGAATGTTCGTCGGTTCGTAACTCACTGGCCGAGTCTAGTCCCCAGGGCATTCTGCCTTCTTTCTTTAATATTAAGAGCACCATGACTATGGACGAGCTGGAATCGGCCTTCTTTGCTTTCAAGTTCCCTAGTTGGATTAGGGCCCGGTTGCCTGAGCCTGAGGAAAAGGTAGATGATATGTTGGCCGATGGTTGGGAGCCCTTCTACCTTCGTCATTTCAAAATTGGGCTTAGGTTTCCAATCATGGGATTGGTCGAAGAGTTGTGCACTTGGTGCCAGATTCATCCAAGTCAGCTAACTCCCATGACTATTAGGCTTCTCCTGTGCGTCGACCGTTTGAAGGAGAAGTACAACTTAGAATTTACGGTCGAAGATTTTTTCTACTCGTACTTTGTGAAACGCGAGAATCCCGAGTTTGGGCGGTACGTGTTGAATGCTCGGTCGAATGCCCAGCTCTTAGTCTTAGGTTTTTCTTCTAACGAGACCCTCCGGATTTACCAGGGGTTTGCCTTTGGCAATTTTCGGGTTGCCCTTTGAGCAGTTTTTGCTCTTTGAGCAGTTTTTGCTCTTTGAGCAGTTGGTCTTCGCCCGAGACCCTCCAGGTTTACCGGGGGTTTGCCTTTGGCAATTTTCGGGTTGCCCTTTGGGCAGTTTTTGCTCTTTGAGCAGTTGGTCTTCGCCCGAGACCCTCCAGATTTACCGGGGGCTTGCCTTTGGCGATTTTCGGGTTGCCCTTTGGCAGTTTTTGCTCTTTTAGCAGTTGGTCTTCGCCCGAGACCCTCCAGATTTACCGGGGACTTGCCTTTGGCAATTTTCGGGTTGCCCTTTGGGCAGCTTTTGCTCTTTGTGCAATTGGTCTTCGCTCGAGACTCTCCGGGTTTACCGGGGGTTTGCCTTTGGCAATTTTCGGGTTGCCCTTTGGGCAGTTTTTGCTCTTTGAGCAGTTGGTCTTCGCCCGAGACCCTCCAGATTTACCGGGGGCTTGCCTTTGGCAATTTTCGGGTTGCCCTTTGGGCAGTTTGCTCTTTGTGCAGTTGGTCTTCGCCCGAGACTCTCCAGGTTACCGGTTTGCCTTTGGCAATTTTCGGGTTGCCCTTTGGGCAGTTTTGCTCTTTGAGCAGTTGGTCTTCGCCCAAGACCCTCCAGATTTACCGGGGGCTTGCCTTTGGCAATTTTCGGGTTGCCCTTTGGGCAGTTTTTGCTCTTTGAGCAGTTGGTCTTCGCCCGTGACCCTCCAGATTTACCAGGGGCTTGCCTTTGGCAATTTTCGGGTTGCCCTTTGGGCAGTTTTTGCTCTTTGTGCAGTTGGTCTTCGCCCGAGACCCTCCAGGTTTACCGGGGGTTTGCCTTTGGTAATTTTCGGGTTGCCCTTTGGGCAGTTTTTGCTCTTTGAGCAGTTGGTCTTCGCCCGAGACCCTCCAGATTTACCGGGGGCTTGCCTTTGGCAATTTCGGGTTGCCCTTTGGGCAGTTTTTTGCAATGCATAAGTAGTTGAGTAGTGGATGAGATAAAAAGGCTATTTTATTGCATTGAGGTGGGGCCCTGTTAGAAACCCCTTTCGGGGAGAAGAGCGCCCGTTACTACAATTATCGTACTGTTTTCAAAATTGGTATCTTTTAAGGTGGTGTATGTTCCAGCTATGTTCTATCTCCTTCCCTTCTTTTGTGAGCAGCTTGTAGGACCCTTTTCCGGATGCTCTTCCTACTTGGTATGGTCCTTCCCAGCTTTCGGCTAGTTTTCCATGGGCTTGATTTCTTGTGTTTTGGAATACCCTTCTGAGTACCCAATCCCCAGGTTGGAAGGCTCGTGCCTTGACTTTTTTGTTGTACTGCCTTGCTATCCCCATTTGGTATTCGGCTATTCTTCGCAGTGCGCTATTTCTTTTTTCATCCGAAGTATCTCTCTCGAAAGCTAGGACTTGTTCATTGGCCCTTCCATTTAGTCTTTCTTGTGGTGATAGGATTTCCGTTGGGAGTACTGCTTCTGTTCCGTATACCATCGAGAAAGGGGTTTGCAATGTTGAAGTTCTGGGGGTTGTTCTGAATGCCCAGAGGACTTCGGGTAGGGCTTCGGGCCACAATCCTTTGGCTCCTCCTAGTTTTTTCTTGAGTGAGTCTACCACCGCTTTGTTGGACGCTTCGGCTTGGCCATTGGCTTGAGGGTACCTTGGGGTCGAGTATGTAAGTCTTATGTTCAGCTAGTTGCAGAACTCTTTCAGAGTCTGCGCTATGAATTGGGGGCCGTTATCAGTGATAATTTCTCTTGGTATGCCGAATCTGCAGACGATGTGCTTCCAGATGAATTTTTGTACTTCTTGTTCTCTGACTCTTTCTAGTGCTTCAGCCTCTATCCATTTTGTGAAGTAATCGGTTACCATCAGTATATATCTTTTTCGACCTTGTGTGGATATCGGGAAAGGCCCGATGATATCCATCCCCCATTTGTCGAATGGCCATGGGGAGGTGATGCTGTGTAAATTTTCGGTGGGAAGGTTGGAGTAGTTGGCGTGTCTTTGGCATTTGTCGCACTTTTTTACAAGTTCGGCCGCATCTGTTTTCATAGTTGGCCGGTAGTACCCGGCTCTGTGCGCCCTGAATGCTAGGCTTCTTCCTCCGAAATGGTTTCCGGCTGGTCCTTCATGGAGTTCTTTCAACACTAGTTCTGCTTCAGGGAGGGAGATGCAGTTTAGGAAGGGACCGCTTATGGATCTTTTCAAAAGTAACCCTCCGATGATGCAAAACCTGGCCGCCTAGGCTCGCAGCTTTCTAGCCTCTGCCTTGTCTTCGGGTACTTGACCATGATTGATGTAGCTGACGATTGGGGTTCTCTAATCACTTTGTTCTATGGCCAAGGTTTCTTCGTATTCGATGGCTGCTTTGGGAAGGAAGGCGTAAACAATTGGTCCCGTCGGTTCGTCTTTGTGCATTGAAGCTCCGAGGTTTGCCATAGCGTCGGCCCTTTCATTTTCTTCTCTTGGGACCTGTTTTATTGTGGACTTTTGGAAGCGTTTCATAAGACCTTTGGCTATCTTCATATACTTGGCCATCTTTTCGTTTCGGGCCTGGTATGTACCGTTTATTTGATTTACCACCAGCTGGGAGTCGCATTTGATCGTCAAATTGTGCGCTCCACTTTCTTTCGCCACTCTTAACCCTGCGATAAGGGCTTCGTATTCGGCCTCGTTGTTGGTGGCCGGGAATTCGCATCGAATTGCTTGAAGTATTGGGGGTAGATTTGGGGGTCTGAGGTATACGCCTAGACCACTGCCGCTTTGTCTGCTAGCCCCGTCTACTTCTAGTATCCATTCATCAGTTGAGGGTGTTATTAGCTGGTTAATATTGACCGAGGCTGTTTCGGCCGGTGGATCTTCGAAGTCAGCCATGAAATCTGCCAGCGCTTGAGATTTAATCGCTTTCTTTCCTTCGAAGGATATGTCGTGCTCGCTAAGTTCTAGAGCCCATTTCATTAATCTTCCGGATCTGTCGGGGGAGTGAATTGCGCTTCGAAGGGGTAGTGCGGTTATGACCGCGATTGGATGCCCTTGAAAGTACGCCCGAAGTTTCCTCGCAGCGAAAATAAGACTTAGAACGGCTTTTTCCAGGGTAGGATATCTGGTTTCGGCCGATGTTAGAGTCTTGCTTGCGAAGTACACTGGTTGCTGTTTTCCCCCGACTTCTTTGACCAGAACAGCGCTCACTGCGATCTCTGAGTGTGCCAGGTATAAATAAAGTTTTTCGCCCTCTTCTGGTTTTGCAAAAAGAGCGGGGGGCTGGTCAAGAAATCCTTGATATCGGCTAAGGCCTTGCTGCATTTTTCGGTCCATTCAAATTCTTTGGACTTTTTAAGAGCCTCGAAGAAAGGCTGGAATTTTTCTGAGGCTTTGGGGATGAACCGAGTTAGCGCGGCTAGCCTTCCCGTGAGTTTTTGTACATCCTTCTTGCTCCGGGGTTCTGCTATGTTCAGGATGGGTCTTATCTGATCCGGATTGGCCTCGATCCCCCTCTTTGTGATTAGATAGCCCAAGAATTTCCCTGCTCTTACTCCGAACTGACATTTTGTGGGATTGAGCTTCATGTTATATTTTCTGAGCGTCTCAAAGGCCTGGCTCAAATGATGTACATGGTGAGCCGCGTCCTCGGATTTGACCAGCATGTCGTCGATGTAGATTTCCATGGTTTTTCCCAGCTTGTCAGCGAATATCTTGTTCATGAGCCTCTGGTATGTAGACCCTGCATTTTTTAGGCCGAAAGGCATTACTTTGTAACAGTAGATCCCCCTCTCCGTGATAAATGCAGTTTTTTCTTGATCGTTGGGATGCATCAGGATCTGGTTATAACCCGAGTAGGCATCCATGAAGCTCATCATCTCGTAGCCCGCAGTTGCATCAATGGTGAGGTCGATGTGTGGCAACGGGAATGGATCTTTTGGGCACGACTTATTCAGGTCCGTAAAGTCGATGCAGACCCTCCATTTCCCATTCTTTTTCTTAACGACTACCACATTAGCGAGCCAGTTCGGGTATTGGACTTCTCTGATGGACCCGTTCGCGAGGAGTTTTTCGACCTCTTCGTTGATAATTTTGTTTCTTTCGGGGGCAAACCTTCTACGTTTCTGCTTGACTGGTTTTGCGCTTGCTTTCACGTTCAGCTCGTGGGTTATGATTGTTGGGTCGATCCCAGTCATATATTCATGTGTCCAGGCAAAGCAGTCCTGGTTGGCTTTGAGGAAACCTATCAGGTTTTCCAGTTCCAAGCCTTCTACTGCGGCTCCAATCTGCACTGTTTTCGCCCCCTCCTGGTGCAAGGGGACTTCATCGACTTCGTCTTCGGCCGGGCTTCGGGGTTCGTTCGGCCGAGTCGTTAATTGCTATTCTTCAATCCCCTTTTGCTTTAGGCAGTTGGCGTAGCATTCCTTTGAGGAGCTTTGTTCACCCTTTATCTGTTTTATCCCTCGCGGGGTTGGGAACTTGATAAGTTGGTGATATGTAGATGGGATCGCCTTCATGTCGTGTATCCAGGGTCTTCCGAGGATTACGTTGTAAGCTGACCTCGAGCTTATCACGAGAAAGGTTGTGTGCAGATTGATCCCTTCTGTGAACACTGGTAGTTCGATCTCCCCGATTGTCGAGGTGGCTTTACCATCGAAGCCGATAAGGGAGACGGCCTTTCTGCGCATCATTCTCTCGTCAAGTTGCATATTTTTGAATGTTTCGATAAATAGTATGTTGGCCGAGCTTCCGTTATCTACCAATACTCTCTTTACAGTTAAGTTCGCTATCGGGATTTTGATCACTAATGCGTCGTGGTGCGGCGCATTGGCCCCATTGGCCTCTTCTTCTGTGAAGGTGATAGAGTAATTATTGGTTGTGGGTCCGTCTCTGATGCTATATATGCTGAGGGAGTTTCTCAGTTTTCTCTTTGTTGCCGAGCTTGTTAGTCCGCATATGTCGGATCCCCCAGCTATCATGTTGATCACCCTTTCTTCTTCCGCATTCGCAACTGGGACCGTTTTTGGAGATCGGCGATTCTTATCGGCCTCGGCTGCGATTTCTCGCCCCTTTTCAGATAAATATTCCCGCAAGTGGTCTGCTTTTATTAGCTCAGCAATTTCTCTCTTGAGTGTCCAACAGTCATCTGTGTTGTGTCCATGGTCTCCATGGAATTGGCAGTATCGGGATTTATCTTTTCATGCTCCTGCGGGGTTCGTTGGCTTGTGGGCCATCTGACTCTATCTCCCATTCCTTTAAGAATTGTAAGGGTTTCTCTTGTGGGAATGGTGAGTGGATAAGGTAGCAGTTCTTTTCTCTTTCGGCCGTGTTCGGAGTAATCTGGCCTCGAGGAATTATGTCCGGTGTAATCTGGTCTGGACAGGCCGCTGCTGTTAGTCTCCTTGAAGTTGTTCCTCGGCCTTTCAGTTCGGCCGAAATTTCCAGTACCGTTTTGGCCGCGGGAGCTTGGCTTATTCTGGGAGCTTCTGTGATTTTTAGGTTGGAGCTCTTCCTCATACTCCATCGCGTCTTCGGCTCTTTCCAGAACGTCTTCGAAAGTGCGGGGTTTGATCAGTTTTAGGCTCTCGTAAAACTTGGAGGTCTTCTGTAAGCCTTTGATGAAAGCTCTGGTGGCGCTCTTGTCTCGGTAGTCGGGGATGGCCATTTTGGTTTCCTTGAACCTTCTGACATACTGTCTGAGACTTTCAACACTCCCTTGTCTTAGATCATACAAATCATCTACATCTTTCTCCTTCTTTCTGCTATATGAGAATTGGTTCACGAATTTGGTGACTAGTGATGAGTATGACTTGATGCTTTTCTCCGGCAGAGCCGAATACCACCTCTGGGCGGTCCCCGTCAGGGTGGAACCGAAACTTTTGCACATAATTGCTTCCAAATCCTCTTCTGGGATATTGCAGGTTCCCATGCGATTTTTGTATCCGGCGATATGATCTTTAGGGTCTGTTGTTCCGTCATATGGCCTCATGTTTGGAATTGAGAACTTTTTGGGCATTTTCGTTTCTAGGATCCAGGATGTGAAGGGCATGTCGGAGTATCGCATTGTTGACGACCTCATTGTGATTCTTTTTCCCGAAGTTCTTTGTACCAGGTCTTTGAGTTCTTTGATTTCCCGATCACGGCGTCTCTCTCGGTCTTTACGGGTGGATTTAGGGTCGAAGGTCTCTTCATCGGAGCTGCTCGAATCATGCTGGTCGATGTTTTTACAGCTTTCTGTCGACTCGTCACTTTCTTCCGATGTTCCTCTACCGGAGTCTTCAAAGTTGAGCTTGCGCTTTCGGAGGGGCGAGTATTTCCGGCTCGATTGCCGGGTTTTCTCTTTGGTGGACTTCCTTCTCGATTCTGCTTCTTTTTTCCACTGCTCCCTCTCTTCTTCAGCTTTCTTCAACATCTCAATTAAGATCGCCAGTTGTTCCTCTGGCGTCTTTGGAACTTGATCTTCTACATTGATGGTATTAGGGTTCTCTGGAGCCATGTCTGATAAAAGGTGGTGTGGACTGTAACTTGAATTTCGAATTTTCAACCTTAACCTTGTGTGTGAGGTTCGGGGCCCCACGGTGGGCGCCAAACTGTGGTGCTAAATAGACCACAGCCAAATATTAGGCTAAGATTGCTTAAATAAAGTAGCTAAACAGCTTATAGATATGGTCTCACAGAGTTTTGTTCTAATGAGTAAAAATCGGATCCCCTTTACAATCATCCCTACCCCCTATTTATAGAAGGTATTTGGGGTCCTATTTCTATTTGGATTGGGACTCCTTATTTCCCTTGAGTTCGGTCTCCTTTTTGGGCTCATTCTATTCTAGGGCTTGATCTCCTTTTATCTATTTGACTTTAGGAATCCTTGTTTCAATAGGAATTGGTCTTCGTTTTTCTTCCGAGCTTTGGAAATCCTTGGCCTGGTATGATTAGTCTTCTTTTTCGGATTTGGCGTTGGAAATCTGTGTTTAGTTAGGTGAAGATTTGGTGGGCTAGAACGCTTTGGTTCGGATTCTATTTTACTCGGCCGAGTTGAACTTCATTGGGCCCTTTGATCATGTCGGTCGAGCTAGGTTAGCACGTTTCTTGGGCCTTTGGCCCTCTTATTCGGTCGAAGCTAGCTTTTTAGGTACCCTCTCTATATTCGACCGAGCTTGGTTTTAGGGTACCCTTTCTGTCTTCGACCGAGCTTGACTTTGCTTATTCTTACCTGCGACTATGATACCTTATGGTCATTTTCCCACCACAATATGCAATTCCTATGTTTCTATAATGGCTTTGTCTTGTCAAAATTTTCATTATTAGAAGTAAAAAGACATGCACTATATTTTATTCAATATAAAATTAACGAGTAAATATTATCTAAAGTTAATTTAAATGTATGTGGTGGTAAATTATCTGAATTTAAAAAAGAAACGAAATTTTAATCAATTCAATTTGTTTTTTAATTTAATTTATTTTTAAAAATTTAAATTAAAATTTTATTTTTAAAAATAAAAATTAAATTTTTATTTTAAAATTTTAATTTCCAATTCGATTTTTGATTAATTTATTCAGATTCAAATATTTATTTAAATTAAACCAACTAATTTGGTTCGGTTTTATAATTGTAATTAAATTCAATTTGATTTCATTTTATACTTTTAAAATTAAAATTTTTTTAATTCCATTCGATTAAATAGAAACAAAACTTCCACATTTTTATAGAACAAAGAGACCTTTGTATACTAAACCCTACCCTAGAAATAATAAAATAAAATAAAATTACTTTAATGAAGTACCAAAATATTGGTAAATTGAAGCTTGTTGCATGTCTCTAAACTTCAATAATTCATATTAATCTTAATAATAATATGATTATCATTACTTCATTAACACACCAAATATTCAAACTTTGAAACGCGTTGTTCACGCAACAATAATCGGATATATATATATATATATATATTTATTTATGTTTATGTTTAAATAAATAATTTTATAAGAAGAAAGAACAAGTTAACATGTAAGCATGTGATATTGATTAAGTACTAAACACATACAGTTTGGTTTCTCACTATTTCTTCAATTATTGTGTCCCCACTTTCACATTTCTTAACTCAAGAACATGCATTACTCTATCAATTTTACATGTATATATATTTATATTGTTTTTGAGTCAAAAGTATGTGTTCATGTTTATCAAACACACCACATTATTGTTGTTGATACCCTAGAGGAAACATTTATTTGTAAAGGAAACTAACCTACATTTTTACCATTTATCTTACCAATGTTTATTCATTTTCTTTTATGATCTAAAATTGGGAACTTCAAAACTAGAGGTGATTAGTGAATAGTTAAAGATAAATTATGTTAAAAAATAACACCATCTAAATTGGGGAGTGTGGTTTTTGAATAAATAAACTCAAAATTTGAAGTAGTAGTAGACTTTGACACTAAATGATTAGATACCTAACCATGTGGGGAGTAGCCAAGAAATAGAAACAAAGAATCATAGTATGCAATTTCATGATGGAGATAGATGTGGATCAAATTCATTATACAACCACTACCAACAACTAGATAAAGTGGGACTACATATATTTTTATGTATATTTATAATTTAATATAAATTTTGAAAAAATTAATATTGTAAAAATTGATGCATCTAAATATTCTTTTTAATTTTATTTTTGTAAAAATTTTGAAAAATGGATTTTTTAAATTCAGAATGTAGTTATAGATCTGTTTTGAAAAATATTTTTGTAAATTACGATCACACAGTCTGTGAAGAATTGTCTATGGAGTGAAACTTTTTATGACTTATAAAAAAATAAATTATTTTTTATTAAAAATATTTGAGTTCTGACTAAATTTTCCGAATTAATTGGATATAGAATTTTAACTTTTAAAATTCTGTTAAAAAAATTAATATTACTCTTATGAAAATGTGATTGACAAGGTGGTGACTAAGTGGATTTGACACACCCATCCCAATTCAAAAATCTACCTTTTAGGCATGAATGATTAAGTTGGTAATTAAATAAAATGTTGATTTGCTTTATGGGTTTTGTATAGATTTAGTTACATGTTTGAATAGAGTGAAAATTATAATATGATAATGTTATTAAAGTTGTTTGTATGGATGTGTAAGTGGGTAGTTTTGGTCTTCATGATATTGTTTGGTTGTTGTTTCATTAGAAACAATGTTGATTGTTGATTCTTGTTCAATTGAGGTAATTTGTCTCTATGAATATTTGATTATGTCGAGAAACATATGGTTCTTGGAGATTGCTAGTGGGTTTCATTGTTTTGAGAACACATGTAACTATTAATATTCATAATAGCCACCCAAATCTAATTTTGGAATTTGAAGTTTAGAAAAGGTGAGAATCATCTTTTGACCTCTTACTTTTATAGGTGAGAGTTCCCTAATTTTTTTTTTTCATGGGTTGATATAACACTTCAACTTATTTAATATGCTAAAATATGATGTATGGCTCATATTATTTTATATATATATATATTAGATACAGATTAAAATTATTTAAATTTCATTAAAAGTTATTTAAATTTCACTAAAAATTTTCGCGTGAGTGAGTGAGTATACTTTAATTTAAAAGATAAATGAAAAAATTTTAAAATTATATTAAATATTAAAATAAAAATAACGAAAAAATAGAAATGATATTATTTAATTTATATATATAATAATAATTATTCTTAATTTGATGAATTTTAAGTTGTTTTGTTTGTGATTGGAGTCAAAAATTTTGAAAGTTATCCAGCTCATAATTTTCTTCCAAAAAAAACTATTATGAAAATAAATGGATAAATTAGGTTGTTTCTTATTGCACTTGACTTGGCTTAAACCCTCCCACTATTCTGGTACAATTTATTCAATATATCATAGTAATAATTTGTCCTGATTTACAAGTTGAAACTAAAATGTCAAATATTTATTTATAATAAAAAAGAAAATTAGTAAATGTGAAGGAAAAAAAAAAGTATAGAACAACAGTGATTGATCTTATAATTATTTATTTTCATAAAACGATATCCATCCATATTGGGACGGTCTATTCACTTCACCGAACTCTAAAACTGAAGGAATACAAGGCTAGAAATGCAGTGACTACATGCATGAGCATAGCATATGTGTAAGTGAGTGAGTCCCACATTGAGAAGGTGAGTTGTCTTTGTTATCTATCAATGTTGTGTTTTCTTTAGTTTAGTGTACGGCATGCAATATTGGACCATCTCCCACTATCATCAATTTGCACTTGCAGATATTCAACTGGATCCATCATCATCAAAATATGGTCACTTTGTCCCACCAATAGGATTTGCATTATAGTAAATAATCATCAATAACACACTCTAATTTTAGCCACCCTTTTTCCTCTACCATTTTCATAACCTAAAACAATTTGATCCTATATTAATGTCATCAGAGCACAACTATCCGAAACCATTTGGTTGTTTATTTAAATTACAAATGAATATTGAAATTGGTATAAAATTTAAGATTAAGATGATGATAAAGAGTGTTTATTTTTGGTATGGCTATAGAGAAAATGGAAAGTTGACATAAGATCCCACTAAGAGAACAGAACCAAGTGGCGAAATGGCGTTTTGTTGCATGTCTTTGTCTTCTATATATTCACAATCGATCCCTTTGAAGAATAAAAAGCCAAATAATGGAAGGCTAGGCTTTGGGTTCCAGAAGATTCAATTTCATATAGTCAACTACTACTTTACCCTGGTGAACCTCCTTCTTGATTTAATTCTAGGATTAACCCTATTTTTGTTTTCGAATTTTAAATACAGTACTACCACTCCTCACCCTCTTAAGATATAAATGTGACAGAAAGAGGTCAATATTGTTGATTAATATAGTGCATGTGGATAGATATGTTGGTCAAATTAAATCGATGAGACTCGCATTGGGATTCATTTTGCAATCTTTTCATTGCATTTGACTGATCTCAAAAGATTAGGCACAATTTATTCCAATAAGCCCGGACCCCGTGAAACACTTCATCATAATTCTTGGTCAAAGGCACACTGTCCAGTGACTTAGATTCAGATTAAGAACCAATAAATATATTGATTGAAAGACACAAATTGATCGACTCTAATTCTCTCAAAATTGATAAAAACTGAATTAAGCTAATTATGTGATTTGCTACTTGTAACAAATTGAATCATTTATAGGTCTTGACAAATCAATAAAACACTAATCTCATATCATTTTAAGGGTTGCACCATACCACATACCATACAACCCCAAGACCAAAAAATAACATGCGACACCAAAAAGCTTGATTTCTGGAATTTCAGCACTGAAATGAAAACGGAGTCTTCATGTTTCGCATCTTCGTCTTAAGAAGTTGCAGCCGCTGCCAACATTAACATGTATAAATCACAAAATTAAACGCATGTAAAACTCGGTCAGGTGTTTGTGTAAATAAGCGATAAAAAGAAAGCAATCTAAAACAGTAGAGAATGATAATTTTCTAACACCATCTGTTAGTTAAGTGAGTGTATTATACCTTTCATGGGTGGTTCGTCTTGGGGTTTCATGGCTGGAAAGAGGAGGACCTCCTGTTCGACAAAAAGTAAGATACAGTGAGCGAGACTGCAGATAACATTGATGAGTAAACAGGCAGATAGATTAACAGAAAATGCAAACCTTGATATTCTGTGAGTCGGTAAGTAACATAGTCAGCCTATCGATACCTAAACCCCAGCCACCAGTAGGAGGCAATCCATACTCCAGTGCAGTACAGAATGTCTCATCTAGAGCCATTGCTTCATCATCACCGGATTGTCGGTCCTGAATTGCCAAATAAAAAGATGTCAAGTCCAAGGAATTTTCAAATTGTCTTGAAACTAAAGTACATTGCACTTCTTAGTGTTATTACCTTGAGTTGTTCTGCGAATCTCTGGCGTTGTACCACTGGGTCATTCAGCTCAGTATATGCATTGCAAAGCTGTCACGATATATAATTAACAGCATATCAATGCCATGAAGTTCCGAAAAAATGTTAAAAGGAAATATGGTGCAAAGTAGGACATGTCCTACCTCATGCTTGTTGATGAACAATTCAAATCGTTCAGTCAAGCTAGGTTTTGATCTGTGCCACTTAGCCAAAGGACTCATGATCTCAGGATGGTTGATAATGAAAGCAGGATTCACGCATGTTTCCTCCAAGAAATGCCCAACAAGCTATAACAAATGAAAATTTTCAAATATGCGTAAATAAAAGGTCAGTCTAAAGGATCAAATATTTGTAACAAGTTATCATAGATTGTCATATGATTCAATTAAGAGGTAACACTAACAATTAACTATTTGAATAGCAAACAGCAGAAAGCAACGCTGATACAAGAGCCACTAAATAATCTACTTTAGTTTAAATACTCATCTTCTATGAATATGCTATTATATTCTGAATATGTCTAAACCATGCAGAATATTAATCCACCAGCCTCATAAGACAAGTCAGAAAATGCTATGTAGGGACATAATCAGCTTATATAACAAAATTACACCTACAGAAGATCAACAAACTGTCTACCATGGTAAAAGGGTGAATGTGGAAAGAAGGTTACTTTATCTAATAAACGGGTCGTCGTTTGAGGAGGGGGGCATTTGACATCAAATTTGTTACATACATCCACAAGATATTTGTTAGCCTCATCACTGGCCAAATCTTTGGGTATTTGAAGGTTAGCCAATTTCTCCAACTCCTCTATCATGTCAATCCTTCTGCAACACAAAACCATCACAAGAAGTATTAGAATATATTTCAATATAAATTTTATAATTCAAAACATGGGGTATAACAAAGTTAGCGGACCTAAAAGGAGGAGTGAAATCAATCTCAATGGGATCCTCATCAAGCCCATTGGCATGGTATTTGATTTTATAACCACCAGTAATTTCTTTAACCATTCCTGTTTCACATAATGTACATCAGAAGAATCACAAGTCTAAATAAAAATTAGAAAAGAAAATTGCAACATAAGAGCTTTTTCTACCACAAAATGCCTTACCACTGATCATTTTCTCCGTGAGGTCCATCAGGTCATTGTAGTCAGCAAAAGCCATATAGAACTCACAGGTGGTGAACTCAGGATTGTGGGTTAAATCAATACCCTCATTTCTGAACTGCTTTCCAATTTCGTACACTCTATCTAGCCCACCAACCACAAGCTCCTTAAGGTAGAGTTCAGGTGCAATACGCATGAAAAGTTTCATGTTGAGGTCGTTGTGATGAGTCACAAAAGGGCGAGCTGCTGCTCCACCAGCAATCATGTTCATCATTGGTGTTTCAACCTTAACACAATTCCAAGAAGTATATGTAAAGTCATATAACCTAGACTCAAGTCAAAGTAACAAAGTAAATTAACAGGTAAGTTTGAAATAACTAACCTCCAAGAAATCCAGGTCGTCAAGAAACTTTCTAATATATGAAATAACCTTGGACCTGGTCTTGAATATCTGTCGAACCTCCGAATTCAACATCAAATCCAAATAACGCTGGCGATACCTAGTTTCCTAGTTGGGAAAAAGGAAAGTTTATCCAGTCAGAACCAAAATATGCAAAATATGGAAGTACAGCACAAGAGGAAATGGATGTCAAAAATTAAATAACGATTCAAGTTTAAAGATACTACACTTTTACTGAAATAAGAAAAATCAGAAGTCTTCAAAAACAGAGCAATACACATTGTTCATTACATGGATGCTATGTATCATCACCTTAGAAAACTTCATTCTCAGTGCTATACCATCATCTCTATTGTTAAAGCTCATTAGTATTCATGTGATTATGACATCATTTATTCCGAATCCAGACTACATTATTTACTGAAAAAATTAGTGAACAAGTACTAATTAATTTCAAGTTAACTCTGTCCAATTTCACCAGTTGGTCAAAATGGAAATGAGATGTAAAATCAATTTATAGTTCCAAGAGACTAAAAACACCTATTAACCACAACTAATGTGAGCCTAAACTCCAGGCACAAAAGATAATAACTCAAAACTGTGTAAGTAATGTGCACAAATAATTCCAAAACCAAATGTACAACAAATAGATAAGAAATTTAACAGCTTGAGCTTACAGCAGTTACTGACAACTCATAACTTCCCTATTTATAGAATAAGGGGGATTAAAGCATTATATTGATGACTAACAAGTCTTCTGAGATTAAAAAACACCGAGTAACCCCAATTAATGTGAGCCTAGAATTAGTATGGTACATTGAACTCCAGGTGCAAAAGCTAATAACTCGAAACTATGCAAGTAACAGATAATTCCAAAACCAGATGTGTAGCAAATAGATAAGAAATTTAACAGCTAGAGCTTACCGCAGTTATTGACAACGAATAACTTCCCTAGTGATAGAATGAGAGGGATTAAAGCATTACATTGATAACTAACAAGTATGATGAGATTAAAAAATGAATTACTAACTAGTTGTCTACCCTACAACCAAGGGTTAATATAATATAATCACCTCACAAATTATTTCCTTGTAGTGAAACACTATGTATCACAAATCACGGCAAGAAATATGCATACACTAACAATCTACATTCATATTGTCTCACATCTTTACATCAGTATTAGATAGTCAAATAATACATTTAAAAGAGATAGCAAAAACTTTTACAAGCTTGTTAAACCATTTAAAAGCAAGGTTTAATTAGATGTCAATCATGCCAGACCCTTCAAAATAAAACATCTTAAAGTAGGAAAATCAAGACATGATATCACAGAAGTTAGGCATACCTGATCTTTCAGTATATATGTTTCAGGGTTCCTTATGCTTCCTGGGGACCATATGACAGTTTTCTGGAGAAAGGAATAAAGTTTTAAATCAGTAATACATCTTAGACTAAAGTAAACCAGGAAAATGTAAGTGTGTTCATACATTGGCATTTTCAGCACCAGGAGCTGCCTTCCTTGGCATCATATGCAGACAATGGGATAAGACTACAAATGATCTTGGAAAGATACTCAGCTCTCCCCTTTTAGTTTTTCCTAGATGAACAAGGAAAAATTATGGACTAACATAGTTATCTAACAAGAAGTTCATTCAGATGACAATAAAATTAGCTCAAGATAAATACAAGAATTTACATTCGTTTATATGTGACAATACGTATTTATACAGGCGTGCGTGTATAATCACCACAGTGCCATTCATTTTAAAATCACATAACATGAATGTAAGCCTAATAGGAAAAGAAATTATAGAAGACACATTTTCAGTGGTATCCAAACCTGGAAACCCAGTCACACCAACAATATCACCACGCTTGACACTAGAATGAAACCGGGTAAATTCAGCTTCATCCATGCCTGACTTGCTGTAAAGATAAAAAAAATAAATTAGTTTTATTTAAGGTGGAAAAAAAAAAACTAAACTAAATTGTGACCATCTCAACTCAACCCAAACTGTTCAAGTTAATCACGATTAGGAGATTGGATCTAATCCATATGTAAATGAAATTGTCTTGTGAAAGAAAAGAAAACTATCTGAGTTGAGTCTAGAGAAAATATACAGCACTTCCTACTGGTTACAAACTCACAATAATATTCCAAATCCTAATTGTGTAAGCCTAATCTTAGGTACAGACAATATATACACTATATACACAAAATATACACAAATATGGATTAACAATCCAGCAGCAACAAATTAGTTCCGTATTTTAGCAGATCCTCAAATCAAGTTCCATATTAGCACAACAGCTTTAAATTAAACTGCCAACTGATACAGCAAGAATAAAACAAAGATGATGCATTGCAGTGTCAAATAGTCAGTTTTTCAGTTTCATGAATACTCTTTTCATTTTACATTAAACAAAAAGCTTAAAGCAGGAAGCTTCATTAGATTGAAATAATACTATCATCATAAGGGTGTGCTTATATAAGTAAATTAAAATTAGGCCAATTCAGGCATAAAGAAGAGAGGAAGTGCAATTGAAGAAAGGTTGCTAAATGCGCCAGCTAAATTAAGTGCTATTTAGTGAAGTGATGAAAAATAAACAAAAGATGGGAAATATAAAAAGATATAATAGATAAAATTCAAGAACAAGCATAATTGGACAATCAAATTCAAATACCTTGCATCAGCCATAACTTGGACTTTAGCACCCCCACCATGTAAATCATAGAAGAAGAGCTTGGATGAGGATGCTCTTTTGCTCATAATTCTTCCTAGCATAAGCAAAACATAAAACAGCTTAGTTTCCAAGAAAAAAGTCACCAGACTTGATAACAGTTTCACAATCAACATTTACATACCAGCCAAAGATACTTCGTCGCCCTCACGATGCTCCCCATTGTTCAAGCTTTCATAACTCTGAATATATTCAAGGATTGTCTGTGTGACAAAGAATTTGTGTGGATATGGATTTTTTCTATCAGCTTTCTGTCCAGCAAGATATTTCAGCCTGTTTTCAAAGTATTGCTGTAGAAACCAAATCAGAAACACAACGTCACAACGTAAATAAGTATATGTTTTACCAAAGAAATCATCAAACTAAAAGGCAACTAAAACATACAGTCGGATCCATATCCTCATCATCAGCTGCAGGTTTCTGACTCTGTGAGCTTGCCTTGGCCGCAGCCTGACAACACAAACATTTTTCACTAACTATAATACTAACATAGCAGCAATTCATGAAATCAGAAAGAAAATGAAGAGCGTTAAAATTCATTCGATGACATCAAACTCAAGACAAAACCACTAAAATTGCGGAGTGTAAATGAAATGAAGACAGTATATGTGTATTGAATCAAACGAACAATGAAGAAGGAAGAAGATAAATAGACAACTGACTTGTGCAGCCTTTTCCTGCTCTTTGCGGCGCTTTTCTTCTTCTCTCTGTTGATTCTTCATTGCCTTCTTGAGTGCACTATACACAATTGAACGTAAAAGAAACGACCAAAAAATCAATAAATTAACAAAAATGCAAATTCTAGAAAATGCTAACAAGTAAGAGCGAGAGAGAGACTTCTTGCTGATGGTTTCTTTAGGAGCTTCTGAAGAATCAGCGGAGGAGGATGAGTCCACCGCTAGGTTAGAAACGGCTTTCGCTACGTCGTCGGCGGACTTCTCCATGTCGACGGATTCTCAACAACTGATGATGAGAGTCAGTACACACTGGAGCTAGGGTTTTTGTATAGAGGAGGCGCCTTTTCTATGTGTAGGCTTCGGAGTTTCTTTCTGCTATAAAATGATATTTTTCAAATTTTAAAATTAGCCACATTGAACTTCGAAAACTAAAATTTAGCCCCGGAAGTTTTATATTTTTATCCTTGTATTTTCATGCTAAGTGCTCATTAACATACCATGAAACTTTTAAAATTTACTAATGTTTTTAATTTGACCCACCATACATGATATTTTAATTTTCTTAACTATCCAATATTGGATTAATTTGATTCTTTTTACGTATGTACCAGATGATGTGATAAAATTGTTGTATATATTTAAATCTGAATCATCTCCCACGTCATTTGGCATATGGGTGAAAAGGGGTGTTCAAATTGTCCTAATATTGAATAATTTAAGAGTTAAATTGAAATCTCGCATAATTAAAGCATTAAACTGAAAAGATTATTCAAGTTAAAAAGTTCAATAACCATTATGCTTGTCTTCTGGTAGGATATGTTTTTCTTGATGCTTTAATATGGTTACTGCATTTAAATTCTATTATGATTCTTCAATATTTTATTAATTATTGTAAGTGGATATTACCTGGATAACTTCTACCGGAATACATATATACATATCAATATTATGTGTTTGCTGATTGTAAATCTATATATATATGGAAATTATTTAAAATGGGTTTTGGAAAGTTTAAATTATTTTTATAGGTTATAATATTTTTACGTTTTACTTTGCATCCAATAGACTGTGTTTCCAATTATACCATTTTCTTAAAATTTATTAACAAAAATGTCATTCAGATAAGTTTCATGTGAAATAGCTTTCATACGCCTAAGTATAATTAACCATTAAAATATTTTTAAAAGAAAAAACACAATGGAATCAAACAAAAAGATCAAAATGATCAATCTTATGATATTCTCACAACGAGGATGACAATTTAACACGCCGACCCATTTACTAATGGATATTCGACCCGTTTACCCGAAACGGATTCGGGTTATCGGGTCAATGAGTCGGGTTTGGGTCTAAAATATTGATCTGTATCGTGTTTATATTCGGATTTGGGTAAGGGTCTAAACAACCCGCATAAAAAATAAAAATAAATAAATAAAATTATTCAATCATTTTTATATGTAGTTTTAAAAATTAAAATATATATCTTATATATATATAGAATTTTACATGTAATTTTTCAAAATTATATATAATTTATGCGCATATTTTCAATAGCAAATTTCATATTTATATGCAATTTTTTCATGTATAATTTTTAATATTAAAATACAAAATTTATGTATACATTTTTACATATCATTTTTTATTTTTATTTATAAATTTATATGCAATTTTTATATTGAAATATGAAAATCATATGCAGATATTTACACAATTTTTTATATGAAAACACAAAAATTATATACATTTTTAATTTTAATAATAATAATCGGGTTGACCCACGGGTTATCAGTGGGTCTAAACCCGACTCAAACTAGTTTGACCCATAACGGGTTCGGGTTGGATTATGGTAGGTCAAAATCAAACGGATTCGGGTTTGGATCTGACTTGATCCGCCCAAACCCGACCCATTATCATCCCTACTCACAACTCCTCCCTCTCATTTCTTAATCATCCTCATAACTCCTCCTCAAAATCATCATTATTCAATTTTGCAGATATCTACCACTCTGCCTCCTCCACACAGCTCATATGCCTTCTTCTTACAGCTTCTTCGCCTCCTTGCAGCTCCTCCACCTCCTCCTCACAGCTCCTCCGCCTCATTCTCACAACTCCTCCGCTAACTCCAAATCATCATTCTTCAATCTCATGATGTGGGTGACTATCTGGGTTTTGGTTTAATTGATATGTATCTGCTTAAATCTAGGTATTTTTTATTTAAATGATGTGGGTGTTTTGATTTTTTGTTGAAATTTTGGGTTTTTTTTTATTGTGCAATTATGTGGAAGTGTGTTTCAGATTTATTGGATTACTATTGCTTAAATTTTACTGGGGTTGGAGTTGGTGTCACGTCCGTAAGTTGAGGCTATTAATTTTCGTATTTTGGGAATTTATTTTTGTCATTCAAAATTTTATTTAATTTTATTTATTTTTCATTCAAGGGTAAAATGGATATTTAAAATGTTGACTTTCCAGTTTGACCATGTGTTTTGACTAATTTGAGTTTTTGGGTAAAATTGAAACAAAAAGGGAATCTTGCGTTATTTGTAATTACTTATTAATTTGGTTTAAATTGAAGGGCAAAGGGAATTTACGGGTTAACGATAATATTTGCCAAAGATATATAAGTTAAAAGTTAGGTTTTAAAAATTCATTCTTCACACAAATCTAAGAATTGATTTTACGTGTTCATCTTTTTCTCTCAAATCAAAACCAAGCTGTTGATTTCTAAGCTACGTTTTTCAAGATTTCAATTGGGGATTCTTACTTGTCTCGGTTTCTTCTTGTTCTAACTAATGGTTTCTACTCTCTCTTTGTTTTAAATCGTTTTATTTTGATTTGGGAATTTTTAGAATAAATTAGGATTTGGCAAAATTGGGGTGTTAATTTCAATTGATTTGGTTTTTGAAACCCTTGATTTTAAATATGTGTATTTGGGTTTAATTGGGTATTAATTGAGATTTAATCGCTTCTTAAATTGAAACCCCAACTCTTTGATTTGGGGATTTATTCGATTTATTCTTGATTTAATTTAGATCAAATTGGGGATTGTCGGCCGGAGTATTCAGTGTGATTTTTGGATTAGCGAAAAATGTTAGTAGCCATGTTTATGCCCCCACGCGTGTATGTTCAGTTTGTTTTCTGTGATTATTTGATTAATTTAATATGAACTGAAAGACTGTAATCTGAAATTGAAATATTATATTAAGCTCCATTTAAGTATATTATGTCTGATTTGACTATTTGAATATGGTATATAATTCTGTCTATTTGATTCCGCTCTGTATGTGATAATTTGTCACTCTGCTGCCATTATGTGGTTACATGAATTGGATTCATATTTGCCTGCTAAACTGAGATTATAAATTCTATAATCTGTAATAAGTCTTGTCTTACGTTAATACGATAAGACCAGCATGGTGTAAGGAAAAATAAATATATACATCGATGCACGAAAGCGTATTTGGCATTGATTGTCAATATATTTTTGGATGTAATGGCATCATTCTGGAGCTTTGCTCATGTCTGAATGCACCGACATCACTTCTGGGATCTTTAATCCATCTCTGAGGGTTTACCCTATCTTTGTCTGTTTTTTGTTCCCGATTTCTGTTATTAAGTTAAGGATAGATTTGGTAAGTTAATCACTTGATCATAATATGAAAAAAAATATGAACTATGCTAAAGTTTGATTTGACGTTTATGTTATTTCTGTATGTTGCTTTGAATCTGCTATTTTTTTTTTTTGCGCTGCCATGTTAATTGAGTTTTGATCTTTGGGTAGCATAGATTTGCCTGCTAACTAGTCTTAGGCGATAGGAATAGACCCAAGTAGATGTTTAGATGATCGAATAACGAAAAATATAAATCAAATAAGCTGAATTCGTGTACTAGTGTCCAGGACCGAACTGTCTACCGAATTAGGTACCGAACTGTCACTTAAATTCGACCTTAGGATTCAATTGGATCTCTGTCCGAATTAGGTACCGAACTATATATCAAACCGGCACTTAAATCTGAGTAGAAACTTAAGTAATAGCTCTTACCGAACTGAATACTGAACTGTCACTTAAATCACTGTAGAACTCGAATAATACTTTCTGACCGAACTAGTGATCGAATTGCGTACTGAATTACAATTCGGTATCATTGTTAACACTCTCTGACCGAATTGTTTACCGAACTGCATACCGAATTCACAGCTCAGTGTCGGTCATTCTCTTTGAAATAATTTGATAACTTTTAAATTATTTTCAGATGGTAATTACGATAATCTGTAATCACTTATCCTAGATCAATTTAAGGGGATTGTAATGAGATTAATTTGAGTTCTTAATCAACTTGTTTGATCATGTTTGTTACCTATATTTATAAACCAATCTGCATATATGAGTGACATTTTTATTCTATTAAATAAGATGCATCCTGTGTGTTCTTGTTGGGCATTGGCTTACTAACCAAACATCGATAGTCTGACCCTTCATGGTTTATATTTTTGTTTTGCATGTTTTGAATCCGTTTAGGATGGAAATTGCTGAGTTCAGATAGTTAGGTGGAGTAGCAGGATGTAACACTCATGTCAGCACCAGTCATCATTTGACATCTTTTCCAAGACTTTGTTTTCCTTATTATTATATTTTGATTTTGGATTCAATTCAGAACTTTGTAACCGTTGCATTATGTTTTGGGTTTTGATTTCAGATAGATATTTTGGATATTTCAGTTTGATTATATCTATATTGGATTTGTATTTGAACTATCTATTTTGGATCACTTTCGAATAATAAAATGTTTCAGTCTTGATTCTTAATTGTATTTCTGTTTCGTATGTATGTATTTATCTATCTGTCCGTTCACTTCTGCATGTGACATCCGTTCTTCGCGTCCCTTCTGTCGGCGTGAGGGTTCGGGTGTTACAGTTGGATTATCTTATAGTCGATTTGATTTGATATTTAGGGTTTTGATTGTTAGGATTTGCTGATAGTAAAATGGAGTTTGATTTTGACATGGGACTGTAGTTGGTAGCTGAAACAACTTAAGAAAAATCTTGTAATAAGAGTAAATTTGTCGGCTTTGTAGACAATGTATGTGTGAGTCTTGCTATGAGAGTAAATCATAATTATATCATGTATTGTGAGATAATGTGATGTGTCTTTTGAGATAATGTGTTGTTGTGAAAGTTGCTCTGTATCCTGTGAGGCTATGTGAATCTTGTTGTGAGTTTTACTTTATATCATTTGAGGTTTGTTGATTTGTAATTGAGATATGTATAATTTGCATTTAATCAAAAGATTTGTAGGTTGAAATTTTAATCTATCAACAATGTGATGTCAATATGATAGACATCGTGTGCAGTTCACACATTTATGATATGTGTTCACAAACTTGTAAACAATGATCATATATATGAATTGTATCCACTATGAAGAAGTTCAATTATAGTTGTTATTTGGAATGTACAATCAATTTAATTTAGCAAGTTTACAAATTGATTTGATCTAAATTTGTTAGATTTGAAAAAATAATAATAATAATTAATTAATTTGGTTATATTTTCCTATATGAGCTGTATCATTTATTTGTTAGATTTATTTGGTCTTAATTGGTTAAATTATTTCTTATTTGAGTTTGTTTGATTTGATTTTGTGATATAAGTCTTTACTTTGTTAGTTTGATTCGGTTTTAATTAGGAACATTATATTTTTTTTACTTTAAGTGATTTGATTTTGTAATATGAGTAATATATAGTTTGTACTCTCTTTGTTTACACTTTTATTCGTTTAGAATGCATATTTATATTCATCATATTCAATTGTTGTGTCCAATGGTGGATGGTTGAGTGCTTCCCTGATATGCGTGCATCGGCAAAAGTCACTAAGCTCAAAATGGATGAGGAGGATGAAAGTCTTTATCTTAAATGTTTAAACTGGGACTTTGAAGACAACTCTAATAAGGAGTTTGACATGATATTGCAGGTATATTTAAATAATCTGTTTCTTATTTTGGTTTAAGTTGTTTCTAAAGTCAAATCAGATATGTGTGATTTGTATTTAGATATTTATGATGTTACGTACATTTTAAGATACCTGGTAAAAGGACATTAGTTCTTTCAGAAGTAGAGAGAACGTCATGGTATTTCAGCTGTTGTGACTTTGAAGTTGATCAACATATATCAAATCATGATGACTTTGATTGTGACTCATCCATGCATTTGCAAGAATATATAATCAAGTCAAGAGAGAAGAAGAAGGTTGACAAGGAAAACTTTTAGGGCTTCTTACATGTGTTTAGGTTTTTTAGATAACAATTTTGTACCTTATGGTGTCCTTGTAGGAAATGGTGGGTTAGGACACCAATTTTGTGTAAGCTCTGCATGTTTGTTATGTTTAAGTTAAGGACACCAATTTTGTGTAAGCTCTGCATGTTTGTTATGTTTAAGTTAAGGACACCGATTTTTTGTAAGCTTTGCATGTTTGTTTAGTTATTTTTCTATGTCGTTGTGAATGTTCTAATATCATATCAAATTTCTGATTTCAAATTTTTCGAAGTTGATATCAATTTTCGGAGGGAATGTATGTTTACGACACCAATTTTGTGTTAGGGTCTGGACCATTGTTATGTTAAATATAACCATCATAATCTTCATTGTTTAACTGCCTTACAATACCTAGGTTGAACCATAAGGATATACATTTTTTGATCTAAGATCATATTTCTTAACTAAAATCCATTTCTAATAGCACATCATACTACATTTTTAGTCTTTCTCAATTTTCACTTTTGAACTGGACACTAAATGTCGACTGGAGCCCAAAGTGGCTTATGTCTAAAATTGGCCAAAACTGAGCTTCTGAGGTGTAATCAAATTTCTGATCTTCCATATTATTGTCTGATGAAACATCAGAGTCAAATACACTCACAGATGATTGGGCTACTGGGCCAAAAATCTTGCAAGCGATCACCTCCCACCCCATCAAACCTATCTGTATACAAAAATAAAAAAAAACCTTTGGGGATCCGACTATTTCAAAGTTGTCATCAGATTTTTGATCAGTCATATTACCGTTTGAGGTCACATTAGAGTCAAATTAACTCACAAATGGCTGGGTGGATCGGACCAAATCTTACAACCCTTCATTTCCCACCCCATTAGACCTATCCTTACGGAAAAAACTAAAAAAACTTAGGGGACCAGACTATTGGACTACACTTAAGTACCTCCTAAAGTAGGAGTATCATATCTAGTCCCTTACACTCATGAATTCCACTAAGAGGAGTTGAAAATGCATTTGTCTATTTGAAAGTTTAGTACTTCTTATGTAAGGGACATTTCGTACATGGGCAAAGCGAACTAGAGTTCAAAAGTGGCCAAAACTGGGCTTCTGAGGTGCCATCAGATTTTTGATCTACCATATTACCGTCTAAGGTCACATTAAAGTCAAATTAACACACAAATGGCTGGGCGGATCAGCCCCAAATCTTACAAGCCTTCATTTCCCACCCCATCAGACCTATCTGTATACAAAAACCGAACGTTGAATGTATCTTTCCATAAGTCTGCAGGCTTTTGACTATGATGGCCCAATCTTTGTTAAATTTTAAAGTCCAATTCGTGAAGCCCACGTCTTTAACTGAATCTGATTGTTCGGATTGATTTCGACTATTCGTTTCCACTTCCCGTTATAATGACAACTTTTCAATTTTCTCGCGCCTTGGTAATCATGATTATGCAGTTAGCTGTCATATCGCTCTTTTTTCAATGTGAGTGGGTTTTCAAATTGGTTAGCATGCACATGCCTTCCAGATCTTTCCCGTCATATTCCCCCCTTTCAGCCATTTAGTTTTCACTCTTTTCCTTTTGCTTAACATTTCTCTTCTGATTAGGTAAAGTTCATCATTCTTCTTCTCTGATAATTTATCATGTACTTCAAGTTTTCCTCTTTGTATTCTGATGACCGTTCTGGAGGTGAACATTGCTCCACTTCGTCGCCCGCTAATCCCGTCCTCGCTTTGTCTCCTCGATCCTCTGGCAGCAGGGCTGCAAGCCTCGAAGGTCAGTCTTTCCCGATTATCGTTAAAAGTCAGGGTTCGCCAGTTTGCCCGAGAAAAAGACCGTTTACTAGGAGCGTCGCCAAGAGCGTCCGGAAACCTAGTCCTTCTCATTCGAACAACAGATCTGGGTCTGAGACCTCGCCAGAAAACCCCTCGGATCCTCCTTCTTCATGCCAAGTTGTTTCCTCTCCTGCTTCTTCTCCTAGGCATTCGAAGACTCCTAAACGACAGGTCAAACCTTATTTTGACACTTTGGCTTCCAAGACTTCCAGATCTGACCTTGCAATGGTCTTTAACACCTTGGGATTCCCCAAGAATGTCAACATTAGGGTTCCTCGCTACTCTGAAAGGCCCTCGCGTCCCCCTCCTGGTGAAGTAGCGATTAATATCCATTCTTTCAGACTGGGTTTGAGACTTCCCATGCAACCTTTTATTTGTAAACTCCTTAGCCACATGGGTTCGGCCCCCATTCAGCCTCATCCGAACTTCTACAAGTTTGTCACTTCTTGCCGGGACTTCTGGATTTCCTAAGGTTGGGGCGAACCGAATTTTGTAGATTATGGTGGGGTCCTTCAATCTGTCTTGGACAGTCGTGGAGTGGTGATAACAAAGTCTTGACAAGTCTCTTGCAATCCAACTTGGTTGGACCCTTTCTCTGATAAAAAATGGGATTCGAAATGGGTCTTCGTTTCAGGGGACTGAGGACATTCGATTACAGTAGGCAATGTTCTCCATTCCGTCCCTACCACTATTTGTCATTCAGGTGTCGTTCCCTACATGTTCAGTTTAAGTTTTTATTGCTATTTTTTGCTAGATTGATATGTTGTTACCATTTTTGCAATTAATCTCTTAAACGCCCAGACTATTCTTCCTTCTGCCAAATTTCAAGTCTTAAGAGATTTTGTCTTTGGTATGTTACTCAGTGTCTTCTTTTCACTATAGTTGCTATTATTATTTTTTATTTGACGCCTCTAACATTTCGTTTTCATCAGCTTCCTATCCTCGGATGGGTCGCTCCTCTTCAACCCCATTCTCTAAGGGTCGCGCTTCATCTTCTTTGCCCGGTTCCCCACCCTTGAAGGATGCTGTCAAGGACGAGGCGCTTAGTCTTCATGACGATCGCAAGGTGGTTAGTGACGACGGCGTGATTGATTATCGCTCATTGACGTGTGTCGAATTCCTCAAAAATAAATAAATAGTTCCTACTAATAAATGTAGTAGCGGCAAGCAGTGTCGATTCCACAAAGAACAGTAATTGATTGTACCTTTTGATTGACTAGTTTAGCAAACAAATAGAATCGGGAGGTTTTGAGATTTGATTTAATTAACAAACTAAAAATAAATAAATAAAAATCAGATAAAGTAAACAATCCAGCAAAGTCAATTAAACTAGTTCTGTATTGATCATTGAAACTAAAAATAAATTATTCAATTTAATAAACCCGGTTATGCTGTTGACATCGCGCCTAACAACCTAAGTTTTCCTTAGATATTAGACTGACCAGACAAGTGCCTTCTAATCAGCCCCTAATCTACCAATAACCCCGACAAGCACCTGACAGGTTCAACCGAAGATCGCATTAAGAAATAGAAAGACCCGAATTCATACCAAACAAGTCAAAAGGAAATTATAATGTAAAAATAGAAAGAAAAGGAAAAAGAAATTTCGTATCGAATACGACTTCGATCACAATCAACAACAAATTTAGAGATTGCTACTGTTGCAATATTTTTCCAACATTTAAAAATATTAGTATAAATAATATTAATTTAATTTAAGAAATATTAATGATAATACATTATAAAATCAAAATAAATAATTAAAACCCACAAATATATTTTAATTCATAGAAACTTATTCTAAATAATAGAAAGTTTCTTCAAATGAATATTCCTCTAACATCTAATCATCTTCATCCTCATCACTATCATCATCTTCTTCATCACTATCATCATCTTCTTCATCTGTTGTGTCATCTTCCTCTCTAACTTCAATTTCCATTGAGTCTAAACCAGCATTGAGGAATTTTTGTATACAAATTTTAAACTCATCATCTTCATATATAGGCTCGTAAACATTATTCCATGGGAAAAACACAAGTAAAAAGCAATTATCATTTTGAGGGGCTGATACATGTGTACCTCTTGAGAAAACTTCATCCAAAAGCTTGTTAATTGTATAACTTTTCACCGCTCGTGTTCTGATGACGTGCCTTAAGTTTATGGTCAAATCAACTAAAAACGTAATGTTGACCATGTTGAATTTGTTTGAAAAAATTAGGTTGGGATGAAAATCCGATGAACTTATATTAGCTTCGAAAATGTTTATGGAAATAATATTTAATTTTCCATAATTTTGTATATTTATATTATATAGAGTAAAAAAATTAATTAACCAATGAATATAACTATATTTTATATAATTTTATTAAATGATTAAGATACAAAATATATTATACAAAATAAATTTAAAGTAAATAAATGGAAAATAAATACATTAAAATATTATAAATAAGAAATAATATCTAATTTCTAAATTAATAATTTTTTTTACAGTAATCTAATACAATTAAAAAATCTACTAATGATTTAAAAATATTTAAAAAATGGTAAAAAATAATAATTTAGTACAACACCACCGATCATGGCCAGATTTAGGATTTGCTATTCCAGATTTCTCCGTGTTACCCAATCGCATTGAAAGTACGTTCGATGTTGAACTGATCTCTCTACAATGTCAATAGAGGCCATCTAATCGTGCTTTTCGACAGATAACGCGATATGATCACTGTGACCATCGGCAAAGGGACTCACTTTCTCATCCCATGGCTCTGGAAGCCCTTCATCTTCGACATCCGCACTTTTCCTCACACTCTCACTTCCATTTCTAGTACGAAGGATCTCCAGATGGTCAAACATTTGCCGAGGTGCTTGACTTTTGTGAACTTACTTTTCTATGTACTGAACTGGGGTTTTCTGAATTGCCTAGGTCACTTGTTAACATTGCATGATGTTGATTTTAGCTTAGTGGTTAATTTTCACTATGATTGAGGAATTATTCTTTTTATTTATTCAATGTTATTATTATCTGGGAATCGCTTTTGTGATAGTGCAATTAACTGCGGATGAGAAAAATGATCTTGTAATTTGAATATACATGTTGACTTGGTGATTCTTTTTTCGCTGACCCCAGAGTGATTCTTGTTTATGTCAAAACTTAATATCCCTGTTGTTCCTTAGTTGATGTCTTATGTAAATCATCATAAATTGGTGTCTATTTCAGAAACTGTGTGCTGCCCATTGATACTTATTCTAGTTGATATTAAATGAACATGTTTATCAGTTCTCCAGGTAATGGTGGTGTAGAATAGGATGCACATGTTCATATCAGTATGATATTGTTTCTGTAGAATAAAATCAAGATAGGAAATTGTAATTTTTAGGAGAGAGTTTCTTGTATCGATCTTCCTTATTATTGCAACTACAACATCTTCACAATATTTTGTCAAAATTTATTTGATAATCATGGTCTCCTTATGTGTAATGGTTGCAACTTTTATCACAACTATTCATGTTGTTGCTACTGCTACCTCTCACAAGCAAAACTCTCTGGTCCTTATTAAAATTACGCTATTGCAAAAAAGGATATCTGAAATATACTGACTGATCTATGCTTTTGTACCCAATGACATAATTGAACCATTCATGCAACTATGCTTCAGTATTTAGATATTGAATTTATTCTGTTTGAATTGATTTCTATTTAACTCTTAATTCCGTCAAAAGTAAACTATATAATGAAATACCTTACCAGATGTTCTAGAATTTGATATTTGTTTGTGTTCTTGCGATTTGATTATCTGTTGGTTTAGGGTTTATAATTTGTCTGCAGTTTGACTTCCATATTACCTGTAAGTTGTTGTTTGGTGTTTTATTTTGCTGATTTTGTCCTTCAACTAGGTGGCTTTTGTTTTGTCTGTTGGTTGTGTATCAAATCTTTGTTATCACATGTCTTTTTAATTAGGATTTATGATTGGTCACACCCACATTAGCTGTTTGAGACTTTACTTTTCTTTAAAGTATAAAATGTGATAAAGTATCCATTCCTGATTGGATGATGGAATGCAAAGGTTCCATTTTTAGGAAGAGGACTTACTATGGAGCGTAGCTGTATTAGTGGAGGTATTGATGTTTGAATGGTAGACAAAGAATGATGATGGTCTTTTGTTATGGTAATTGACTGTGATTGTGTGCAAGTATAGGTGAGTGTATTTTAGTTTGTACATTATGAATACTCAAGTTCATCAATGTTGAGTTTTGATTCATGTAGTGAGTGCAAAAGACTATATAATGCAGTTCTAATTATTTGTTGTGTTCAAAATGGTTGAAATCATCGAATTGAAGAATAGTGAGTAATGTATTGGTATTGGTTTTACAATAGCTTTTCGGTACCAAAAGATGCAGTACAATGTATTGGAGGTAAACCAGACTGGGTATGACAACTGCACAACTGAAGGAGCAGTAGGGAACTGGTGCACTGGCAAAGATTTCATTCTTCTTACTGAGGCCAAGAGGTACTTTTTCATTTGTGGCAATGGTTAGTGCTTTAATGGTACGAAAGTTTCTGTTCTGGTTCACCCTTTGTCTTCATTGCAAAAAGCTGCAGGTATAGCTAAGGAGTCGGCAAATTCTACTCTTGGTTTGCTCAAGAGTTTGGTGGTCCGGATTATGGTTGTCGGAATTGTTTCAGGGTATCTTGGATGACTATAATACTGGTTTTAGATTGGTTATTTGAGCTGAATGTATGTTCCAGGAGTATACCATTTTGTTTGGACACTGTATTTTTTCTATTTGGCTAATTCTGAATTGATTTTTAAGCTATCCCTGAGTTGTTGCAAGATTTAAAGCTGGGGAATGGGAATGGGAATAGTAAATTTGTATTTGTTACTGACATTGTCTTGAAATGGAATTGAATCACTACTTGATTTATTATCATTGGAACTGTCAATCATGGATTGAATGCTGATATACTGCTAATAAGCAAAGTAATACCGGTTCTATTGAACCATAATTATATCTATATCATATCACAAAAAATATTGACGTTATTGAAAACTCAATTTTCTAGTTGACAATATCGAAGTTCTCAAGTGGATTAAACAAACAATTATTACAACAATTATCTATTGATTATTATTATCAAAATCATTAAGTACTTCATTACATGCTATCATAGCGCAGTTAATATACTTCTTTTTGCCATAAACAAAATGATTTCGATAAACAAAATGTATTGAAATTAAACCTGGATTATATTGTCATTATTTTGTTTTCGTTTGTTCTTCAACGGTTAAAAGGTATCCGTTTTCTAAAATATCATTTGTTTTCGTTTCTTCTTCAACGGTTGAAAGGCATCCACTTTCTTAAATATCATTCGCTCTTCTTCCTTCTTAGTTTCTTCATTTATCTCTTTGCATTTCTATTTTCTGGTTGGACTTTTCCTAACTCTGCTTTGCCATTTGAAGATGATTAGAGTAACAGATCAACATAATAAAGTGAGATAACATGTAAATCACAATCAAGTGAGATAATGTGTAAATATACACAAACTGAATTTTTAAATAGAATCAATCAACAAACACCTACTTCTTCACAAAGGCTTTTTGTTCAACATCTACTTCCTCAGGAGCAGTGTTGGAATTCAACATCTACTTCCTCACGAGCAGTGCCATAATTCCTACAACATTAAGCTAATTTCAAACTCCGTATTATACATACTCAATTTCTCAAAAGCCAAACAAAAATAAATGACCTTCATCTATGCAATTCACTATCAATCTCTTCATCAAAATATTCCCATTTGTTTAAAACATTAAAAGAGTTATATGGGTCCAACTACTAAGTAATCAATTTATCTCAGCAGGATGAAAATCATGTTGTGTAATAATCACACAATTTTTTTTAAGGAATAAACTCATCTATTTGGTATCCATAAAAAGTAATTTTGCATGATACGTACTCAAATTGATATACCAAACTAAGTATTAAACATCATCCATCGACTTCTAAATTAATATATGATATATTCTTTAAGTGTTCTATTACCTGCAAGAGCTTGGAGAACTAATTTTAAAAACTTATCAGCAACTATTCTCCATCATTGAAAGTTGCACCTATAGAAGTATAGAGAGCATCATTATAAGCTACTATAAGCTATGTGATCTATAACATATGTAATCCATAACATCTACAATCTTGCAATACAAGCAATATTGCTGTAAAATCTTTATTTTTCTTTTGAAATATGAGCAAAGATAAGAATTTTACTAAACATTGGAAACTTACTCAGGGCATTCTTATTCTCCAGGTAGAAGCTGCCTCTTTGGCCACTTGGCATCACATTGTAGGCACACACACCTCTTTGACAGTCTGGCATCACATTATAGGCACACTGTGTTCTTTGCAAAATTCATGAAAACACACCTGAGACAAAAGGGTTATTACTTACAGGCTCTATTAAACACCAAAAGATTCTTCAATAAATTTATTAAAAAAAATTTATTTGATAAATCTCAATAAATTATCTGCATAAATCACTCAGTTATAATTAAAGAAAAATCATAAACAAACATTAACAAAATCATAAAATTTTTTAAAAAACCACACGAACCATAGGGTTAAATTCTATTGATGAATCACAATAAACCTCTGTTGCTATTTTCCCAACATACAAAAGGAGGAATCAACAAATTTGCAAACAATGTCTCCTCTGTCACCATCCTATTATCCACCAATGTCAAAATCACTATAAAAATCCTTTGCCAATCTGAAATCAAACACAATACATCTTAGAAAACATCAATAAAATAAATTAAAATTAAAATCAATAACAAACCTGTTACTCGACCTAACTGTTGGGTGAAGTATTAAGTTGCTTACAAATTTGTAGGAAATTTATGCATTCATATCTCAATTATTTGGTATCAATGATTTTATATTTCGAAATACTTCTTTATATACTATATTTTGAATAAGATTTGGCTCATTAATTTCATCATCGACATTCAGTATTCTCAAACCTTTTCTTGTTGTAACTCGTGATACTGCTACGTAAAGTTGGCCATGTATAAAAACTTGTTTCGGTAGATATAAGCCCACTTGTTTTAGAGATTGCTCTTGATTTTTATTGACTGTCATGGTAAAGCAAGGTGCTAAAGGAAGCTGTCGTTTGTTAAGTTTGAATGGCCATCTTGACTCATTTGGTGACATTATTATTCTAGGAATTGTTACTTGGGAACCAATTTTTGCGCCAGATATTATTTCAGCCCTAACAGACCATTTTCCGAGATGTGATATAATTAGTCTTGTACCATTACATAACCCTTCGCTCTGGTTTAAATTCCTTAAAAGCATGAGTGTGACATTCTTTTTTTAATTAATATCATGATTTGGTATACTCGAGAACTTTAGGGTATTTGAAAATTCCGTTGGGTACAAAAGATCTTCATTATTAGTGTTTATACTTATTTTACAAACATTGTTTGAACTAAGATATGTCCTTCCTTCGTCTGGCAACATGTTCATAATCATCTCATTTAGTTCATAGACAGTTTCATTTTTTGGTGTTAACTTAGCTATTTCTTGTAAATATTTTGGGTCATTATATTTTTCTAATAGTGATGGATAAACAGCAAATATAATTGAATCTAATGGCTCATTATGTGGTTCCAAAGATATATTAGAAGGTAACTGTATAAGCTTTTTATCAGTATTATCGTAAAAAGATCCGTCTCCAATTTGCAACAACCATTTATCAAATTCCGCTATTTTTGCAATCTCATCGATGCTCAAATTTCCATTATATAATCTCATATTTTATTTTAATTCATATATGTTGAAAAACGGCCATAAATACGAAGAGTTTAATGACGCTTCTAAAATGACTACCCGATTTCCTTTTGGTACCACGGGTAGTATTTGTCGAAAATCTCCTCAACATACCATCGTAATTCCTCCAAATGGCTTATCTAAACTATCTTCATATTTTGTGCGTAGAATGTCTCTAAAAGTTCTATCAACTGCCTCAAAGCAGTATTTATGTGCCATAGGAGCTTCATCCCAAATAATTAAAGATGTTCTACGAATTAGCTCTATTAATTGAGTTCTTTGTCCAATATCGCAAGTAGATTCAGCAGTAATTTCTATTGGTATATGATAGCGTGAGTGTGTTGTTCTACCATTAAATAGGAGTAAAGTAGCTGCACTAGATGTAGCTACTGGCAGTACTATTTTAGATTTAGATCTGAGTTTTGCAACTATTGTATTCCACAAAAAAGTTTTGCCTGTACCTCCATGGCCATTTATGAAAAACAAATGACCCTTGTCATTATCTACAGAGTCAATAATTGCTTCGTATGCTATTTTTTTATTTGCATTTAGCGCAATAAATGAACGATCATGCAAATTTCTCATAATGTTGGAGTCATAATCAAGTTCTTTATTGATTAAGCGGTTGCCAACATCTTTAATTAAAGAGTTGTTAGGAAGGGGCATTCTATTTATATCTTTCAAACTCTTGCCTAATTTCAAATAAAGTATATGATTCAATTTTGTCATTGGATAACTGTAAATTTTGTAGGCCGAACTTTTTCTTTTGCATCGGTAGTATATCTTCTGATAAAATTGTGTAGTTTGATTTCCATAATTGAAATGCATCTGTAACATGACAGTGAAGTAATATTGTCACAAAAAGCTGACGTAATTGATTTCTAGATGCCCATAACGAAGCTTCAATCATGCCATTCTTTGTCATTATCAAGTAATCCTAATGCATAACATGCAACTTACATGTTGGATATGTGAAACCATTTATAGTTCTAATGCTTTCAAATGAGGTGCAACCTTTTACAATATTAAGTAACATTCTCATGTAGAATCATTCGCCAGCGGAAGGGTGTGCAAAGTTAATTATTCCTACTGAGAATCCACGTTTTCTTTTAGTCGAGATTTTATCATTTGTGTTCCATACCCATTTCGAAGGAAAATCGGAGTATGTCAAATGTCACGCTTCAATATTATTTTTGTTGATTTCAAACCATTCAGTAAATTTTGTACACTTAACTCGGGGCTTCTGTAGTACATTATCAACATTATTATTTTCATCGAATATTACTGTATGTTGTCCAGGCAAATGATAAAGTAATCTTTCAACTGCTGGTTCTCTACGATGAATGTCAAATTGAAAAATTCTCCAGCAAGCTTCAGTGGCTGATAAATATCTACAATCCAAATGTGTTTTTATCTGATCAACTATAGGTAATGTGTCATTTGAATCAACAATAACAGTTGCTTTATCTGATCCTTTATGGAGATACTTGAATAGATATTTGACAGATCTTGAGTAGTTACATAATTCAATATTGATGTGTGCATCAAATTTCACTATCAAGTTTCTATTGTACGGAACAACATATTGACTTTTTAACATGACACCCTTTTTTTCAATTTGTATTTTTGTATTCCTTCTTTTATATATTGGGAAGTCATCTGCATCAATTGTTGTCTTATCATTGAATTTTTTTGAAAAATATTTCGTGCATTTTTCTTTTACCATACATGGCGATCGATGATTGCATTTTTCGCAAGGACCATGTATCATGATTTTTTTTCACAACATTATAACCGTCTATATTTTTTACTGGATCAGGAATTTCTTTGCTGATAATTTCGTCAATGTACTCTATTGAAGGATTTTTTTAAGGTTGCATGAAGGAATAATAATATGTGTGCATGGGAAAGACCTCTTTTCTGGAATTCAATTGTGTATAAACCTGACATAGATTTGGAAATTGTTAGATATTTTAAGAAATTGTAAAAATTGATTTTTTTTAAATAAAGTATTAGGCTAATTATAGAGAAAACTTACATGCTATAATCTTTCCAAACTGTTGCTGATGTTTTAGATCTTGCATGAGTTGCCAAAGCTTGATTTGAAATACTCTACAAATTATATCCGCTCTATCTGCATCATCATGTGAACCAATTAACTTTGTCATTTCATTAATTTAAGGCCATTTTGGATTGCACGTAATGTTATAAATAAATTTGGATATTCTGCCCGTCTACAAATTGCCATTGCATCTTGATAGTTTTGCACTCTATATCGTGGACCTTCAGTATGTGAAGACGGTAAAATAATTGTTTTTCCCACTGTAGTGGCATCTGAATCTCCTTTTTGTACGACATCTATTAAACTAGAGTATAATTCTGCTCTAAGCAATTTCTGGTTATTTCGGACCCAGCGGAATCTTTCTTCTTCAATTGTCATATAGCATTCTACAATATATGTTGCAATAATCTACCTGCTTTAATCAACATATGCCCTTCATTTAATCTTTGTTGGAGCATATAACAATAATATTGTCGCATAGTCAATTTTTTACGACTGGAATTTTTATTTTTTGGATCACGTAAATTTATTCCAAGCCTAAATCCATCCTCGCCATATGGATGTATTAAAGGGCATGTCGTAGGCATAAAACTTGGATGCAAATAAGTTATTCTTTGAAGCCCCTTAGAGCGATGCTCTACTATAACATCACGTTTAAGATTTTATTCGTTTAAATCCCCAACAATCAAACCCGCTGGCAAATTGTATTGTTGTCCATCATTTGTCCTAGTGCTTAACAACTTCAAACGAAGTGTTGAATTAGGTTGTGCTTGATACCTATCTCTAACCATTCTAAAAGATTTGGCAAGATTATTATGCTCGTCTAACATTAATGATAAATCTTGAACAATGATTGGATCAATATTGTCATATACTTTTTTTCCTCTACATGACTGATATTCTATTGTTCACTTCGTGTTCAGTATCATAAATGTATAGTTGTGCAAATCTTGGTTTTTCTCCTATTAGTGGCAGTAAATAACCAATATGATGATAATTTTGACCACTCATCCTGAACACATATGGTCCTCTAGATTGGTTTATGTTATCATCAATTTTACCTCCCATTGATGTAAAGGCAAACATTGAATTGTAAATTCTAATGTTTTTGCGAAAATTGATTGCTTTCTTATCATTACAATCATTTAAAAGGTTATTTAATAAAGGAGGTGGTTGTTTTAATAATGGAATTTGAACACATCCCTCCATACAACAAAATGAGAATTTTGGTTGAAGAACCTCTTTAGATTTTTCGGTTTGTTCTTCATACCACATAATTGCACCACAATATGGACATGTATGTGTTGGAGTTCCAATGTTCCAAGGTTTTGCATATGTACCTATTTAAGCAAATTATATATATATATATATATATATGTTGTATGTTTTTAAATATACCATAATCAAATATGAAATTTGATTTTAATATTATTTTAATATTTATTTTTCAATAGTTATATAAATAGAAAATTAGTATTGGTTACATATTTTGGTCAGAGTATGTTAATAAAAAATCGAAAAAGTATGGAGGTAAAGTAATATTTATATTTATTTGTAATTAATTTTTGATGTAATATATTATAATAAATTGATATATAAACGAACAAATTTTTTAAGAAGCATCACCAAACATTTATTTGTAAATAATATGTAAAATTTGATACATAATTGTAAGAATATACAATTAAGTTTTTTTTAATATTTATCAAATTTTAGCTTTTTATTTAAAATAATATATATATATATATATTATTTTAGATACTCCCTATGTCCCTAATTAATTGTTAGGGTTGAAAATTTGTGAGGTAGTGTGATAAATTATGAATTGCCAAATTTACCCTTACAACAATAAATAAATTTTAATTGAATATGTGGGGCCCACCTAAAAATTGTGAGATAGTGTAAAAATTTAAAAAGTTTTAAAAATGGAATAAGTGGTAATTATATTGGTTAGTGGGGTTGAGTGGTTGAAAAAGTGTAAGGGTAATATTGTCTTTTCTATTATAAAAATTTACTAAAAATGGAAGTGTAACAATTAATTAAGGACATTCATTTTTAATAAGTGTAACAATTAATTAGGGACATTCATTTTTAGTAAGTATTAAATTTAAACATTTAAGAAGACTATCTTCAATTTTTCATAATTTTCCTAATTTAGAAAAGAATTGAAAACAGTTGTTGGAAGAATAAAGTCATATTGAAAATAATAAGGCATATATCTATGTGCAATAGAAATGTATTAATTTTATGGGTTCAATCAATTTTTTTATGTAAAATTCATAAATTATTGTTGACCCATTTTTATTATTATTATCTAGACTTTTATGCAATAGTTTATTTTTGTAAAAAAAAAATTAATAACATTTGAATTTTAATTGGAAAATAAATAATATTTTTTATTGTTCTTTTAATGTTTAAAGTATAATTTTAATACCAAAATTAAATACAATCAAATTTGATATAATATTAAACGAATAGTAATTATTTATATATAATATCTATATTTATATTATAATATTCATATTTGACAAATTTATAATAAATATAATTCATATATGATATATTTTATTAAATAATTGTCGATCAAATAAATGTTATTTTGTAAAATAAATTATATAAACAATTTATATAACATGAAAGATTAATACATAGAACTTTGATTAGAGAATTTATTAATATTTATTAATATTTATGTTAATTTTTCAAATGGTCGAATAAATAGGATATCATATAATTGTTTTTTATATTCAAATTCAACCAATTATGTGGGTAATATAATGTTGATATGGAAGATTAATAGTAGAATTTTGATTAGAGAATTTATTTACTTTTAATAACTTTTTTAATTTTATTGTTATTGTATATGTTTTATATTTTTTTTTTTAAAAATTGTTGTAAAAGATTATTTATAGTTTTTTTTATAATACAATATTTATATTTTAATAATTCACTATCAAGGATTTTTTTTAAAAAAAATTAATATTATTAAATATAATTATTTTACTTTTTACTTTAATTTTTTTTTTCTTTTTAGAGAAAGATACTAATGCAATAAATTTCATCTTTGTTTACAAACTTTAATTTTTTATTATTTTTTTACTTCTCATCATTTTTTTCATTCTTTTTTAATTGTTTGTTTTAAATTAAGTTTTTAAATTTTAATTTTTTTTTTTCAAAAGAACTACTTTTTTCAAATTTATTTTTAAGGAAATAAAAGAGTTGTTTACTTTAATTATAACCACTTATATTTGTGTAAATTTTTAATACAATAATTATATTTAATATAAATAAAATCACATATTTTTCTTTAAATATTTGTTTTGTTTATCGTTGAAAATAAACATGTAAATTATTATTTATTCTAAAATAGTAAAAGAGGGAATGCGTTAGATAGCTACTATTTAGCTAAAGTTTGTATACGATTGTAAACGTAAAAATAACAAATTTACCTTTTATGAGCTTGCTTTTTCTACATTGTTTGAGTGGTGTACTTGATAAGGCTTGATTTGGATCAAATTGAACATTTCCTATTATGCAAATAATTATTGTTAAATCTCTTAACAAAATATATATATATATATATATATATTTAAAGAAACATGGTGTTATAAAAATCGATATATATTTACCCGATTGGGAATTGAGGTCCCTAGACTGATTATCTCACGGCATGCTTGATGATGTTTGGTCTTGATTACCATCTACTACGATCCATATGGTATTCAATAAATAGTTATATAGAATTTAAAAAAAATAAAAAGCCATATTAAAAAGAATATAATTTATAGTCCTATTTAAAATAAAAAAATGCAACAACTTTTAAACTCCCAAAAATAAATCAAAGAAATTTATTTATCTTTTGGATGTACTTTTATACCGCAGCTGTGGGATCTTGGAGTAACTTTTAAAAAGTAATTTAGAGAAAACAAAAAATATAATTGTAAATAGTGGAACTATACAAAAATTTATATAATTGTTAGAAATGTTATAGAAATGTAATAATATAAACATACCTTTTCTGAAATAATGAGGCTCAATTTCATTTTTCTTTCTACTTTTTGGAAATGATGCATAATTTGTAAGAAACAACACTTTTTGACATAAATGATTTGATTATTATTTTTTGGGTAGTAGTCAACTTTCTCTCCAATCTTCTGAATCTTGATTCTAAATGAGATAACTTATTTAAAACTTCCCAACTATTACGCTTTTCACATCTTTTCTGCCTGAATGCTAAAGTTCTATCATATTTTCTTAAATAACAATATTAAAGATGTAAAAGCTTCAATTCTAGTAATAAATCTTTAAAATTTGAGCAATTTCTGATTATACCCAATATGGTTTCCATTTCTGCCTGCAAGATTAATAGTAATAGTGATTAAAATCGTGATTGATTCACTACAGCACAATGTATACATTGCCAAAAGTTATCAGTTATATTAAAGGGGAAATAACAAATGAGATATCCAGAATAAAATAAAAGTTATGAGGGTTTGTTCACGCTCAAAGTATCAATATGAAAGACAAAAGTTGATTTTGCCTACACGAGACAACTACCATTTTGTTTTTGCAGTCAAACTACATAAGGGGGAAATTTATTTATTTAAAAAAAAATCTAAAACGCCCTTGAAAATTATCTAATTTATTGTCCACAGAGCATAACAAATTTATTGCTTGAACTTATTAGAAACCATTATAAAAGAGCACAGAGTGTGACCTTATTGGGGAATAGAGTGACGATATCGGAACTGAGGCACAAGAAAAGCCACCTTCAGTTGAGACATGATTTCTATCTTCAATATGTGAATAACACCTTTTTTTTTTTTTTTAAAAAAAACATCATTAGAGTTTCTTCACGATAGCCAAACATAGACAAACTTCCATTTAAACACAACCTACAAATTTGGGAACTATATTTCAAAAATTGAATAAATCTACACATTTCCTACGCCCATGTAGTTTGAGATATTCAAACCATAACAAAACCGCTAAATATTTCAAGACAACTAACTATCATAGGTATAGCCTTAGTAATATAACATAATTAATTTATCTCTAAATGTCTTAAATAAAATATACAAAATTATTGTGATTTATAATAAAAATAATAAAAATATATTTCAGTATTTACTATAATAAATATAAAATTAAACATTACAAATATAAATTGTTGATATAATTACATATATGTATGGCATGTTGGAGAAACCACATTCATATCTACATACCATACGGAGTTGATGAGTGTGAACAATTTCACAATAAAATAAATCACTTGCTAAACTACTATTAAACAAAAACAAATGAATTCAAAAAGAATACAAATTTGAAGTTCAATAAATAGGAAAATGTAACCACAGTGGAGAAGAAATTTCAAATCCCAATACACTACTCTACAATAAAGTTCCTCACATGCGTAATTCCAACCAAAATAAGCATAAACATTACATAAAGTAGATTATATTTAACTAATTAACTATGGTATCAATTGACAAAATCAATAAATTCAAATAAAAAAGGAGCTAATTTAAGTTTGAAACCTTAAAAAAGCATGTTCTACAACATATCTCATCCCACTCTAACAACCTCAATTTAATCTGCTGAATAGGCATCGTAGTTGAATTTGTATACAATTATAAGAATTAACCAAATTCACTATATAAAACATAAAAGTAATCAAATCTTAAAGTTAGAAAAGTAGAGCAGAAAAAGTACCAGGAAGATAAAAATGGTCTAGGAGAGAAGATAATGCGTCAAGAACACGTATGGTGAGATTGGATCTGAACCTACATATAAATGGTACAAAGGTGAAAGTAATGAGAGATTGAATTTAAAATCAACGGATACAAAAACAAAAGTTAAAGTTGGAATATAAACCTGATATTTTAAAAGCAGAAATTTAATCCGAATTGCGAATAATGGGAGTGTTCTATCTTATTGTTTGTATAATCGAAACATAAAAAGCGATGCTGCGTTTTCTATTTTATATTTTTGTGCCAATAACCCTAGCAGGATTTATGATGGGGAAATTTAAAATATATATTATTGGATAAAATGGTCATTTAATAAATCAGACAGTAACTTCTTTTTTCATCTGCAAATTAAATTGAAAATAAAAGACAAACCTTGATGAAGAAGATTAAAGGTAGTGACTTTTATAGATTTGGCTGGCTTGAATCTCTCTCATGCAGCTCGGGTTGGTCAAGCAGTCCAGACCCAATATAGATTGGTAATTTCTATTCCCCAAATTGACATCAGCAATAGTCAGACCCAATAAAAACCTTAATTGAAAAGATGAAAGATTGTAACTTTTAAAGATTTGTTTGGCTTGAATCTCTTTGTCACAGCTCAGGTTGATCAAGAATCCAGACCCGATATAGATCGAGTAACTTTTATTCCCCAAATCGATAGTTGGAGGCTCCAACTTCGCGACTGACTCATTCATCATAGGAGCTGCACTTGCTTGTTCAACCAAACTCAACTTCATAATCGCAAGGCTCTCCCAACAGCAGCTTCTTTCTTTTCTCGTTTCTTCGAGAGGGTATGGTGGTTTTCTATTTCAAATTTTGTTTATTAATTAATTTATTATTATTGTTATTTTAATTTTGAGTTATTGTTTAGAGTGTGGTTAATGAGTAATTTAGATATTTCTTTGGATGGTGAAGTGTGAAGCTTGGGGGTTTTTGGGAAAGGGGAAGGTGAGGTTTTGAACAGAGGTGTGTGACAATAAAGAGCGTGATGGTGGTGATGAGATGATATGTGTTTAGAATTTGGCTGGAATTAATCCTCAAAGTTGTTGCTAATTTGACTCCTCAATTTTGAATGGGAGACAACAAGTCACTTGTCAAACCAGAAAGAAGAAATGGGAGGTGGGCTTGATCCTTTGTTGTTGAATGGAATGTACGATCAAGGGGCAGTGAAGCATGTGAGTCTATTCCCAGACTTATTCTTCTCCAATTCACTTGTATATTTATTTTCAGGAGAAATAGGATTGGGTTTCCTTGAGAAAATTTTGGTGTTATTATATTCAGCAACAGAAGCAACTCTGCTAGAATTAGAGAAGCAGCTAAAGAAGCTAGAAATCAAAGCCATTGTTACAAGTTTTTCACTATATCTGAAATTGATGAGCACATGAATGTGTTTTTGTGAGTTCTAATGACACACTCTCATGCTAAGTGCAAGTAGTGCTTCATTGCCTGGTCCTAGGAAGACTACAACCCCAGTTTTAGTTATTCTAGCTCTAAACAGAACAGTGCAAATGGTTAATCAGGGCTCATTCGCCACATCACTATCTATCCACCTCCTTTATATGTAAAAATGTCTGATATGGAGAAGAAGCAGCACCTGTTGGTGTAGGAGCAGCAAGTGTGGCAACAATACGCATAAAATGGAATGCAAAAATAAAAGAAAAGTGAAGCGTCACATCCTTGTGGCTGGTAATATGACTCCTGAGACAAATTGTAGACCACAAGCAACCAACAGTCACGGACCACCACATTTTTAACGTGAAATCCAAAGATCTCTCACAAAATGTGGACTGAATCCAATTTTCACTCCAGTTGGTTGAAGAAGAAAGAAGCCTCTAGAACTTTCTAACGTATGCTTTTCTAGTCTATATTACCAACCAACCTCTATTGTCTTTGCAGAAATCCATGTTTACCTGTTTTACATTAGAAGTAGAAAAATTCAATTATCTCTGTTCCTAGTACACCAAACACAATGCCCTATGGAATGCCTCCAGTTAATGGAATGGGAGCACCGCCTATGGGGTATTACTTCGCTCCTCACTGATATTTACCTCACTTGTCTAGAAAGTTACATATATCTCTTTGTTTAGTATATATCCCTGTGTTTCTTATCTGAAAAACTCTGCTTTCTTTTGTTATATGATATCATTTGTTTGCTCCTGTAAATCTAAAACAAATTGAGGTAAAAGGAGAGGGAGAGGGAGAGGGATAGAGAAGTGAAATGAGATTATAAATATTTTGTGGGAATTTTGATGTTGGGAAATATTTGTAATCTAATTATCTTGTCTATTTGTGCCTTGTAATATTAGAATTTTTTTGTTTGAATTATTTGTTTCAGAAGATAATGGATGTACAACATTTTAATTGTATAATAACACTTTTGTATACATTGAATTGTGTGATTCCCTATTATTTCAATTGTAAATTATTTATCTATTGTTTAATTCACAATTCAAACATAGCCATTAAGTGGTTTTTTGTTTACTGCTTTTGGTAGTATTATGCTCATATTTTGTGGTGGAATTATAGTTCAATTGTGAAATGCTTTCGTGGAATTTTTATATTTAGATTTAATGTGTTTGTGCAATTCATGTAGGTATATTATATCTGATTTGACTACGGATGGTATTATAAATGTGAGCGAAGTCAAATTCTACCTTCACAAGATATAAATTTACTTTGATATTTTTGGTTTACTTTGATATAATTGTTGGTGTTATTTAGTAATTATTGTTATAAGTCTTTTATATATTTTTCCATTTTATAATTATATTGTTTAGTTTAATTTTTTTCAACAGTATATTTTAAGTAACTTAACCATAAAAAATAGGATTCAAATGACCAGCTAATAATTATGATTTAAAAAAAAACACCCACACTTGAACATGCAATGTTAAAAACACATTATAAATGTCATCAACATTATTTTAAAAATTAAAAACAAAAAAACTAAATCGTCTTCTTCTTTAGTTCCTCCATATCTTCATTTGTCTACTTCTTTAGTTCCTTCATATCTCCATTGCTATCATCTTCATCATCCGAAATCACCACCTTCATCTTTCCTTTTTTTGGTAATCTCTGTATTGTCCTCGTTGCCAACCGAAACTATGTCAACCTATAGAAGAAAATATTCACCATTTAAATATATTTAAATATATTTTATTAATCAAAATGTTCACATTTACATTCATATTATTATTTAAATTAAATTTAAAAAAATTACTTTCTTAATGAGCCTTGATGAATAAGTCTGTTCGAGCTCTTCATTTGGGGTGAAAACTTTAGCAGTTGTAAAATTTTCGTGCCCTTGAATAAAGTTATATCGACTCAATTTTAATTTGAAAACAAACTCCTTACCACACAAACCTTGAATCTGTAAATGGATTTCCGACTTGTCATTCTTCAAATTATTGAATAATTTGTTAGCAGAACTGTTGAGTAGTTTTTCTGCTACATAATTCATCAACACAAATGAAGTACTTGCCGAAGAATCCTTAACGTCTAAATGGATTTTAAACATGTTAAGAAAATCAGAAAAATTAAAATGGTCATTATGATATTTTTTATTATTCAAATGAATAATTGCTTGTTAAACTTATTGTCTTACATCACAAAAGGGAATTTTACTTCACTTTCACAATGTTGGCATTTACAAATATCATCTTGGGCTTCCACTTTTTTTGTGCAAGCATTACATGATACATAAAACCATCCTAGTGAACTATTGATTGATTCAATAGTAGCTCGTATAGTCAAGAAAAATTCCTAATAGAAAAGTCCATAGTTAAAAAATTAATTGTGAACATTTAAATTTGCAAAAAATGTCTAAATATTGCAAATACGTCTAATGTAGGATCCCATTCACTGTCCAACAATGTTTGAATATTCATTCTATTCAGAAATATTTCATCTTCCAAATTAATTTTCACGGTGTTGGTTCCTTGGACACTTTTAATCACGCCAGTGAGATATGCAAATTTCTTAACCAACACTGATACGTAGTCAATGTTTAAGTTGACATATAGTTTAGTCGAGCGAGTGCTTGAAAAAATAATTTTGCCTAAAAAATTGTCAAGAAAAATATATATACAAATTTCTTAATCAATGTACAAGCCAATGAAAACGGAAAAATTATATATAAAACAATATTTAGTGAAGGAAAAATTATAAATAACAAAAATTAAAAATATATATTTACTTTGAAAACTCTTAATCAAGGTAGAAGTTAGTATCATAATAAAAGGTCCTGAATCATTAGAGTATAGAAGCGGATCAAAAGTTTCCGCTAATTCGCCCCACAGAATAAATTTCGTGGTCAAAGAACTGTAGACATAATATATAAATGTTAACTATTAAATAATAAAAATATGACATAAATATTGGAAATAATTAATTATCTATTATAAAATACTTACAAATCCGTGATGATTTCTATTTCTCTTTTTTGAACCCATTGCCAACAATTTCTAGATTTCCAATACCTTGAATGCACCCAATTACATCTGATTATTGATAAAAATGTTAAGCAACAAATATATTTATAATATTTATATTTAAAAATCAAAATTAAAATCAAATAGTAATGAACAATTTTACTTGAGAGTATTGTGACATCATTAATGCGGGAACGAATTATATCATTTTTTATAAACTCGAAAACATGATTTGGAATCTCTAAATTTTCTTCATCAACTCTTCTTACCCCACTTGTCAATAGAAGAACAATTTTTAAATCTCTATTGGTTGGGTGATACGTCTTACTACTTTTGTCGACCTTAAAATTATCAATTCTATATAGTTCTCCTTCGTTCAGCATGTGTTTCAATTTGTTGACTTGTTTCCCTTGAATGATAGCATAGGCTAAATTTGACTATTAAACAAATAAAATATTATTTGAAATCACAATGAATTGAAAGAAATTGTACAAATAAAAAAAAGTTTATAATATTACATTACATACCTTTTCATCAACCAATATCATGTCCAGACCTATGAAACCTCCCGTTTTTGTGTTCAAAGACTCCCACTCACGAACACAAATACGCCAGTCTTCTCGACTGTTATCCAAATCACTAAGTAATGTGAAAGCCATTATATATTACTATTATTTCCTAATATTCAGACTGTACTTGGTAGTGGAAATGTTGTTCATATATATAAGACAATGAAATGTCTCCATCTCCTAATTTAATGTTATTCATGATATTGTTTGTATGTTAAAGAAAATGAAAAGATAGAGTGTTAGTTTTTCATTCAATTTTATTTAATTTTCTTTCAATTTTAATGAATTCCACAAATTGAAATAATTTTACTTTTGTACATTTGTAATTTGGGAGTTCAATAGGTCAATAGACCAAAGTATTTAATAAAGATGAATTAGAATTCTAATGTTAAAGATAATATGGCAATGTTATAGTTCAGAGTTTTTAACTTTGTTGTGGTTATAAATTAAAATTAGGTTTTAATGCAATAATTTTTAAATTAATATAACTTTTTAATAGTACGAAATACTTTTAATTAATTCGAAATTTGTTTTTAAATTCATTTATAGGGCATTGAAATATCTTAACGTAGTCATTTAATGTTATTTATGATATTTCATGAAAATGGTATGTGTTTTTGTGTTATAGTATGTGAAAAGATGAAGTGTTAATTCCAATTCAATTTTATTTAAACATATTTTTGTGTGCGAAAAGATGTTATTCAATTAATTAATACGCACTCATTCATTAATTAATTTTCATTCAATTTTAATTAATTCCAAAATTGAAATAATTTTACTACATTGGCTACTTTAATTGTAGAGTTTTTACAAGTTAAATTTAAATTTCAATGTAACAATTTTTATATTAATATAAAATTTAATTATATAAAATAGTTTTAATTAATTTCACCGAAAGTGATCGTGAAGACCTTGCTTGGGCGGCGGTATTTTCCATCTAAGAGTGACTTAGTAATTATAGTTTCATGATGTCTGGGTTACGAAATTATATATTTAATCATTCTTATTAATTAATAAATATGTAATTTGTATTGTTATATATATATATATATATATAAAAAATTAAAGAGGGTAATGAAATTAATATTAAATAACAATATAAATTAAATTAAAATTTAGAACATAAAATTAAATTAAAATTTGAATAATCTTACACAGTTATAACTAATTGAATATCTAATGTTGAAAATATTTATTATTATTCATGATTAATAATTTTAAATTGATTTTATTTTTATAATGATTTATTTGTTTTCAATTTGAAACTACGTTACATTTTATACTAAGATGGCATATTTATATTATTACGCTCAATATAAATTATATTTTAAATTCTATAATGTGAAAACACAATTTCATAGCTTAATAATGAAAAGAAACTATTTTTTTTATTCATAATATATTGACATAAACATTTATGTCATAGCAACATGGATTTTTTTAGTATTTAATAATGAGTTCTTCCTCCAAATCTTATGCAAACATGAATATTTCCTTCGAATCTCCCGCGGCCGTGATTATTTCCTCGTTCATTTCCTGTATGTCCCTCGTATTGAAGATCTTTTAAAAATGTAATGACTGAAAGATACTTATTATGAAAATATTTAAATATATAATAACATAAATTAAGCATAAACTTACAGCAATAGTAAAGGTCTGTATTGTAATACCTATTTCGACAGTTATCAAAATAGCTATATCATTCTTTGTATGGTCGTCTTCCTCTTCCCCCTACATTAAATCTTGGATTAATTCCAAATTGGCTAGTGTAATTTGTATAACGGCGCATTCCTCTTCCATTAGACCCTTGATTGATATGAGTCACTGTAGTTATAAAATTTTAAAAAATATTAGTAAAACTATAATTATATTATTAAAAATACTTTACAATATTATTTATTACTACCTCCATTGTAGTTGTAATTTACTGTTGGAATACGATGATACAAAAAACTTCCTCTACCCATTCTACCTCTATCTCGACCAATTCTATCACCGTCGCGAAACAAACTTGGTCTACTCATTCTAGCTCGACGAATTCTATCTCCACTGAGAGTCATGTTAAAACTTAATGTAATTTCAATGTACACCAAAGAGCTAATAAGCATAAAAAATATGATAGATTTTTTTTATAGGTGAATAATTAAAAATATGATTAATTATAATTTAAATCAAATATCTATAGAATTAAATGAAAATCATGTGAGAAGAAAAAACAGATTTAATAAAATGTTACAGAATTCAAAAATTTTATTTTTAAAAAATTGATATTGAATAGATTTAATTTATTTTGCATTTAATTTTTTTTATTTTAAACTCATCAAATAATATAAAATATTTATTACACATAGTAAATGGTATTAAAACAAAAATTAAATATAAATACAGTTAAATCATATTTATTATCCATTAATTCTTTTAATTTAAATTCATCAAATAATTGAAAATAGTATTAAAACAAAAATAATTAATAATAAAAAAATGAAAAGACCTTAGCCTTGATCCAATCCGATGTAATAATCATTCAATCATAATGTTTATGTTAATAAGTGGGGCTAATTGGATTTCAGCAAGAGCCCACCTTGCTGATCACATCCTCAAGAAGATAGTAAATCAAATTAATATATGAAAAGTATAATATATATTTGTGTAAGCAATGTGGTATATTTTTATACTCATGTGATAATAAGGAGAGTTAGAAACTTGACAAAATCTTTTTAAAAGATATGGTACTTTGAAAAAGTAAGTTTAAGTGTATAAGTAATTGATTATTAGAAAAAGGATTACTTATTTGAAACAAATATTTGATTATATATGAAATATTGTACTATATGTTAGACTTAGATTTACCTGTCATTGTTGTTAGATTCAAATCCTTATTCTACAGGAAAGAGTATATAGAAAAATTTGAATGTTAAAATGTGTTGTTCAAGTTAAATTTCTTTTAAGAGTATATACAAAAGTTTGAATGTTAAAATTTGTTGTTGAAGTAAAATTTCTATTTCCAGTGCCTTTTATTCGCAACTTTCCGCGGCCAATTGGATTCCAATATTGGTAAAACTTTCTGTAAAGTTACACGCTCCATATGAATGGGAAGATGAGAAAGCCGAAAAGAGCGAAGAGAGGACCTGCTGCTTGTACTGCTGGCTCTTCGCCGTATGAACCGCCGGCGACTGAGAAGTAGATGACAAATATTAGAGTGGAGAGATAATTAAATAAATTGATTGTGTTTTCAAAATAAAGTGATTAAGTTTGAGTTATTAGCTCAATTTTTATTTTTTTTACACAAACGGTTAATTTTAATAACATGTGGTGTCATTTGCTGGCTCGTAAGTGTTAAGTCAATGATCTATGACTTGATTAATTAAAATTTTAACTTATTGAATTTATTTAATTCATAAATAATAAAATGGTTAAATTTTTTTAAATTATTTTTTATTAAAAAATATTAATCTGACTATCATAAATATAAAAATATAATTTATAATAAATAACCTTCATTATAAAATAATACTAAATATATATTATTAAAAGTGCAAATAAAAATATTACATAATTTATATAAATCAATAAAAGAAAATAAAATAAAAAAAAAAAAACAAATAAAAAAAAAAAATACAAAATATTCAATATTCAAAATAAATTAAAATAAAAATAATATTAAAGAACTACAATATCATATAAGCCTCTGAAGCACACGAGTCTAGAAAAGACAACAACTTTCAGTGGCCACCTCATGGCATTTAATTGGGTATGTGAGCATCAAGTGACACTTCTAAGATCATATTGCGACTCGATGCTTATCTTAAAGCTGGAGGGATATTAGCACGGTTGTGAACCACTTGAATCGGTAAAGCAGTGACCATTTGTATCTGCCTTTGTTCTTCATCTGGTAACAAATATATTCTCAAGACTCGCCTTGAAGATGGTAATTTCCAGAGCAGATGAATTTCATCAATGACATAAGTGTGATGCTGATGATATGAATAAATACAAAACTAATGGTCGGGAACAATGTTCAAATTTGTCTAGCTGGTGATGGCAATGGCGCTGGCAGTGTTCAGTTTTGGATTCTCATTATGTTCATAAAAGTGTAATATTTGACATGCAGAGTAAAGCATATAACATGTTGATTGTATAGATAGAAAGTATTTGACTAAAACAGGCATATATATATATATTTATATAAAAGAAAAACAAATCAGGAAAGGTTAAATATCAATAATAAGAAAAGAATAAACTCACTTCTCTTTAATGGTTTTCATAACTGTGACATATTGGGTTACAGCAGCGGAGTCTTCAGGTGCAAGGGTGATTTTCTACTCAGGAAGAATCCCCGCAACTATCTAAAATTTCTTTTTCATATATATAAAAAAAAGACATCCTTCAAAAAACTGCGAGCCAAATAATGACTCTCACACCCACAAATCTACACACCAATGCAACAATGAAAAAATAAATAAATTAAGATTAAAATAAACAAAATATAAAAACAAGTTCCATCCTATTAACAAAACCACAAAAACCCTCCTAGATTATCAAACAACAAAATCCTCCACACTCACCCCTGCACTATCTGTTTCCACCATACCAAAATACTCATCATTTTACACCACTTTTTCATAAAATGATGCGGAAACAAAAACTCACAAATAGTGTAATAAAAACTAACCATCTCCCTTATATGCCATAGGAGCAGCTTCATTAGAAGCATAGTAACGAATCATGAAAAAACACAAACATAAACTAACAATTAAAAACCTGAAGATGGCTCATAAGATGGAAAAGTGCAAGTCTCTTCACTCAAATAACCTCCTGATGGCCTATACGTGACTTGTGCAAACACAAAGTACATAAAACATAAACAATTAATCAGTCACAGAATGATGATAACATTGAAAGGAAGAGAAGAACTTCCGGTTGAACACTGGAGAGCTGCTGCTTGACAGGAGTGACCTTGTCAGCCTTGTGAGGCATGATTAGCACTGTTGCTGGAAGGCTTGAACCATAAATCTTGCTTAGATCTGTAGGCGTTAGATTCTCATCAATTCATTCAGGAACAACATATCCGAGATTACATAATGGACATGGATCTTCATCAAAGTGTATTTGATAGCCATTACTGAATATGTAAGGCTTAGAAGTGACCAAAAATACACTCTTGAAACAAATTCATATTAATCCAAAAACAGAAAATATATTACAACTACAGAAAAGAAATGTAAACACAACCTTACAAATACAATTCCACAGAAATCATACCTATAAATAAACAAAATATGAACCATTGAAACAGAACTAAAGTAAGTCAGTAGAAGAAGGTACCTTTCTCTCCAATGTAACCATGTTTCCTGTTGCATTTCTTGGTGGACTTAGCGACATTGAAAATAGAGTTTATATTCTTCTCAGAAAACCCATTCTCGTTGTTGAACATTATGAGCGTAGCATCAGCTCTAGTCCCAGTTATATCACGTGACATGATCATGAACTCAAATGATGGATCCACTCCTTCTGGATACTCATTATCCTCCGCATTCTATCAAACCAAATTCATCGCTCAGTGAAATACAATCTATATATTAGAAAAAGAGAGTGAATAGAGATGGACCTGAATAAGCTCCATGAGAAAGTGAACGACTTTAGCGTAAAGTTCAGCAGAGAGCATTTTGATGGTTAACTGAAGCTCCTCGGTGAGAGGATTGACTTCACCTCCAATTGAGAACTTCTTGCCCCAAGTCAACATCTGGCTCTTCATCATTATCAGCTGCAAAGAGACAGAGTTGCCATAATATCATACAACTACCATAAATCTTGCTTACATCTGCAGACGTTGGATTTGAGCTGATGTACTTTTATATAATTTCGGAACAGAATATGTTCTGTTAGGACTAACATTAAAAATCTGAGGCTAAGAAAGTTATCATTGTAATTAAAATGACTTGTTATTGGTTTCTCAATTACTTCATATAGTATTTCAAGAAAATAGATCTGCAAGGACACAGTTATGAATATTGGTCAAGGCAGGCTAGTTACAGGCATCAATCAATCTAATTTTTCAAAACAGAAGAGTCTGAAATATTTCTATAAAATACATCAAGGCACAATATGTTTTGAGTCCATAATATTTTTTAGGACCATCTTCATCATCAATAATATAAAAATAATACCTGCTATGCCATGAACTCTGAACTATTGGCCTAAATCATGAGACACCTTACAACATCCGAATTACTTGCCATTAGTCATGGAAAAGTCTGTCTACGACTCATAGCAACATCCAAGATACTTCTTTCCTCAAGACTATGATCATAATTGCATTTCTTTGACAAAAACCTCAACAAATCCAAAAGTTTAACTTCATTAACAGTCTCTGACCTCCCAAGAATTAAAACTCAATATCATGCAATTAGCCACAACAGTGAAGTTAGAAAACAAAAAAAAAGACCATCTTCATCATCAATAGTATAAAAATCGTAAAATAAAACCCAAATTAATACCTAAAATTGAGAGATGAATGGGTAGGAGAGTGGAGGGAACCGAGGTTGAAGGGAGGCCTCTATGCGATACATCGTCATTCTCTGCAGCAAGACTCTGTAGAACAATAGTTATCGGTCTCAATGAGGTGTTTGATTTTGAAAAAATAAAGGAAAGCAGACCTTGGCGAGGAGTTGAAAAAGCTTATTAGGATAAAAATCGTAAAATAAAACCCAAATTAATACCTAAAATCGAGAGAGGAGTGGGTAGGACAGTGGAGAGAACTGAGGTTGAAGGGAGGCCTCCATGCGGTACATCGTCATTCTTCGCAGCAAGACTCTATAGAACAATAGTTATCTGTCTCAATGAGGTGTTTGATTTTGAAAAAATAAAGGAAAACAGACCTTGACGAGGAGTTGAAGAAGCTTATTAGGAGGGGCTTCAACATTAAGAGGTGTCATGGTGGCAGAGGCGGCAATACTGGCTGCCTGGGAAAGATTGTAGTCACGGAGATAAGCGATGATTAGGGAATTGAGCCGTCGGTGAAGCTTAATGTCTGCTCCAAGTTGTTTTCCATTTTACTTCATAAAATCCATCCAATTGGAAGATGTCTTTTTTGAGAGTACAAAAATCATTCCAGTGTTTTCGCTTCACTTTCCCATATGTTTGAAACAAAATAAAAATTGAAACCCTTTTGGGAAAATGAGGTGAAAAGAGTTTAAAGAAAATAATATGGGGAAAGAAGTTTGAGAAATACAAGTGTCATAATCTAATTGGTACAATATCTCCAATTTGCAAAACTTGAGTTTTTTTTTTAGGTTTTTCAACCCAAAGCGGAACTCTCAAGCATCCACGTCATTTTCGTGGGTCCCACTTGAGGTTCCGCTTTATATATACATATATATATATATATAGATTGGCCATATTAATCAATCAAATAAATTAATATATTCAACCGGAAACCAATAAACACAGAGAATTTATAAATACTAAAGACATAAACAATTAAGAGCAATTCTCACAACATGTAGAACTGGAAAGAAGACTTTACTGAATTAAATTGGTTTAACTGGCTATGAGCATAACTAAGTGTCAAGGACACAGCTTAAGATGCTATGAGCACAGTTAAAACCTTATTCTAAAAACTACGTAGAAAATGAATAACCTAAGAACTCAGAAATAAAAACTAAGCTCTCTTACATCGTATTGGAAACCCTTATTTAAACCTAAACTAGAAAAATCAGGAAAGATCAAATTCTTCCCTGTAAATTCTAACTTGAAGTTTAAAATTCAAAACTTAAACTGAACAAATCATTTGATAAGAAAAACTGGTTCTTCAACTGACTTTGACTTGGTAAATATCTTTGCAGTACCCATAAATCTTCCAAATTGTAATTTAACCCTCAAACTACACAAAAATACCAAATAAGGCAATTTAATACTAAAATCATCAATTTAGTCCAACAATCATGGATGAAATTAACTATAAATATTGCATATTTTGTACCCTGTCACTCATTGCTTCTCAAGTCCATCGTTAAACCTGGTTATTCTATTTCGGCTCTGGATGGTTCTTCAAAGGTTCCTTCGCTTGGTCCTCCATCTTCTTCCCTAGTTCCTGCTTCTCCTCGTCCTCCGAAGAGGCCCAAATGATCTAGTCCTTCACCTCTACCTGCTGACATGCTGAAGGAAGCCATAAATTTCTTTTCGGGCAATTTAAACACTGAGAATGTCCGTCAAGTGACTTCCGACTCGCTTCTCCACGCGTTGGACTACTCTAAAGTTGTGTTTTGCCTAGTAACTTTTCATTCATCACTTTCTTTATTTTGTGACATTTATATTATTGCTCATGGGTTTGTGACATATCACCGTTTATATTGGGACTCATTACTGTCGTTTGATATGTGGTTTGCCATTTGCTTGCTGCTGCTTATCTTTGTCAAGCTTTGAATGGATTTTAGTCCGTGTCACTTATTTGTTTGGAGATATTCTTAGTCTTATTCTGTCCTCTACGACTTCCTATTCAATCCTTTATTCCAAGAAGCTGACGGATCTCCTTCAGGATAGTAATAAGAAGTTACATGAAGCTAACAGAAGATTGAATGATAGGATTCATGGATTGATGACTGAAGCTTTTGATCTTAGGCACGAAATGGACTTGCTTCATGATTCGAAAAAATCACTAGAGTCGTCACTGACTTCTGCTAATGAGAAGCTAAAGGTTGAGATGGAGCGCTATCGGGTTCTCGAATCAGATTCCTCACTGCTGATGCGCCGTGGTTTTTCTATAGCTCAAGAGGAGGTTATGCGTCTGTACCCGAATTTAGATCTTTCTAGGATGAGCATGCCACCTGCTGATGTTATTGCTCTAGTTTATGCTGCTGTTCTCTCGCCACTTCGTGATGACACTGTTAATCCTGAGGTTGCTGTTGAGGATGATCCTTCAGAAGATGAAAAAGCTTGAAGATTCTGTTTCATGTTTCTGGTTCAGGTTTTTCCTTTTTAGGGCAAATTTTATTTTTAAGTTATCGGACTTTGTTATTGTTGCTTTTGCTTTTAGTGGTTTCATGGTTCTATTTGCCTTCTTAGGAAGTTGGTTGTTTGTGATCTCATGGGTGCTTTGTATTTAGCTCCTATTTTAGACTTATATCTTTTGGTTGAAAATCTTATGTCGCTTGATTGTGAACTTTTGAACTTTATCAGACATATGTTTTGTCTTTAGTTCTATTTCACTCTTCTTAGTGAGTCCATATATCATTTTCTTTATTTTTCTTTATGGTTTGAGGACGTCTTCTTGAACCATTAAAGAATCATTGCCACCTTTTAGGGCTTTTGCAACATCTTTATTTGAAGATATTGCGATTATTTATTTATTTATTGTACTTTATTTTGGTTCACTGGGTCGCTACCCTCAGTGATTTGGTCATGTTTGATCCACTTTATTTTGGATATGATTCATTCCATTCTGGACTAGTTCATGGTCTTTTTTTTTTTTCCGACTCTAGCTGGTTATGTTGATTAATTGGCGTTGGCTTGTATTCCCTTTGTACTTCTTATTCAGTCTCCATTATTCAATAATTGATAAGCATATATCTATTATAGTAATGACAGAATTTTGAACATCTGAATGGTCTTGCTACTTCATTAAGAGTAAGCTTTGAATACAAAATTTCACACAATCGCCCGGCTCATGTGTTTCGTTACAATTCTTGGAATTTAAATTGCATTTCTACCTCCAAATCGGTCTGTCTTCTTCATGGATAATACTTTTTGAGATGTTCAACATTCCCGGTATGCTTGATCAACTTTCCCAACATGTTGCTCAGTTTGAAAGTTCCAAGCCTCAATTCCGCCTCTACTCGGTATGGTCCTTCCCAATTCGGCCGAAGGGTTTCGTCACTGGGGTTCTTCGTGTTTGCCGTTACCTTTCTTAAGACCAAATATCCCTTTACCAGCTTTCTTGGTCTCACCTTAATATTATAATACCTGGTGATTTTTCATTAATAAGCCTCCACTCTTCTACTTGCAACTTCTCTCTTTTCTTCGAGTAGGTCCAGTTCTCTGGCCATCTTCAAGTCATTTTCTTCCCCATTGATCGCCTTTGACCTGGAGTTTAAGCAAACCAACTCTGCTGGCTCCATTGCTTCAGCCCCATTGATCGCCTTTGACCTAGAGCAAATGGAGTTTCACCTGTTGATGTCCTTTTCGTTATTTGGTAAGCCCATAGTACCGCTGGCAATTCCTCTGCCCAAGACCCTTTTTGAGCACTCAATTTTTTCTTCAGTATCTTCTTAATTATCTTATTAACAGTCTCCACTTGTCCGTATGATTTTGGATGCACCACTGATGCATATCAGTTTTTTATACCATACCTTTCACAAAAGCTTTGAAAGAGTTGGTTGTCAAATTTGGTTCCGTTGTCCGATATTATGGTGTATGGGATTTCGAACCTACATATGATCGATCTCCAGACGAATCCTGTGATCCTCGCTTCTATTATCTTCGCCAATGGTTCCGCCTCTGCCCATTTTGTAAAATAATCAACAGGCACCACCGCGTATTCGGTTTAATCATTACATCTCCCAGATCCATCTTCTCAAATGTCTCTCAATAAAGTATGTCTAATGAGCTCCTGTGTTGATTAATATCCTTGCTACCCATATCGTGGCTATCTTCATCTTTAATACCAAAGGGTCGTCATGAGGGTATACCACTCCTCTTTCATCTGATTCCCCAAATGTTACCTCCGGATAATGGTGGGTCTTTATTCCTAAATTTATGTGATTTAATATAATCCTCCGAGTTGCGTTCTGTTATGGAACTTTCCTGATGTAACTCTTTCTTGATCAGTTTGACACTCCTCCCAGGGTTATTCCTCCACTGATTGTGTGAATGAGATTTTCCTTTTGCGATTTTTCCTTTTCTCTCAACTCTGATTCCTCATTTCCTCATACTCTTTTTCGTTCCTTGACATCCTCTCTTAGCTTTCCTAGGAATTCGCCTAGGTATCCTGCCTTTATCAATTCTTCAATTTGCTTTCTTAAGCTAAAGCAATCAGCTGTGTGGTGTCATACCCCTCATGGAATTCACAGTATCGTTAACGGTCTCATCTTGTTGGCTCTCCACGAATTGGACTCAGCTTCTGCAACAATCCCTTGTCTTTTATTGCCATTAGTATTTGTCCGTGCGTGGCAGTGAGTGAGATTGTTCCCCTTTTTCACCTCACTAACTCTATTATCTCTTCGAATCCGTGGCAAAATCAATCGTGGTTGTGTTCTCTTCATCTTTCTCGCTATTTTATTCTTCGGATCACGTCCTCGTCGCCGGGCGCCCCTCATTACCGTTCTTGCCCTCCTTCTTAGGTTTATTTCTGCCCCTTGCTCCATGGTTTGACGCAATCTTGGTGATTCTGCTACCTCTTGTTGTCTTTTGATGTAATACTTCTCATCAGTCTGTATTTGCGTTAAAGCTGTGGCATATGCTTCTGGATATGTTTCGGGATTTCTCTCCTCGAATGAACTCCATAATCGCCCCACTCTCAAATTCCTCCGAAGTTCTATAATGTCTCTTCGGCCCAAAACACCCTCAGCTGCATTACTTGGTCATGATATTTCGTGACATAGTCTTTCAAGCTTTCACTTTTGATATGCTTGATATACTACAATGTCGTAGGGTCTCGTGGCAGTGGTTTTGCTCCCTGAAACTGGGTGACCAGCTCTTTGGCTAGAATTGAAAACGAGTCAATACTTGAGGTCTTGAGACATTTGAACCATTCCCTTGCTGTTCCTTTTAGAGTAAGTGGGAAAACTTAACACATGTAGTCATCTCCCACCATTGCAATATCATTTGTTCTCTGAAATTTTCCACGTGGGCTACTGGGTCGGTGACTCCTTTATACTTTTCCAAACCTGGCATTTTAAACTTTTTTATGGGTTGGTAATTCTAACCCGCTCGGTCAGTGGTTTGTCTAATGGTTCAATCACCGTTGATTCCTTGTCATCCTCCTTAGCTTGCTTTAGTTCTTCCATTTCGCTCTGAATCTCCTTAATCATCATTTCCACGTTTGACGCTTCTAACTCGTGATTTATGCGCCTCTCCTGTCTTAGAGGTTCAATTATTTTGGGTTCTCGTACATTCTTTGGGTCTGGGCCGCGAGGTGGTTTGGCATGCTTCTTGTTTTGTTCCTCCTCCTTTGTGATGGATCCTGTATCAAGAGGGTCTTCATCATCCTCTCCCCTAGTCTTGTTGATAATGGGGTCGCTTTCTCATTCGTCTTCTGACTCGTTTTGCGTGTCATGTCCCGTTTCGGTGTCAGGCTTTTCTCCTCTTGGTTGACTCTTTGACCTCAGGACCTTAGACCCCCTTTCTCCATCCTCCACATGTGCCATTTGATGCAAGAGTTGTATCATGGTTGACACGCCCTCTTTCATCCTTCGTTGTCCATTCTCTATGCTTTATATCTTATCCTTCATAATCTTTACCTCTTCCTCTAGCTCGTCAGCTCCTCTTCTTGCAGTCCCCTCTTGCCTTGAAGTTCCCTCTAGTAGTACAGGTATCTCGATTAAACCTGCCTTCTCTTCACTATATCCCAAATGTTATGAGTTGATTACGGTTAGAGAGTACAGCTTTTTGCTCGACTCCCCACAGACGACGCCAGTTGTTTTAACCAAAAATTGATTATACAACAATTGGACTAATCAGTCAAATTGATTAGGAATTTTGGCTAATTTGAATTGGATTCAAACGAAATCGAATATTGAATTGGATTATAATTTTCAGATTACAAATTTACTGGTTCGTTGGTCGTGTTTGACTATTCATTCTTCCACCTTTATCTCTTTGTTTTCCTCTAATTTGATCTGAGATGAAAGAAGAAGAAGCCCCCCTCTTCTTTATATAGCTAAACTTCCGTTCATACTTTCTTACGTTTCAGACATGATTTTTCTTTTTCCGTCAAAACTCCTTCTTCGATGATCATGATCAAAGTTAAGGCTCTAGGCTCGAGTGAAACCTCCTTCTTTTACGCTTCCGTCGACGGCTCTCTGTCTGAACTTCACTTTTTCTCTTCAATCAAATGATTTGACCATGACTTGAATTTGGTCTTGCCTCTTCTCTTTCTATTTTCTTGGGCTCCCTTTAGATTCCTAATGGGCTCACCAAACCCATTTTAAACTTCATCCTGACTAATATTCCATTAGTAATTAGATTATATAATAATATAAAATAATAATAATTATTATTATATAAAATTAGGTTCATATAAATTTCAAAATCTTAAATTGAATTTAAAAACTTAAATATTTATAAAATTATATTTAAATCTATAATGGTAAGTGCCCTTTTTAATATACAAATGACGTTAATGCTTTAAAGGTTGATATTGAAACCGGTGGAAGAAAAATCTTTATATATAACATTGGAGAAGATAATCGGGGAATTAAACTTTCGGTGTGTGATAGCAATTAGTTGAAATATAATATATTGTTGAAAAAATAAAAATACATTTTAAAATGGTAAAATATTAGAATTGATCATAAAATTTGATTTAAAAAAGAATTGGAAAAATAATGATTATATATATATATTATATGGATTTTGGTTCGTATCAATTTTAAAATATTTAAATTGAATTAAAAAATTTAAATATTCAAACTCATATTTAAATTAGCAGTTGAATTATGATATATGGTCTATAAAAGTATAATAATATATTTTAAAGTAATATTTAATTAATCCAAAAAGAACGGGATTTTTTTATTATTATTATAAAAAAAAGTGAGAGATTAAGAAAAAACCACCATGGGTCTGGCCTATAAAAAAAAATTAAAATTTTTACAATTTTTTTGCCAAAATTTTATTATTATTATTATTATTTTTTTATGATTTTCATCCATGTTCATCCAAGTGGATGATCAATATCTAATCACCATTTTGGTAATTTCAAAATTTTTATAAATAAAAACTGATTAAAAATAGGAAAAAATACTAAAAATTTTTATTTGGTACACTTTATGTAATTTTCCCTTAGCCGATAAAGTAAATATCTTTGTCAGATGAAATTTTATTTGAATATATATATATATTTTTGGAAAAATAATAATATATAAAATTGAAAAAAAAAATGGTAAAAATAAAAAGAAAAAAAAGTAAATATATCAATATTAATTAGCAATATAAAAATGTAAAGATATAAAAAGTATGTCAAAAATATCTGTTAAATTAAAAAAAAAAAATTCATTAATAGAAAATGTTGCAATATTTGTAATAAATATTTGCAAAATTAAAAACCAAAAGATTTAAAATAAACTTTTTACCCGTAAACAACAAACATTTAATTTAGTATTCACCACAATTGCGAATATTTATTGACATTATATTAGAAAAAGTTACAAACAAAGTTAAATTTATAGACTACATGTATATTTGCAATCAAATCTAAACATAACAAAATAATTTTAAAAAAAGTATTTATTTTAAGATTCTTCTATCTCCACAGTGTAATGTCCACAAGTAGAGCCTAAAATTTTCGATATTTTATTATTTAAATTTTTAACTTTTATAAAAATCGATTTTCAAAATTTCCATATCGGAATAAATCAAAAATTCACTCTAAGGGTAAAATAGTAATTAGAGACCAAATTCGGAAGTGTAGATCCGTTTCCAAAAATATTTTCTGACTCTAGAAATATATCTATACCACTAAAATCATGTTTAAATTTAAAAGTCACATGTATTTCCATTGAATTCCAATTTTTTTTTCAAAATTTACCCAATTTTACGAAAATCATTTCGAAATTAATTTCAATAATCAAAATTTTGAAACCCAAACAAGGTCCATCACATCACCAATACCACCCCTCATCTCTCTACCTATCTCTCACCCTCTTCTCTGTCAAAACACTAAATGCGTTTCTCTCATCTACAACCTCTATTAAACCCTAACTTCAATTACTCACTCCAACCATTAAGACCCAATTCATTAAAGTTTGGAACCATCATAACCAACCTCATTTAAGGCTCCTAGTGGTGATTTCAAGATTTTCTCTTCACTAATTTCATCAGTAAACTTCTAGAGCTCATTAATGGCATCTTTGATTTTTGAAACCTTTAATTTCGATTCATGACTTAAATAGGATCATTAGAAACTCTAGAACACTTCTGGATAGTTGGTCTTATTGATTTTGATCTCTACTTGTGTTTTTTATATAAAACCCTAAGAGCTAAGAATGATATTTTGTTGAAATTGTGTCCATTGTTGATTTGTGTTGCTTTGGTTGGTACCAATAGGCAACCAAGGTGTTGGAGAGCACCGAACCGAGGAGACTAGCTAGTTATCTTTGGAGAAAATGTTAGCACCTTCGTTTTACGCTCTATATTATCGTATGATGGTTGTTTTGTGTTTGATTGCATTATAATGTGATAATAATGCTAAATACTTGTTAATTAATGAATATGAAAAGAAATGTGATGGTAGTGTCAAGTAGACACTTTTTGTGGTAAATTGAAAATGACTACTTGTATGTGTATGTGATGCTATATGATGATTTGTGTATTGGTATGTGTTGTGATGGCCATGGAGGCTTTTGATTACTATATGATGAAATTTGGATGTAATGTCCTAAATTAATTCATTTTCATCCTACATGTTTCGGCAAAAGAGATGATATGATGAAATGAACAATAAAACATGTTTTGCCCTTGTGACTTTTGAGAAAAAGTTGCATTTTTGTGTGCCATTGTTGGAATGAATCAATGGTACTACTTGAGCTTTGGTAATAATGCAAAGAAGATGAGAAATCTTGTTTAGTCACTTAAAAAGGAATGCCCTTGTCCTTAACTTGACTTAGGTGAATGTATTGCCATGCCATTGGGAACCTAGAAGTATACTTCAAAATATGAAAATGTGAATTTGGCTTGAAGTGCCGCTTATTTAGGGCGACAGTCCTCCCTTGAAGCGATGGCATTAACCTGATCCTTGTGGATCCCCTGTTTGGTCTTCAGACCCCCTGTATGCGATTGATCTTCGGATCCCCTAGGGTTTCGGCTCATTCTGTCCCGTTTTCCCTATAATAGTTAAGTTTAAGGGTAAATGAACTAAAATGTGGCTATTACTTGGTTTGTATGCTTGAAATAGTATAATGATGACTAATGGTTGGTAAATGATTGCTTGATGTGGATGAAATTCACTATGGAAACCTTAGATGGTAACTAAACGGAATAAAGAAACCAACAGAATAATCGAAAAGATGGAAAAGTGAAAATCTTGCTGTTTTGCTCTGTTTTTCAGGTCTGGACGTCCTAGTCAGCAGCCTGGCAAAGGAGTCAAGGTGCGAACCAGGGCGCTAAACTCTCTCGGTACCACTTTTCGCGGCCTAGTTCGTGGTCTGGAAAAGTGACCAGGTTGCGGACCAGGGCGCCAAGTGGATACGGTACCACTTTTGGCAGCCTGGTCACTTGATTAGGGCATGAGCCATGATGCCAAAGGGGTTTTGACTCCACTTTCTACGGTCTAGTCGGCAACCTATTCACTTAGACTAGGGCGCTAGCCAGAGCACAAAGTGACTTAGGGTACCAATTTCTGTGGCCTGGTCAAGGTGACCAAGGCGCCAACCAGGGCGCCAGGAGGCTACAACGCCAGTTTTAGCGGCATGTTCAAGGTGACCATGGCACGAGAGGTTCACTTTACCTCCTAATTTCTGTTTTATGATCCTTTTCGGATAACATCGGTATGTAATGATGTTTGAGAAGTTAAGTTGCATTTGTGTGCTCACTTTACTAATGAAAGAAGCATATTTGTATGTGTTTGTTTGAATATGAAAGTGTTAACTAGGCATCGATAGCCTAACCCTTTTCTTTCTCCATTTTTCTTGTTTTTTTTTCTTTTTTAAATGAATATGTGTTCAAGTGGATCGAGCTAGCATTTGAAGGTCGAGTTGGAAGCCTTAATTAAAGCATTCATTATATAACATTGATTTCACCTTAAACATTTTGTATAAGCTTTTGTAAAAATAATTCACTTTACTATTCTTTTGTCAACTTGCTCACTTGAAAAAACCCTAAACCTTAAAACTCTTACCTTATTGAAGGAGAAGAGACCCCACACTTGAATGAGTTCAATTTGCCACAAAATTTGGCCCTAACAGTTTGGCGCCCACGTGGGGCCTCTTCTTCTCCAATGAACTCGTCGGTTCTTAGATCGTCATCTTAAGCCTGGTCAAATCCAATCTCCAATACCCTCTCCTTGGTACCATGATTCAAGATTCGAGTCCGAAAATATTTTCACGAGGGTGAGAGGTTGACCAAGTGAGATTCAATTGATTTCAGATTTAAATAAGATCACTCTAATGGTTACATGTAATGGGTTTTCAAAATTGATGTTGATTTTCACTTATTATTATTAATTTATATATATTTTTACTATTTTTATTTTTACCATTGAGATTTGTTTCACCAAGATTCGATTAGACGACTGTTAGATCATGCCATTAAATGAGTTTGATTTCACTCACAAAGGAAGATTAGAAAGGAATATTAGTGCTTAACATGTCAAAGGTGTTATTCTTGAATTTGAATCTAGATCTTAATTTTTCCAAAAGCAGGGTTCTTCCTTTGCACACACGGTTCTTGGCTTTACGTGCTTCAACAACTTGAAGACGTAGAGATCATGTGTGCTCTATAGCTAGATCTTGTCTAGCATGTTCTAAATTGCAACGATCTACACGACAAGAATGCTTACGATAAGCGGTAGTCTATCACTGATACTATTTAGTTCATGCTTATGTTTGCTTACTATTTATGACAAGTCAAGATGTCGATGAATGTCTGATTCGCGATGTATAACATCGAAGGACGATTAGATGACTGTTGTGACTAGCTTTCTGCCGGTGTTGAATTTGTCCTGTGAAGCGCACATGGTTGGATGTTTTGTTTTAATCTTAAGTTTCTTGAAAGGCATCATGTTTTTCACTCTTATTGTTCTCATCGGTTATTGCCCACATTGCGCAAATTGTGATTGATGATTGGACTGTATGGTCAAGAATGGATTACATGGAAGCGGGTATTTTTACTAGTAGATGTCGTTTACTACTATGTAGTCTTATTTATGATTGTTTGGTCAATAAAAAAACTCCACATAGTAGCTATGATTGACGGAAAAGCAGTTGTGAATTTAATGAAATGGATTTGAACTATATAGTATTGTGCTGCTGTTATATTATCATTTCTTTTAAGTGTCTGTGAACAGGGTTAGCCGCAGAAGAGTTGGCTAATTTGTTATTTTATGTCTTTGCAGGATTTAAGGTCAAACCAATGACGCATAATTCTTCTTTTATAGTAGATGATAGAAAGGATGAGCAACATTTTAAGTTTATAGTTTTACAAACAGCTTATGAATGGAAGGTGGACTCCATCATGCCTACAAGTTTTTGTTTAACTGGGCTTCTTTTTGAAAGTACTATTAGAGGTGAATACTTCCACACTTGAAGGGGTTCAATCTTGCCTTAAAACTTTTACCTCATTTAAGAAGAAGAGACCACACACTTGAAGGGGTTCAATCTTGCCACAAAATTTGGCCCCAACAGTTAGCATATAAAATAGATTTAATTGCACTCACACCCCCTGAACGATGGAAAATTACACATATATGAACATTTTGGTATTACTATACAATTACACACCTTCTATCCATAAAAATTAGTGAAAATATAAGGTAAAATTAACTTTGAATGAACATTACAACATACATATGTATTAATAATTGCAAATTTTATTGTCATATTTATAAATTTATTAATTAAACAAGATTTTGTTATTGGGTAAGGGGTATGAGTGTGTATTATTACCAAAATATTCATTTGTGTGTAATTTATCATCGTTCAAGGGGTGTGAGTGCAATTAACTTTATAAAATATTTATGGGAATAAATTATTCCTCCTTATAAAATGACAAAATTAAACATCGGCTACAACATTTGCCTTCCCCGAATGATAATTGATCTTATAATCTTAATTTTTCGAGAATCCATCCAATGCGTTTGCCGAAGATTCATCTCCTTCTGAGACGGCAAATACTGAAGGATCTTATATCTGAATAAATATAGCACTTCGCCTCGTAAAGAAAATGCCTTTATGAAGCAGTCTAGTAAGTGGTCCAACTATCGAAGAGAATCCTTTAACGATGCGGCAATAATAGCCTGCTAAGCCAAGGAAACTCCGAAATTCGGCCACATTTTTAGGAGGTTCCCAAGCCACAACAACTTCAATCTTCTTAGGATCTACACTTACACCATTAGCTGAAATTATATGGCCCAAGAATTCCACTTCATGCATCCAGAACTGACACTTACTCAACTTTCCGTACAGCTTATTCTCCCTTAATATCTGAAGAACAATCCGAAGATGCTCGTGATGGTCCTCTGATGTTTTAGAGTACACTAGAATGTCATCGATGAACACCACTACAAATTGCTCCAAAAAGGGTCGGAACACACAATTCATTAAGTCTATGAATACTGCCGGAGCATTAGTGAGTCCTAACGGCATCACCATAAACTCGTAGTGTCCATATCTTGTTCGGAAAGCTATCATCGGAATACCAGATTCCTTGATCCTCAACTGATGATATCCTGATCTCAGGTCAATCTTCGAAAATACCCCAGCACCTCTCAACTAATCGAACAAATCATCGATTCGCGAAAGGGGATATTTATTTTTCACTGTTAGCTTATTCAACTGTCGGTAATCAATACACAATTGGAATGTCCCATCCTTCTTCCTCACGAACAAAACCGGTGCACCCCAAGACAATACGCTCGGACGAATATACCCCCTATCCAATAACTCTTACAACTGAACCTTTAATTCTTTCAACTCCGCGAGATCCATCTGATAAGGTGCCATAGAAATTGGCGTTGCTCCTGGTATCAATTCGATACTGAACTCTACTTCTCATCAGGAGGCAAGCCGAGTGTAACGTCTGGCCCCCGCCTCCAGATGAACTCAGGGCGTGGTGGTAGGGTTCCACGTCATTCACAATCAGTCTTAAGGCTGAAAAACAGCCCACACACCACCATTACGCTTTCCAGTATGTTTTTTCCTCCGAGCAAAGTTTTCGGAAGGTCACCCATCCTAAGATTGTTCTAATTCAAGCACACTTAACTTTGGCGTTCTCAAGTTCTAGGCTCGCGAAAAATAATGTGCACATTGGTGAGATGGGTAGCAATTCAATTCCTTTTAACCCTATCTCAATATAGGGTGTTACACCAGGCAACTCATTCGAAAAGACATCCAGAAATTACATGAATCTGCAGTAAGAAGCATTGTCAAATTCAACTAAAACTATAATATGTAATAAATGTTTCACAATATTATAAGTTGTGTTGCAATGTAAATTTATCATCCATGTTTACTAAGTATGCTTAAATGCAAGCCAAATTTATGCTCCTGTCAAAGTTCACTCACAAATTTGCTTTCTCTGAAGTACTGATAAAATTCACGCCAGGCATCACCACCTGCTATAGCTGCATATACAAACAACCCAAGTCCTACAGCGAGTGATATTTGATATGCAATATAGCTTATATTAGCAATAAGAAGCAAAAGAGTAGACCATGTATTGATGTAAACTTGTATAATTGACTTATTTTGAAGTACTTTAAGGTAGAAACATCCTTACTCCAGCAGTTACTTTGGAATCCATAACGTTTAGAGACCATTTACTCAGCTCAGATTCATCAACTAAAAGAGGGGGTGGTTTCCATGGAACAAAATAGGGTAGCAGCGCATATGCGCCACCGAAGCATGAGAGAACAATGAATGGCCAAACGAGTCTTTGCATTCTTTCATAGCCACCTTTGACTCTAATAAAGGAACAAGCGGATTGTAGCTACAATACATATATTCATCACTCTTTAACATAGATAATTCAATCAAATACAAAAGCTTATCAGAAATCGAATTGCATATAAATTAATCATACAACAATTAAGAAAAGAAGATTAGGAACCAAAAAGTAGTACCTTCTACCTGTTGGAAGCAGAATCATGCTATACACTAAAGGCCACAAACCCATGATATACCATAGAGACACAAGAACTTCATTCATCTGAAAACCATCATGTCCCTTCAAATTCAGAAGCTTTCTCAAGAAATACATGTCTGTTGTCTGCAAGAGATTGTTCTTCATTCATAAATGTTGTTCATACCTCAATTTCAACATTAAGTTAAACAAATTGCATATCAAGTATTCATTTTGGGAGACATTTTCACAACATTTCCTCAAACCCCTAAAGAATTTATTAAACAAAAGACAAATTCGATCCCTAAAAACTTACCGGGGTTTAGTTAGGAGATAAATTGAAAACATAGTAAATAAGCACACCCCAGAAGACAAAAAACAAAATTAAGGTGGTCTAATCTCTCCCTTCTTGAACATCATTTCTAGCCTCCACCTTTCCAGTTAAAATCACCTCTTCTTCCTCCAAGTTCGGGTTATTGTCTAAAGTGTTTTGACATTCCCAGACAAGAAGAGACCTTCTTGTAATGAGAGAATATGACAACTCCAAAGTGTGTCTTGTGTTGTGAAATGTAAAGTTAGATTTTTTATGGATGTGGATTGTAGTGAAGCGGTTCTGAATGTTTGTGTTTTGGTCGAAACCGAAGCAAATGGGTAGTTGAAGAGATGAAGTTGGAACTTAGGGCATCTCCAACAATAAAAAAAATGCGTCCCCGGCCCATGGTTTTGTTAAGTTGGCGACCCAAGCGCAGTTCCACCACACTGGATGAGATTGGTGGGACGCGAGTCATCCCTCTATCCAAGGACGACCCATGCGCTTATTTAATAATATATATATATATATATTCTTTTAAAAGTTGACAAAGTCAACATGATTTTTTGTCTTTTTCGCAAAATAGTCGTTCAACGGCTAGTTATATGTTACCGTTTATTTTGTTTTATTATTATATTATATAAGTTTAATACATACATATATATATTTTACCGTTGCTAATAGTGGTAAATTAATAATATTATTAAAAATTCAATTTTTCTTCTATAAATACAATCACATTTTATCAAGTTAAGTGAAATAATTACAAATTTCTTCTTCATCTCTTCTACATAAATACCAAATCTAAAAAGCTATGGATTCAAATGAATTCAATTCCAATTCTCCTCCACATCCAAATTTACAAAATCCATCAAACACCATTACACAAAACCAAAATCCAAATTTTCAATATTATTATTTTCCTCAAAATCCAAATCACCAAACATATGTATTTCCATATGGCTATAATCAACCTAGCAATGCTATGGGTACACCATATTACCAATTTGAAAAGGAGTGATGCGGCGGGGAAAAAAGGTTTGTCTCCTTTACAAAAATGTACTGCTGCCATGCGGATGTTAGCATATGGAGTATCAGCTGATGTTGTCGATGATTACGTGAGAATTGGAGAAAGCACCGCAATTGAGTGTTTAGAGAAATTTGTTGAAGATATTATTTTGGTGTTTGAAGCTGAATATGTACGAAGGCCAAATGCATATGATATCCGACGATTACTATAAATGGCAGAGGCTTATAGGTTCCTAGCATGCTTGGGAGCATGGATTGTATGCATTGGCAGTGGAAAAATTGTCTCAATGCTCGGAAAGGTATGTTTTTGGGCAATTACCGCGGAGTTCCTACAATAATACCTTAACCAGTGGCTTCAGCTGATCTTTGGATATGGCATTCTTTTTTCGGTGTTGCGGGATCGAATAAAGATCTCAATGTGTTAGATCGTTCACCAGTATTTGATGATATTCTACAAGGTCCAGCAGTTAATTACACCGTGAATGTCAACAATTATACTATGGGATACTATCTAACGGATGATATTTATCCTAAATTATGAAAACAATTTCTCGACCACAAGGAGACAAGAGAAACTTATTTGCACAATATCAACAAGGATTGCGAAAAGATGTTGAACAAGCATTTGGAGTTTTACAATCTAGATTTGTAATTATACGTGGCCCGGCGCGATTTTGGAAGATGGAAACACTTGCCAAAATAATAAGAGCATGCATTATACTGCATAACATGATTGTCGAGGATGAGAGAGATACATATGCAGGTAACTTTGGTCAAATTTCCTCTTATGACAATATGGCTAACAGAATTTCCCCATTCGAATTAGGAGAAGAAACTTTCGGTCCATATGAAAGATATATCCAAACAAATACTCAACTGCGTAATAGAGAAGTGCATCGATAATTGCAGGCGGATTTGGTTGAACACGTTTGGCAATTCCACAATGCTCGTTAGATTATCAAGCACCAATTACATCAAATCGTATTAAATTTTCTATTTATATAGTTTGTTTTGTGTGTGTTTGTGTAATGTTTATCTGATGTGGTGCAATTTGTTTTATTTTCCTTAGAGTTGTATTTGATCAACTTTTTAATTTAATGATTTGAATGTTTAAAAAAAAACTACAAATTGTGTTGTTATTGAATAATATATAAAATAATTATTTATATTTCAAAATAATAAAATATATTAATTTGTTTTTTTAGAAAAAATAATTTAATATTTTTAAATATTTTTTATAACTATAATTATATAATCTTAAATTTAAAATAAAAAATATTATTAATTTTATAAATTTATTATTAAAATATGCAATTGGGACTAAAGTTGGGACTTCACCACTGGAGAAGAGTCCCAGTCCCATCCTTTATGATCCTAAGTCTCATGACCGTTTGAACTTATTTATATAAATATAATAAGGAGGAAGCATGCAAACGCATGCATGTGCGGTAGTGAATATTTTTATATTTTTTCTGATTTTTGAGTTTTTTAATTATATTTTTAAATAATTTATATCCTAATTCAATTTAAATTCAAATAATTTCTAATTTTTTAAATTAATAATATAGTATATAGATTTTCCTAATTTTTAAATTTTTAATTTTTTAATTATCTTTTTAAATAATTAATATTCTAATTCAATTCAAATTCAAATAATTTTTATTTTTTAAAATTAATAATACAATATGAGATATTAGAAATATCTCAATTTAATCCAATCCAAATAGTATTCAATGTTTAATAGGATTGAATACTATTTGAATTGAATTAGGATATTACTTATTTAAAAATAATATACATAGATTTTTATTATTTTAATTAAAATACATATATCTAATCCAATCCAAATAGTATTCAATGTTTAATTAAAAATAATATACTACTATTTATTTGATTTTGAATTTTTATTAATATTCTACTGTAATCCAAATACAAAATTTTTAGATTATTTATAGAAATAATTAATAAACTTGAAATTTACGCTTCATCCAATATTTGCTTTCTCCATCATCTTAAGGTTTATCTCTTTTTATATTTTGATTTGATTTATCATTTTAAGGTTCATCTCCATCAATAATTAATGACTTTTTTATTTTTCAGATTTTATCCCGTATTTTAATGGATTTCATGTTTTTTGAGTGACTGAATTTTATATTTTTTTTTTTGCATAATTTTATCTGTATTGTTTTGCAGATTCAATGGAAGAACAAATGTGTGTTTTATTTGAAAAGTGAAGAAAAATAAGGTAGGTGATCACGTTTTCTTCTTATTATGATGGTCTAAAATTTAGGAGTTACAAGATAGGGTATCAAATTCGAGAACTTTCTTCAAGATGGTAAAACCATTCTCAACCTTTGGATCCTTGGAACATCACCAAAGTATGACTCAAATCATAGTATAAAAGAGTTTTAAGAAGACCAGTCAAGGATGTGGATGATATCTAAACATGAAAAAAAAAATATTGGTTTATCAATGTATTCAAAAAACGTAACATGTTTGTTTAAAAATATGTTCAAAATATTTGGTTATTTTATTATTTATATGTATTTGATGTAAATTTCAAATTTGAACTCAATTGAAAAAACAATCCAATTCAATAGTGATGGTTAGTCTATTTTTTTTTTTTAAATTCATGATAGTTGAATATATAACATTTCAAAATAAAATAAAATAATACTCCATTAAATTTAAAAAAATATATATTATATAAATTTATAAATTAAAAATATAAATACAAAAAAATAAAATTTTATTTAAAAACTAAATTAGGATCAAACCAATATTTTTATTTATTATTTATTGATTTTAAATTTATTTTTTAATTTAAGTAATAATTTAATTTTTAATTATATAAAATAAAAAATTATTAAATATTTAAAAATTATAATACATGTATTCTCTAATTAATTAAAAACTTTAAAAGTATAATACAATTTAATTTTAAAAAAAAAAAATTACTTCGACCGCTCTTAAGGCGGGCGAACGAGTAGTCATATCATGTATGTGATGTCTGAAACAAATCCTTATGCTCTTATAATAAGAAGACACCTTGTATTTGGTGGGCTTGATCTTGGGCATACGACCCATTATGCGCAAAACATTAGAGGCCCATATATTCTAGCCCACTTATTCACCGTCAAAAATATATCCCTTAGATTTCTCCCTCCACTGCGAAAATTGAAGTGTAAATGTATCCGTTGGATAAATATTCATTTTTGAATCTCAAAACAACTAGGAAACTAGCTATCCTTATATAAAACAATCATCAGTAACTCATTAATTTTTGCTTAGTCTTTAAACTTTTATTCAGTTTAATCTTTCTTTCTGGTTTGGGCAGTGATGGCGATCATATCGGTTCGGCACAGGAACTTTGCTCAGGAAATCCAATCTCTAAATTCGTCGCTACACAGACACAGAATCCTCTGTCTTGACGCAGAGTTCCTAGGCTTCCTCCGAGAGACATCCTGACATGCCAACAACGGTGCCGACAGGCTTCCTCTGTCTTTAACGCATAAAAAAATAGTAGAACACGTATCTTTAACGCGTAAAAAAAAAAATAAAGGGTGAGAAACTAAACAAAAAAAAGTTCTAACATCCAACACTTGAACATGTAAATTCATTTTTAAAAAAAAAACATAAAGAGTAATAAAATTTAAATAAATTTATTTATTCTTTCCTGTAAATAAAGTGTAATTGAATAATGAAATGAGTAAACAAGTGACACTTTAGTAGAACATGTATCTTAAAAAAAAAAAATAAAAAATAAACCGAACAAATTTAAAAAATGTTTTAACATCCAATTATTTGAACAAATAAATTCACTTAAAAAAATATAAAGACTAGTAAAATTTGAATAACTTTATTCACTCCTTCATGTAAATAAAGTGTAGTTGAAAAATGAAATAAGTAAAGAAGTTACGCTTTACCCGAACATGTATCTTAAATAAGTTAAAAAAATATAAACTAAACCAAAAAAAAAATACTGACATCTAATTATTTGAACACTTAATTTCACTTAAAAAAACACACAAAGAGTAATAAAATTTAAACAAATTTATTCCCTCAATCATGTAATATAAAGTGTCCTTGAAAAATGAAATAAGTGGAGAAGTCACACTTTAGTATAATTAACCACCTTACTTTGAAAAGATACTAACATCTAATTATACGCATATTGCCTTTTTTTTTTTTTTAATATTTCAATGAAAAATGATATAGATTTTACATTTTAAAAAAGTGATTGGAAAATGGTATTATGTAAACAATAATTCTAATATCATATATTACATACTGCAGAGTCAGGGCCGGCTCTGAGGGGCGACCACCGGGGGCTCAGCATGGAGGGGGGCCCTCAGAGTCGGAGGTGAATGGGAGAAATTTTATTTTTTAAAAAAAAAATTAATAAAATGATATTATTTGGCGTTGTTTTTTTTTTAATTAATCAAAACGGTATTGAATACTACTACTCATATCTACTCTATTAATCGTGATGTTAAAAAAAATTTTAAAAAGAAAAAGAAAAAAATTAAAAGGCCATTGTGTCACATTTGTCGGGAGCCTCCCAAAATATAGAGACGGTACTGTGCAGAGTTGGTGTTAACAAGTAAAGAGTTGAAGCATTTTACACTTACTGAGATTGAAAAATTGCTTCAAAATAATAATAGAAGTCTATCAGACTTTGGGTTGATTGCCCAAACATGGCTATGTTAACTCGAGTTCGGAATAGACTTATTCATCAAGAACGTAATTATGATTAGGGGTGGGCATAAAACCCCGACAGACTCGGACCAAACCGGGACCGACCCGAACCGGACCGAAAATTGCCGGTCCATGGTCCAAACGGTCCCGATCCGGTCCAAAATATTAGGACCGGTTATTTTTGTCGGTCCGGTCCTCTCTCTCTAGAGACCGGACCGGACCGATTAATAATAATAAAAAATATATTTATTAAGTAAATTCATATTATTAATATAAATTAAAATACTTAAAATAAAATTAAATTCATATACTTGATGGAATTTAATTGAATAGAAACATTTTAATATTTATAATAATATTTAATTATATTAATTTGAATTTATTAGGGATAAAAATATTTTAGGTGAATAGTTATAATATTATAAATTGACATTAAAATGGTGGTATTTAATTTATAATATTAGATATAATTTATATATAATTTTTTAAAAATTATGTTTTTAATATTTTTTTAAAAAAATTAAAAAGTTTGTAAAAATTCGACCCGGTTGACCGGACCGGACCGAGACCGGTTGAGACCGGACCGATTGGTCCAACATTTTAATCGGTCTGGTCCGGTCCAAATTTTTGGGACCGGTTATATTAACTGGTCCAGTCCGGGTCTAGCCAAACCCGGACCGGACCGGATCATGCCCACCCCTAATTATGATGTTGATAAACTTGCTGCACAACATTTGGAGTATTTATCTAAACTAAATATCGACCAAAGGGTCGTTTATGATAAAATCATGGCTGCCATTGAGAAAGATAACGGTGAATTATTTTTCCTTTATGGTTATGGAAGGATAGACAAGACATTTATTTGGAAAACACTTGCAGCTGCCTTAAGATCGAAAGAAATTGTTTTGATTGTTGCATCAAGTGCTATAACTGCTTTACTCATTCCTGGAGGTACAACTTCTTATTCAAAATTTTTGATACCTATCCATGTTGACGAAGATTCGACTTGCAACATTAAACAGGGTTCTGAACAAGCTGGTCTGATAATTGATTCTAAGCTAATAATTTGGGATGAAACTCCGATGACCAACAAACATTGCTTTGAAGCTGTTGATAGATCATTTAGGCATATTCTTAGGCTTTCTAATCCAAACAGTTTCAGCCAACCATTTGGAGGAAAAATTGTAGTGTTTGGTGGAGATTTCATGCAAATTTTACCAGTCATTCCAGGTGGTACAAGACAAGATGTTGTGCGTGCAACAATTAATTCTTCATAATTATAGAAATTTTGTGAAGTTCTTACTTTGAAAAGAAATATGATACTTGAAACTAGAGATTCTGGATGTAATGTTAGTTAGCTAAAGGAATTCTCTGATTGGGTTCTAATAATTGGAGATGGAACGATTGGAGGCCCTAATGATGGGGAAGTTAATATTGAGATCCCAGATGAATTCCTCATAAAGCAATCATCGGATCAACTTTCTTCAATAGTGAGCAGTACTTATCCTACATTCCTGGATAATATGGGTAATAATAGGTATTTACAACAAAAGGGTTATACTAGCATCAACTAATGATATTGTTAATAAAGTTAATGAGTATATGTCTTCGTTACTTCCGGGAGAAATGAAAACATACCTCAGTTTGGATAGTCTTGGCATGTCAAATGCAAATATTGATGGATTGGACAATGTTCACACACCTGAGTTCTTGAACACAATTACAAGTTCTGGGCTACCCATTCATGAGTTGAAACTAAAAGTTGGTGCTCCTATAATGTTAATGATGAATTGGGTAGTCATATTTTAGAAGGGAAGGTTATATCTACTGGTGCAAGTTACGGTCACAAAGTTTTTCTTCCAAGAATGACTTTCACGTCATCTGACAAAAGGCTCCCATTCCAATTTCAACGAAGTCAATTTCCTGTAAGTCTTTCATTTGCAATGACCATAAATAAAAGTCAAGGACAATCATTAGAGCACGTGGAAATATATCTTCCGAAACCAGTTTTTTCTCATGGTCAATTGTATGTTGTCGTTTCAAGAGTCACAAATCGACGTGGACTTAAGATACTCATTCTTGACAATGATGGTCAAACTACAAATATCACTGATAATGTAGAGTAAAAGAAGTTTTTTCAAAACTTAAAATAGGTTAACATAATTTATTTTTTTAATTTTGATACTACTGTAATTTTTTATATTTTTATTAAAGTAATTAGTTTATTTATATGTATTTTTATCAAATTTTCTTTATTACATATAGCAAAATGTGTAAGTAGTACATCCAAAATTCTTTACTCTACTTTTTATATATCATTTCAATTTTGAAAACTAACTTCTTCTTATATGAAATTAATGTGTTTGAGACTATACTCATGAATTTTATGAATTGGGATTATGGTGAAAGCAATGAATATAATACTTATACTCTATATATATTTTTGTCATACTTATACTTTATAGATATGTTTGTAGTTTTTTTGGATTTCGTATCGAGAATATATTGATATTTTTTAAAAATATGTATTATTTATTGATTTTATTTGTTTTTCCTTTTTTTAAATGGTTCAATTGCGAATTCTTACAAAATTTTTATTAAAAAAAAGGGTCAATTGCATTTTTGGACTTTTTATTTTAAAAAATTATATTTTTAGACCAAAATTAAACTTTTTATAAAACTAAACTTTTTTCAAAAGTTTTTGCAGAAAATAGACTAAAATGACCGTAGTACCCCTGCTTCCCGGTCTTGATTTGCTTCCCGGGCAAATCAGACCGGGAAGCAAAAACTACACCGGGAAGTAGGCAAAATATAACTGTTTCCCGATGTTATGCTTCCTGGACTGGGAAACAGAACACCGAGAAACAATTATATTTGTCTGTTTCCTGGTCTGATGCTTTCCGGTCAACCTGAAAGCTCATTTTTGCAAGTTTTTTTTAAAAAAGTCTAAAAGTGTAAAAAATTTAAAGTTGGTCTAAAACTAAAATTTTTTTAGGACATTTTTCATATATGAGCTTTTTAAAGTTTGAATTTTATTTATAGGCCCAGTTTCAAAAACTTTCAAATATAAGCTTTGTAAAGTTTGGTTTGCATTCCATAGGCTGTGCTTCCAATTTTACCCTCGACTCAAAATTTTCTAAAAATCGCACACTTCACAAATTTGTGATACACTATTACACATTTCTGATATGAAATCAGAATTTGTGATTCAGTTGTTATTTTAATTCTGATCTAAGTTCAAAAATGTCTGAAGAGATTTCAGAGTTTGTGAAGTGATATCAGAATGGCAGTACTGAAATTAAAACTTCAAATGGAGGGTAAAATTGTCAGCGTGACCTATTTCTGAAAATCTAACTTTCAGAAAGTTTATTTTTGTAAAAAATTGAAAATTGGCCTATTAAAATAATTCAAACTTTAAATGATCTATTTTCAATAATTTTCACATTTTTTTTTATATATAAAGTCTAAAAATAAGTATTTAAAAAATAAAAAAATAAAAATAAATAAAAAAAACCTACTCTGTAGCATTGCGCCACAGACTTTTAAATAGTGCTCTTTTAATAAGAAGGCAGCTTGCATTTGGGTTTGGGCTTGATCTTCGGCCTACGACCCATTATACGCAAAACGTCAGAGGCCCATATATTCTGGCCCACTTATTCACCGCCAAAAATATTTCCGTTCGACTTCTTCCTCACCGCGAAAATTGAAATATAAATATATCCGTTGCATAAGTATTCATTCAAAACAATTAGGAAACTAGCTGTACCTATATAAAACAATCATCACTAACTCATTAATTTTTGCTTAGTCTTTAAGCTTTTGTTCAGTTCAATCTCTCTGTTTTGGGCAGGTGATGGCGATCAGATCGGTTTGGCACAGGAATTTTGCTCAGGAAATTCAATCTCTAAATTCCTCGCTGCACAGATACAGAATCCTCTGTCTCGACGCAGAGTTCCCAGGCTTCCTCCGAGAGACATCCCGACATGCCAACAACGAGTCACTGTACCGAGATCTGAGGTTCAACGTCGATCACACCAATCTTATTCAATTGGGCTTCACGGTGCTAGACGGCAACGGTAACATCGGAACCACTTGGGAATTCAATTTAAAGTTTGATGTGAAAACAGAGCATCACGCGAAATCTTCCATCGCGTTTCTGGAGAGAAACGGATTGGATTTTAGTAAAATCAACAACGACGGTATTCCGGTGGAGCTTTTCCGACAAGGCTTTATTGAGATGCTGACCAATCATCGTGATATCAAGTGGGTTAGTTTTCACGGAATCTATGATATGGCGTATATGGTCAAGCTCATATCTGGAAATCTATTGCCGAACTATCTTCACGAATTTGGTGAAATTATGTCATCGTTTTGTGATAGTTTGTTCGATTTGAAGTTCGCGGCGAAATTTTACTTCCGGGGCAAGGAATTTGGGTTGGAGAGTCTTGCTAAGAAATTGGGGATTGATAGAATTGGTGAGGCTCATAATGCGGGTTCAGACAGTTTAGTGACGGCTAAACTTTACAAGAAGTTCATGGAGGCGTCGGAGGTCAGAGCTGAGATGTTTGATGGAGTTTTGTACGGTCTTGAAGGTGTGAGAATAGGGAGGAGATTGAAACGGGCTTTGGCGGTTAGAAGACAGCCAATGATGATGGTTGGCTATGGTGTGGCTTGTGGTGGTTACCTTGTTCGCCTTCCTCCTCCTCCTGTTCATATGCATATGATGTAAAATTTTGTATTAATTCAATTCTTTGTTTGTCCGGTTGAAAACCGCTATAGTTTTTTGTTTTTGTTTTGTATATGGATGTGAAATACATTGATTTCAATTTATTTTAACATGGTGTCTCACTGTTTCATTTTCACTGTAACATTTCATCAAACACTTAAAGAACTGCTAAAACACCAGAATTGAATCTTACTGGTTTAGTAAATAAACACACCCAACAAAACAAAAAGCAAAATTGATGTGGTTCAATCAGTCTCTTTTTGAACACCATTTCAACTCCCACTTTTCTAGTCAAATTAGTTGTTAGTATTAAGTGTTTTGACATCTCTGGACTAGAAGAGACTTTCTGGTTATGGGTTTTGTGTTGGGAAAGTAGAAAAGTCAGATTTTTTAAGGAGGTTGTCTGAAATATCATTGAGAAAGTCGCTCCATGTCAATGAACAAACAATCACTATTATTTGGGCTTGGGCCTCCGGCCTACTTAATCCAATTACCCGCCACATTTGAACACCATCATCGGCTCCAGAAATGGCTGTCGGAGTCTGGTCTTCCGCCTCAGAAAATGGGGATTGAGAGACTCGATGTTGCTGTTTGTGCCTCCTTCTCTCGTTATAACGGCTGACTCGGTATAATTTCCCTCTTTGTTGATTTGTGAATATATCGACTTGTTTATCATTTGATTCAATTGGTGCATAGTTTTCGGTTGTTTAAGTTTAGTGTTTGTTTAGGTGTTTTGATTGTTTGTTTATACATGTCTACTGTGTTGAAGTTGAAGCTTGGGGTGTAGTTCCTATCCTATCAATACTGTTTATTGTCAAGTTTTTAGATTTCGCTCACTCGCGGCCCACTAAGCTTATGTGGAGAGCTGTTGTACTATTACGTGTGGTCCAATAGTATTATTACATGTGGTATGGCCTCCTTTCAATGTCTCTTTCTCTTCTCTTTAGGAGATTCTTCCTCTTTGGCCTCTCTTCAATATCTCCTTCTTTTCTCGTTATGAGACCCTTTCTCTTCAACTGGATTTGATTTCTGGTACCATTTTCAATTAGTAGCTCGACAACGACACCTACACCACCACATCGGATTATAAGATTTGAGACAACAACAGTAGATTTGGGTGGTCTCCACATCGCTCTCACTCCTTTGACAATAAGTTATTGGAGTTTCCTCTTTATAAATTTTAGTTTGTTAATTTTTTTTTTGACTGGATTTTGTGTGTTTGATTGCAGAGATTGCTAAATTCGATGTCAGAGGTAAGAATGTGAAAAATCAAATTCAAAACTTTTAATTTGGGTGGTCACCAGATCACTTCTCCAACTACCTCCTTTTCTCCTACGACATTCCCGTCTCCCCTCTCACCCTTTTGCTTGCCCCGCTATCGTCCAGGTCTCTACCTGGAAATTGCAAAGATTTTTTTTTATTTTTATGTTTTTTTTTTAGAGATTGGATTATTGAATTAATGATACTTTGATTTCAGATGTAGGATTCAAGTTTTGAGGGTTCTTTGACTTCTTAGTTCCTTATGGTGTATTCGCTTAGAGATGAGCGGGACCATGATTGCTTAACTGATTATATGTAAGATCTGCAACACTAACTATTTATTCTTTTGTAACTATTTATTTATTTTTAAATTATGCAATGATTAGTAATCCGGAAGAGTATACGATTTTTCTTCGAATGAATGGATGAAATGTAGGTTGTTTAGAGCATCTCCAATGGTTTAGTGAATTTAGGCAGATGTGGTATGGTAAATAGAGGACGTAGATAATGACGTGTCAAAAATAATATTTTTGGAGAAAAAAATTAAAAATCGTCCACAATGGTTATTGTTTATTCAGATTTCCTTAATTTATAATCCATTAAAATTAAGTTTCTATTTCCTTTTTAATTTATAATTTAAATAGAAATATAGTACTTACAATTTTAAAATATTAAAATTGCTGATTGACACCGTCAAACTTGATTGCCCGAAAATAGATGCCCTACTCCACACCCTCTATTATTTTTTCTGCCACGTCACCAGTACATTGTAAATTCACATTGTCATTGGAGTGGATTTTTTAAATAAAAAATCCAGAATGTCCACGTGGATGTGCAAACCAATAAATTCACATTCCACTGGAGATGCTCTTATAGAAATTAAAAATTTGAACTAAACTGGTGATTTACTTTGACTTGGCAGCAACGAATATGTTTTGGATAAAATTGGAAGAAATGATGATGAACCAAATATCTTACTAGATGCGGGATTTAATAGTGGAAAGTAATGGCAGTTGATGCAACTTGATTTGGAGGTTTTATTTATTTTCGTGCAGGGCACATGAATTATGATTGCATTATACATTGTACCCAATTGCCCATATTAGTGTTTGCTCCTATTCTCTATTTGGAAAGGTTGCTTGTGACTTTTTGTCTGAGGTGTCATGAAGATCATATATTGTTTTCACTCAGTCTCTTTATTTATCAGAAAGCATCAAAGAAAGCATGAAATTTCATCGTAATTGTTTGAGACAGCCAAATATAGTCCAGTTCTTAGGCTGTTGAAAACATCTTTTAATGATATTAGTTCTTCCAAAGATATAACTTAGTTTGGAGAATATTCTTTATTTTATTTTATTGTATAAATTGTTGTCTACATTTACTTTAGGTGCTTTCCATAGTAATAGATGTCCATGCAGTGTAATGTTGATTGATTTACATTGGTATGATTTTTGAAGGAACAAAGCAGGGAACAGGAAATATCGGCCCGTCTCCACTAAATGGCTCTTATCTTTCTAATGGTTGGTTATTTCATTATTGTATAAGCTTTGTTTGTTTTCTTCCTTCTTCTGTCAGGAGAGTTTTTGCTTTTATTGAGGTGAATTTGCAGGTAATAAATGTTGAAGAATTGAGTGGACAAAATACCAGGTTTGTCGGGATGAGATTGAAATAAGAAAAACAACAGAGCTGTTTGTTGCATGTAATGAATGTGAATTTTTTTGTTTGCAAACCTTGCTATGAATATGAAAGAAGAGAGGGCAATCAAGCATGTCCTCAATGTAAAACCAGATACAAGCGCCTCAAAGGTGAAACTCTTTTCTTTCAATTATAAATTTATATGTTATTTTAGAAGCAGTAGAACCGAATTTTTGTATTGGTATTAACCACTTCCAGTGTGTTCATTGGAAGCCTAGAGTGGAAGGCAATGAATAAGAGGATGATATAGGTGAATTAGAGAATGAGTTTGATATAAATGGTGAAATGAAATATCTCCATAATGTTGCTAAGACCTTGCTAACAGCTCGCCCTAATGTTAATCAACCTCATGTCTATAGAGTCGCTACACTATTATAGATGGATGCTACTTCTGTTGCTGGAGATGTTACTCTCCTCACTTATGGCGAAGAGGTTGTTTTGAATTAACAAGTAGTGTAGTTTTATACATTTCATTTTTGCTTGATTTTTTTTTGCCTGACATTGTATATTTGATTTGGAATTAGGATACTGAATTTATAAACATGCTCTCATTATTCCACCATTATGAGTCTAGCAAAATGGGTTCATCCCATGTCAATTCCTGATTCTATTATGTATTGTAAGTTTGTCGAATTCGATCTCTTCTATATTTTATCTTTGTTCCAAAATTTGGCTGCTATTTGTCTTACTTATGGTTTGTTTTGATACAGTTGTTATAGTGAATACAAGGGCGATGGGTCCTAAAAAGGATTTGGTGGTATACAGGTATGGTATCATTGCATGGAAGAAAAGAGTGAAGGAATAGAAGAAGAAACAAAATGACAAATTTCAAGTAGTTAAGCACCTAGATGGAGAAAACAATGATGGAAGTGATGATAGTGATCTATCCATGTATGTATATTCTTCAGAACTATCTTCACTTTGTTTTAGTTTATTTTGACCGTAACTAAGTAGGCAAAGTTTTGTTATAGATATCTTTGTTGTTTATGACCTAGCATCCGGATCAGCTTTAGATCAGTAGTTAATGATGTTGTTTGGTTGAGTTATGCGCTATACTTGATGCTTGTGCTCCCTTTGGTGAATTACTCATTATGCATTAGCATTCATGAGCTGATGTTCTCTGGAAAATATGAAATGATAATACAGATTTCTATATTTGATGTTTGGTTTGTTGTTGTACTGTTACTCTGCTACTATTATTTTTCTTGATATTCTATATTTTTTTTTGAAATTCTAGGATCTACTGCTCTTTGTTTGGATTTTATTTCCCCTGGAGTCACTTTAATAGGGTGAGGTTTTTGTTTATGGTAGGAAATTGAGTGTATGTTTTGAACTTTTTTTTTTTGGATTCTGATAGGGTGTTTTATTATGGTTGCCAGAATACTCATGGAATTTCAAAATCTGGGAAATGATTGTTGACGATAATTCTGGCTATTGGACCAGTATTAATGCTATTTCTACCAATAATCAACTTAGTCAGCAACAGATCATAAGTTGTTGATTTTAGATGTCGTTGGAGTTAAATCTATAACCTTTATAAATATGTCGATATGATACATTGATTTTACTGTAATTGAGCAGTTTTATAGGAATCAATCAAATTGGAGACATTTCTCTATTTCTCTTAACATAAATAAAAAATTTATAGGAATAACATAATACTACTTCCAAATCGTTTAAATGAATAAGAACCTAGAACCCGTATTTTTATTTTCAGCAAGAAAGATTGCTTTCCTTCTTAGCCTGCATGATAAATAATACCATCATAACTGACTTAAATAATTAGAAGTTCGTCTTGTGTTAGAAATGTCAAAAGATGCATCTACTTAAAGGTAAAGATTTCCATTAACATACATATGCCATATCACATAAAATGGTTTGTAAAGAGCACGATGAGAAAGTAGAGAGATTTGTCAATTGTTTGAATGATTGTATTATTTTGTAATAAATGTGATTTCCAGATTTGTGCATTAAATCAGTTCCCATAATTTATTTACTAAATGTTTGCCAATTTAACAATGTTTGTTAATTTTATTTATTAAACAGAAAAGTTAAATTGAAGTTATTTTGTTATTTTTAAAATTCGTAATCATTTCCTTAGTTTTTAACAATTAATTAAATTAATGTTTACCATTAATTTTTTTGAATTCAAATATTTTTATTTAATTTCTTATTTATTAGAAAGGTATTAATCTTTTATATAGATTTATATTCATTATACATTTAAAATAACATTATAATTTAAAAATGTAAATACTATATAAAAATACAAAATAAATTATTGACTAATTATAAAAAGAAGAGATGAAAATACGAAAAGAAATCGATGAATTATTTAATAAAGATAAATAAATATGAAAAAAATAAAATGTTAAAAATAATAAAATTTTAAGTTTTAAAAAAAGAAATAAAATTTTTATTTAGTACACTGACTAAATGATATTAATTTAATTTAATTATTCAATCAGTTAAAAATTCAATTTACTTTATATTTTATCAAACAATATAAATTCTGTAGAAAATTAAAATAATTAAAATTAAAAATAAATAGTTTATTAATATAAAATTATATTTCAACCAGAAAAAAATAAATTTCAATCTATTTGTAATTGAAATAATATCTTATTGATTGAAGAAATAAAATTAATATAAAATTATAAAAATAAGTAATAAAAAAGATTTTAATAAAAAAATAAAATGAAAAAAATTTAGTGTAGAATAAAAAAAATAAAAAATTAAATTAAATTAATATATATTAATAAAGCAATCAACCATGTAGGACCCAATAGTTTTTAATGAACCTACGGAATTAAAGAATTTCAACATATGATAACACTGGTTGTAATCCATACCAAAGTTAGAAAGGAATATAAAGTGAAATATTTAGGGTTTGAAGATTGTATAGTTATCGAAATTACTATGGTTGAGTGAATATAGAATATCTACATTTATGTAAAATTAAAATCAATAATAAATAGTAAATTAGTGATAAATTATAAAATAATAATAATAAAATATTGATGATGTTCATAATTAAAATGCTATTTATATAGATGGTGTGCACAATTTAATATTAAAAAATTAAATTGATTAGTATTAGTATTTTAAAAAATATTTTTTAAAAAATAAAATAAAGAGGGATTCGAAAAAACAATCGCTGGTTTGTCATATTAATAAAAAAAAATCTACAGTATTTTGATTTTGATTTTTGCAAAAAATTCTACTTTCGACGATTTCTGTTAAGTTTATTGTTCATCGGATGAATAGTAATCAAAAATATTTTCGTAATTTCTAATTTTTAAAAAATAAATTTTAATTTCTTTTATTTTGTAGTTATTTTTTTTTTAAAATTAAAATTATCAAAATGTCCATCGGTTACTGTTCATCCACCGACGAATGAGCAATAAAATGAATGGAAATCGTCGAAAAGTAAGTTTTGGCCAATAAAAAAAAATTATAATTTTTTGGCTAATATGGAAAACCTGAATTTATTTATTTATTTATTTTTTGAATCTCCCTAAAATAAACAAACATATTCTATGTTAAGACCTTAAATTAGTTCGTAGGCTCAAAATCGGTAAAAGATACTTATGAATATAAAAATAATGAAAACATCGGCAGCCTTCACCATCCCGGTCGTAACCCTTCGAGTGGAAGAATCACCGGGAAATTCAAGGAAGAGGCCGCTCCCACCAGAAGCGGGCTTTCTACCAGTGTGCTTCACCCGCCTCCGCGGGCGCACAAGCTCCTCTTCCTCCTATTCTCCTTCCTCTTCCTCCCTTGGCCTCTTTTCCTTGTCAACCGAAGCAACATGACTCCCCTCTTCTTCGGCCGAAGGCTGCTGCTCCTCAGCCATAGTCGCACCCTCAGCACTATGGGGACCCTCTCCATCAGACGGCGCCCGACTAGAGCGAGCATTGTCGGCCGAAGACCTTTGTCTCTCCTCGGTCGAAACACTCCCTTGACCAAAGGCAAAGGCCTTTTCTTGCTACGCCTAAATTTGATGCATTATAGCGAGCGCCCGCTGACCCGATGGCTTCGACATTACGTAATCAGCGATTTCTACAAGCAAGTCCAAAACGCATTAGTTCGACCGCATGAAAACACTGGGAAAACTAATAAAGAAAACCAAAATCCACTTACTCGTCCTAGTGAATGCCCAAAGACGGCTGACACAAAGCTCGTGCAATAACTTCTTGTGGTCGCGTTTGCTGGTAGGGATCGTGAGTATGGCCTCACTTCTAGCACGCGATCGAGGTGACGACTTACAATTCTTGGCACCGTGCTTAGCTGCAAACATAACAGAATAAGTCAGCATGATCGGCCGAATTAAACTACAAAACAAGCTAAGTTAGGAAAGCTACATGAATTCTTCCAACACAAAGGATATCCTGGACCCTTGCCCAACCGAGTAGCACCCCTAACAAAAAAATACTTGTCTTTCCATCGGCGCTCGTTAGACTTGAAACCCTAGATCAGTATCCTTCCGTGGGGGCGAGCGTTCAAGACGAACCTACCAGTATCCGGCTTCTCACGCTTAATAAAGTAAGAATATAAAAAGTCTTCGGCCGAAAACGGCAGATTGCGCTTTTCCTTTAAACGGTCCACGCTCAACAGTATATGAATTGCGAGCGTAGTCAATTGGCTGGGATGGATTTCGCACCAAGTGCATAGCTCTTCGACCAGCCCCATTATGGGAAACCTGAGACCTATCTCAAAGTGCCTAAGGTAGTAAGGCTACCACCCGTCGGCCAGAGCATCATCGACCTTCTCGTTATCACTTGGGAGCCTAATATCGACCCAGTCAGGAAACTTACAATAGAAGCGCACAGCCTCCAACTCACCCCTCGTCATAGTGCTTCGCACGTTGAGCCAAGGTGGGAGAATACCTTGCGGCCTAGATTCGGCCGGGGGATTGCGGGCGGACGAACACCCGGCACTATCTTCTTCGGCCGAAAAATCACAAGTGAGACCACAAAAGTGGACGTATCCAAGGAGTTAGAAGACGACATCTACACTCGACCGAAAAAAGCAGGTTAATGGTCTTCGACCGAAGTTAGGGCAACACTAACTCAAAAACACACAAAAGATAGCAGCATGGAAGCACAGACACGTGTACACAGAAATTAAATAATCTAGAAAAAAAAGAACAAATAAGAATACGAAAAGACAACCAAAGCCCAGTCAGTGGAAGACAATCGGTTGAAAACCTAGCCAGGAACCAAACCCAATCGGAAGTCTACCGGAAAATCAAGGCAAACCCAACGGTGAAATAAAGAAAACCCACAAAGCAGATGATAACAGGACCAAAATCGACGAAACTAAAGCAGCAAAACAGCTCGAAAACTAAGGAAATGAAGCAGCAGAAGCTAACCTTGAGAATACGACGAAGAAGAACTGGAACCGGAGCCAAAAGCTTCACCAGAAGGGACAATGACGGCTAAACTTCATCTTAGAGAGAGAGGCTTTGAGATATGAATTCGAAAAGATGAAGAGTATAGAGAGAGAAAGAAAAGCCAGCATTTAAATTGTAAGGTAATGATTTCACTTTTAGAGCACAGCAGTCGAGGAGCCGTCAAATTAAAAAGATTTGATACGCAAACGCTGACATGGAAAGCAAAAAGAGAAATTGGCTAACTAGTGGAATCCTAGCTGGCAACACACCCAGCATAAAATGCAACCTCTCGGCCGAAAGAACCCTAATGAAGGGAGGCCCTCTTCAACCGAAATAAGCCACCAACTTATTGCCACACTTGAAAGAGCCAAGTAATGGCAATAGGGGGATTACTGTGGTGGGAAAATAACTTACAGTCTCAGAAAGTTGCGGGCCCTCAACAAATTGGAAAATAAACCTAAGTCATTAACACAGCTAAAACCTTCGGCCGAAATGGACTCATCAAACCTGCGGCCGAGCACACCCAAGTAACCACTGCGGCCGAAGGACCTAATACAGATCCGGATAGCTTCAACAAGCCCAAATCCAAAAAGGAAACCAAGTCCACGAAGGAAACCAAGTCTAGAGAAGAAATCCAGTCGAAGAAGGAAACCAGGCCTTAGGAGGAGACCAAGCCCAAAAAGGAAGTCAAGCCCAATAAAAGACTAAGTCCGAAAAGGAGACCGAATTCAAGGAAAATAAGGAGTCCCAATCCAAATAGAAATAGAACCCAAATACCTCCTATAAATAGGGGGTAGAGATGACTGTAAAGGGATCCGATTTTTATTCATTAGAGCTAAACTCTGTGAGATTATCTCTGTAAACTTTTTAGCTATTTTCTCAAGCAATCTTAACCTAATATTTGGTTGTGGTTTATTTGACACCACAATGATGTATTTTAAAAATCAACGACATAAAATAATAAATATATACGTTTATAAACTATTTTTTCAAAATATATATTATTTTAAATTAGATTTATTTTTGTAAAAATATTTATATATTACAAGGCAGAAGTGCTAATCATTCGAATGGTGTGGTTAAGATTTTTATCTGGCCCAATTTAACAGTCAGCCTATATATAAAGATAAGTAATTATGTATTAATAATAATAATAATAATAATAATAATATTATTATTATTATTATTATTATTGTTATTATTATTATTCCATGTGATAGAAATGAAAAATATTAAATAAAAAATTTGAAATTTATTATATTAATCGTATATCTATTTAACTAGTTATATTAATATAATATAAAATATAAAATTTTGTTTATTCATTATTATTATATAATTATTTATATATTCTCCACTTATTATAAATTGATTATATATATATATATAATTAAACTGTTATTATTGTATTTCTTGAATACACCCAGTGAAGATATGAGTTAGAATCTCAAATGGAAATAAGAACAAATATTATTTATTATTTAAATTTTTTTTAAAAATCACTATGATTATAGAAAATACCGATCTCTTTTGATATATTATACGGGTATTATTGAAAAATAATAGTTATATAGATAAAATTTTATTAAATTTGATCTATATTTTAGACAAACAACTCCGGGCAATCTGTTTCCGTTTGAGTTTAGGCACAACATGTTTGGATTTCCAGTCAGGTTTGTATAATTGAAAAATAAAATGTTTACTTTGTATAAAAATTTTGTTCCAAAATTTATAATCTAATTGTATTTGATAGAAATTGGTTAATTAGTTTTTTTAATGTGAATTGTTTTAATTTTTTTATAAATTAATTAAATTTTATTTTAAATAATTTTAACTAATTTAAATTTAAAATACTAAAAATATTTACGTCGTCTATATATAAAAGATAGAAATATGTTATCGGTTGTGAATCCAGATACTAATTAGGTGGATTCCACCAACTGAACACGTGCATGAATGCATGTACATTTCATTTATGTTTTTTTGACATCTGTACAATGTTATCAGTATATATATATATATATATATATATATATATATATATATATATATATCATTTGAGATCAATAACAGAAAAAACACAAGTCTTTGTTCCTTTTCTCATTTCTGTCTTTGTCTGTTCTCTCATTTCTTTCTCTGTTCTATTCAAAAGCAATTATTTAGTTGGTTTTCAAGAAGCATCCAATCCAAGATTTACCAGGTTATTTTCTGATCCCAGTTTATTTTCCAGTTAATATAAAACTGCTTTCTTCTCTTCTACCCCGACTCTATTTTTATTTTTATAACACGTTATCAGCACGAGTATGCTCTCCAGTTGCCGCTCTGACGGATTTTCTGGATCAGAAAGTGTTTGGTATCGTTGTTTTTGGGTTATTGCTGATTGGGAAAAATTGTTGTGATATGAAACTAGAAAAAATGTCGGATCTGAAAAAACTGGATTTCCATGCACTGGAACTATCTGGAAGTAATTATTTAGCATGGGTGATGGATTTGAAAATCCACTTACGAGCCAGAGATTTGTTGGATACTATTGAGGAACAAAATCAAACTTCCGTAAAACAAAAATCTCAAGCTAGGGAGATTATGAGACATCACATAAATGAAAGCTCGAAATCTGAATATTTGAATATGGAAGATCCACTTGAGTTGTGGAACGCATTGAAAAACAGATATGAACATAGAAGGGAGGTTGACCTTCCAAAAGCCCAATATGAATGGAATTAGTTGAGATTCCAAGATTTAAAATCTGTCAGTGAGTACAATTCTGAACTCCACCGAATAACAGCAATCAAAGAATCTTGTGGAGAAAAAGTAACAGATAAAGAGAAAATTGAGAAAACTCTTTCCACTTTCCATGCCGATAAGGTGTTACTATCGTCGAGTTTTCGACAACATGATTATAAAAGTTTTGGTGATTTAATTTCTAAGTTGACATTATTGGAACAATATGATCAACTATTGATGAGGAATCATGAATTACGACCACCTGGTACTATGGCACCACCAGAAGTAAATAATAATACATTTCGTGGTCGTGGAAACCCAAATCGTGGCCGAGGTCGTGGTTTTAGCCGTGGTTTTGGACGTGGTCGTGGTCGTGGCCGCGATAATAATAATAGAGGCCATGGACGAGGACGAAATAATGGAAGAAGTGGAAATAGGTTTCATTCGAATAATCGTGGAAACCTGGTTTGGACCAGAGATGAAACCCAGAATAGGAATGAAAATTCTGGGAATAGAAATAATAATAATTCCCAAAATGTCTGTTACAAATGTGGAAGCAGTGATCATTTCCATCGTCAATGTCAAACCTCCCAACACCTGATAGATTTGTATCAAGCTTCCTTGAAAGGGAATAATCCTGTAGAGGCAAATGTTGCTAATCTGGAAAGTGGAGAGGGGATCTCCCAGAAGAATGTTTCAAGCTTTCATACCTCTGATTTCTTCTATGATCTAGATATCGAAAATTTCATAAACTACACTGAAGATTAGAATGAAAATCAGAAGGCAACCTAAATTACATATCTGTAAATATGAATAAGAGTGATGGAAATATTTCTGACTGGATTTTGTGATTTTGTTGTATATATATCTTTGTAATTAAAGTCAGAAATATTTATGGATATGTTTTGTAATGTGAATATTAATGTAAATATTTTGTTTATGTGAATAGAATATGGAAGTTCAAGGTGTTTGTTTAATTGATAGCGCAACCGCTCATTCTATCCTCCTAGATAAGAAATATTTCCTAAATATATCCAATTATAAGGCTCAAGTGAATACTATATCTGGTCCCGCTAATTTAATTGAAGGATACGGTAAAGCCATAATCCTATTGGAGAAGGGAACAAAAATTTGTATCCAGAATGCTTTATATTCAAGTAATTCCAAAAGGAATTTGTTGAGTTTCAAAGATATAAGAAACAATGGATATCACGTGGAAACAGTGAGTGAACAAAATGTGGAGTATCTATATATAACATCCATTGTTTTTGGACAAAAAGTCATTCTGGAAAAACTCCACACATTATCATCTGGTTTATATTATACAAAAATATCCCCCATTGAAACTTACGTAAGTGTGAGTCAAAAGATATTGGATCCTAAAAGTTTTCAATTATGGCATGATAGACTTGGCCATCCTGGATCTACAATGATGCGTAAAATCATTGAAAACTCAAATGGACACCCATTAAAGGATCAGAAAATCCTGTTATCGAATGATTATTTTTGTACATCATGTACTCAAGGAAAGTTGGTAATTAAACCATCTCATGTTAAAGTGAATTTTGAATGTCCATCATTTTTGCAAAGGATCCAAGGGGATATATGTGGACCAATTAATCCACAAAGGTCGTTTCGATATTTTATGGTATTGATCGACGCATCTGCAAGATGCTCGCATGTTTGTTTGTTATCAACCCGTAATTCAGCATTTGCTAAGCTGCTTGCCCAGTTAATTAAAATGAGAGCACAATTTCCAGATTATCAAATTAAATCCATTCGTTAGGATAATGCTGGGGAATTTACATCAAGGGCATTTGATGATTATTGCATGTCAATTGGAATTAATGTTGAGCATCCAGTTCCGCACGTTCATACCCAGAATGGGTTGGCAGAAGCATTAATTAAAAGGCTTCAAATAATTGCTCGCACTTTGTTGTTACGAACCCAAATACCAATTTCTGCTTGGGGACATGCAATATTACATGCAACTACGCTGATACGTCTTAGACCCACTGGAAATCACGAATATTCTCCGTTACAGTTAGTAACTGGACATAAACCAGATATTTCACATTTGAAAGTTTTTGATTGTGCTGTCTATGTTCCCATATCACCTCCTCAAAGAACCAAAATGGGACCCCAATGTCGTCTGGGAATTTATGTGGGTTATGACTCACCATCGATAATTAGATATTTGGAACCCATGACTGGGGATTTGTTTACCGCACGTTTTGCGGATTGTCATTTTAATGAACAAGAATTCCCACGACTTGGTAAAAATGAGACTCCAATCAGAACAAATAATGAACTCATATGGAAAAATGAAAAGTTGTATTATCTGGATCCACGTACTGGTCAATGTGAAGGTGAAGTACGAAGGATTATTTATTTACAAATGGTTGCTAGCCAATTACCAGATAATTTTACCGATACAACTAGAGTGACTAAATCTCATATCCATACTCGAAATACACCCGCTCGACTGGTAGTTCCAATTGATAAATCTAGACAAATGATAGCAAACGAATCATCTGAAATCCAGAGAAAATGAGGTAGGCCCATTGGGTCCAAAGATAATGTACCACGAAAACGAAAAGGTCAAAATGAGAATTTTATTAAAGAAATACTCCCAAAAGATACCACATCTCAAGATCTGCAAATTGTGGAAGTTGAAAATCCTAATCATGAAAGAACATCTGAGTCCAGAAATGAGGAAGTATCAATAAATTACATGAAAGAAATCTGGAACCGTAAAGATGTTATGTTAGACGATATATTTTTATATGCAGTAACAACTGAAATAATATATGATGAATATGAACCCCAATCCATTAAGGAATGTAAAGAACGAAATATGCAATCCAGACTGAATTGGATTCATTAAATAAACGAAGTGTTTTTGGGCCCATAGTTAAAACACCTAAGGGTGTCCAACCAGTTGGTTACAAATGTGTATTTGTTAGGAAACGAAATGAGAGAAATGAGATTATTAGATATAAAGCCCGTTTGGTTGCTCAGGGTTTCTCTCAAAGGCCTGGGATTAATTTCGATGAAACGTATTCACCTGTAATAGATACAATAACTTTTCGATTTTTAATTTGTTTGGCCAAAGAACGAAATCTCGAAATGCGTTTAATGGATGTGGTTACTGCTTATCTGTATCGTTCCTTAGATACTGATATTTTCATGAAGCTTCTAGAAGGGTCAAAACTTCCTGAAATAAATAAAGATCGTAGTTTATATTCTGTAAAGTTACAGAGATCATTATATGTATTAAAACAATCTGGACGAATGTGGTATAATCATCTGAATGAGTATCTGATTAAATAAGGGTACGTTAATGATGTTATATGCCCATGTGTGTTCATTCGAAAATCAGGATCCAGTTTTGTAATTGTAGCAGTGTAACACCCGAACTCCCGCCCCGACGGAAAGGGAACGCGGAGACCGGATGTCACATGTGGAGACAAAATACAGAAATACAAATAACAATTAAACAGATAAATACAAATCATATTCAAATCAAGAGAACAGGTCTTATAAATCCAAATTCAAATAGTTCGAAACAAATCCAAAACCAAATTATAGTTGAACTACAAGTTCCAAATGAAAGACAATTACATAAAAATATCCCAAAAGTACTTAATCAGAAACAAATCCAAAACATGTGCAGCGGGTTCAAAATACAGAAATAAATCCTGCAAAATAAACTGATATGAAATCCAAATCTGAAGAGGATGCCATGTGAATGCTCGATGCTAGTGATATCCTGCTATCCCACCTGACTGTCTGAACTCAGCAATTTCATTCCCAAGAAGGGTTTAAAAACATACAAAACAAAAAATAGAAACAACGAAGGGTCAGACTATCGATGTCTGGTTAGTAAGCCAATGCTCAACAAACACATACGAATGCGTCTTATTAACAGAATAGTATGCCACACACAAATGCAGGTTAGTGAACAACCAAAAGGGGTACAAACAGAAGCAAACAAGTTGATTAACAAATCAAGTTATTCCAAAATTAACCTCCTTTAAGTGATCTAGGATAAATGATTACAGATTATTTCAATTACCGACTGAAAAAGACTTTACAATTATCAAATTATTTTCAGAAGGAAGACCGTAATCGAATAGTAGTTCGGTAAGCAGTCCGGCAGGTTATTCGGTCAGAGAGCATTACCAGACTTACCGAATTGTAGTTCGGTAGACATTCCGGTAAGCTATTTGGTCAGAGAGCAATTATACGATTCCAAGGGAAGTTTAAGTGACAGTTCGGTTTCTATTCCGGTATGAAACTCGGTCAGAGAGTTTCAAGTCTCTCAGACATGCCGAATTGTAATTCGGTACCTAGCTCGGTGAAGAGTTTGGTCAGAGAGGTTGAACAGTTCGGTAACTTATTCGATAAGTAATTCGTCCAGAGAGTGAATCTAATAATCTCAAGTCTGACCGAATTGTATTTCGGTAACCAGCTCGGTAAGGAGTTCATCAAGAGACCATCCTACGTCCAGTTTTCCAGTTTTAAGTGACAATCTGGTATCTAATCCAGTAAGCAGTCTGGTTACGAACCCTGGGCACATTTTAAATCTATTTCAAGTTATGACGTTCACCAAATCAAAGTCTAGCTATCCAATTGGGTATTCCTAGCACTAATGGCCGGTTAGGAGTCATATTATACACTACCCAATGTTAAAACCCAAAAGAAAACAACTAGTAGCAGCCAGAATCAATCCAAAACATATCCAACACATAACCAGAAGCAGAAACATATCATTATCAAGAGTTTCAAATTACCCAAATTATTTAGGTGTTTAACTTACCAGGCCTGTCTTTAGTCTAATAACAAAGTCGGGAACAAAAACAGACAGATAAAGTTAAACCCTCAGAGATGGATCAAAGATCCCAGAGATGATGCCGTTGCATCCAGAAATAAGTCAAGCTCCAGAAATGATGCCGTCGCATCCAGAAAATTGTTGGCAATCAAGACCATATACGCTTTTGCGCATTGATGTATACATCTAGTTTTCCCTAACAGCATGCTGGTCTTATCGTATTAACCTTAGAACAGGACTTTAGCAGATTACAAAATTCAGATTTCAAATAGCAGACAGATAGCAAACGAATATGGACACAAATTCATATGTCCGATCATGAACCAATAATAGGCCAGCAATATCCCCAAGTAATTTATATCAAATGCAGCAGATTAAGTATCCAATCACAAATTTCAACTTACATTAAATTAATCAATTTGCAGACAATTTAACAAACAAAGGCAAACAATAGTGAGGGCGTAAACATGGCTACTAACCTTATTCACTAATCCCAAATACCACCGAAATTACTCCGGTTGACGATCCCCAACTTGGTCTACACCAAATCAAGCGTAATCCATAAATTCCCAATTCACAAGAGTTAGGGTTTATACCCAAAAAGCAATTAACATCGATTTAGACCCAATATACCAAAATCCTGAAATCAACGTCACGGGTTTCAAAACTCATTCTATTAGAAACAAAATCCCTAAATCAATTTGTAGAGAACAACATCAATTCATCAAACCCTAATTATAGATAAAATCCCCAAATCAATTAAAAGTTAATTGAAAGCAAGGAGAGAAAGAATTTATTACCTAGATGTGAAGAAATCAAGGCAACACAAAAATCCAATTGCAAGCTTTGAAAATCGTGGCTTTGAAATCCGTGGAATGTTTCTTGGTTTGAGAGAAAATAACGACACGTAACAATCAAGTTTCTAGGTTTTGATGAGAATGAAATAAAAAGCTATTCTTTTCAATATATATGGGTGGCAAATATCGTCATAAACCCACATGTTTACAATGTAATTAAAAATAACCCCATTTGTAAAATAATTACAAAATCACCTTAAATATCAAATTGTTTTCAAATGTAACCCAAAAGTCAAACTAGTCAAATCACTCGGTCAAACCGGAAAAGTCAACATTTTAAAAAAAGTGTCCATTTTACCCTTAAAACGAAAATAAACAAAAATTAAGAAAATTTTCAAAATTAAGCAGACGAATAGCCCCAGATTACGGACGCGACAAGCAGTTTACGTTGATGATATGAATTTAATCGGAACGCAAGATGAAATTCAAAAAACTGCTGAATATTTGAAAAAGGAATTTGAAATGAAAGACCTGGGGAAAACGAAATATTGTCTTGGATTGGAAATAGAGCATAAATCTGATGGAATTTTGATCCATCAGAAAGCTTATACTGAGAAAATTCCGAAACGATTTAGTTTAGAAAAATGTCATCCATTAAGTACCCCAATGGTAGTTCGTTCCCTTGATCCCAAAAAGGATCCATTTCGACCCAAGGATGATGATGAAAATATCCTGGATTCTAGAAAACCATATTTGAGTGCTATTGGTGCCCTTCTATATCTAGCCCAATGTACGAGACCAGATATAGCTTTTGCTGTTAACTTACTGGCTAGATATAGTTCCGCTCCGACCCGTCGTCATTGGAACAGAATCAAACATATTCTCAGATACCTTCATGGAATAGTAGATTTGGGACTATTTTACTCAAATTCAGATAAACCTTCTGGTTTGATTGGTTATGCTGACGCTGGTTATCTCTCGGATCCGCATAAAACCCGTTCTCAAACTAGGTATATTTTTACATATAATGGTACGACTATCTCGTGGAGATCCGTAAAACAAACTCTGGTTGCCACATCTTCGAATCATGCTGAAATATTGGCATTACATGAAACCAGTCGGGAATGTGTCTGGTTGAGATCTATCATAAGTCACATCCAGAGTTCATGTGGGATTCCCCAAAATATGAATGAACCCACAATAATTTTTGAGGATAATGCGGTCTGTATCGCCTAAGTGCGAGGTGGATATATCAAAGAGGATAGAACGAAGCACATCTCACCCAAGTTTTTCTACACCACGAGCTTCAAGAGTCTCGACAAATCGATGTAAAGCAAATCCGGTCCTCAAGCAATCTCGCAGATTTATTAACGAAAACTTTACCGACATCAACTTTCGAGAAGTTAATTTATGGAATAGGAATGCGGAAACTTTCCAAATTAGTAGCCCCAGATTACGGACGCGACAAGCAGTTTACGTTGATGATATGAATTTAATCGAAACGCAAGATGAAATTCAGAAAACTGCTGAATATTTGAAAAAGGAATTTGAAATGAAAGACCTGGGGAAAACGAAATATTGTCTTGGATTGGAAATAGAGCATAAATCTGATGGGATTTTGATCCATCAGAAAGCTTATACTGAGAAAATTCTGAAACGATTTAGTTTAGAAAAATGTCATCCATTAAGTACCCCAATGGTAGTTCGTTCCCTTGATCTCAAAAAGGATCCATTTCGACCCAAGGATGATGATGAAAATATCCTGGATTCTGGAAAACCATATTTGAGTGCTATTGGTGCCCTTCTATATCTAGCCCAATGTACGAGACCAGATATAGCTTTTGCTGTTAACTTACTGGCTAGATATAGTTCCGCTCCGACCCGTCGTCATTGGAACAGAATCAAACATATTCTCAGATACCTTCATGGAATAGTAGATTTAGGACTATTTTACTTAAATTCAGATAAACCTTCTGGTTTGATTGGTTATGCTGACGCTGGTTATCTCTCGGATCCGCATAAAACCCGTTCTCAAACTGGGTCTATTTTTACATATAATGGTACGACTATCTCGTGGAGATCCGTAAAACAAACTCTGGTTGCCACATCTTCGAATCATGCTGAAATATTGGCATTACATGAAACCAGTCGGGAATGTGTCTGGTTGAGATCTATCATAAGTCACATCCAGAGTTCATGTGGGATTCCCCAAAATATGAATGAACCCACAATAATTTTTAAGGATAATGCGGTCTGTATCGCCTAAGTACGAGGTGGATATATCAAAGGGGATAGAACGAAGCACATCTCACCCAAGTTTTTCTACACCACGAGCTTCAAGAGTCTCGACAAATCGATGTAAAGCAAATCCGGTCTTCAAGCAATCTCGCAGATTTATTAACGAAAACTTTACCGACATCAACTTTTGAGAAGCTAATTTATGGAATGGGAATGCGGAAACTTTCCAAATTAGTAGATTAGATTATGGGTGTAATTAACAGTGGGAGTTTTTGTGATTGAATTCCATCAGCTGTACTCTTTTTTCTTCGTCCAATTTTTATCCCACTGGGTTTTTCTGGCAAGGTTTTAACGAGGCAGTCAAATATCTCATATGGTGAAATCCAAGGGGGAGTGTTGTGAATCCAGATACTAATTAGGTGGATTCCACCAACTAAACACGTGCATGAATGCATGTACATTTCATTTATGTTTTTGACATCTGTACAATGTTTATCCGTATATATATATGTGTATATCATTTGAGATTAATAACACAAAAAACACAATTCTTTGTTCCTTCTCTCATTTCTGTCTTTGTCTGTTGTCTCATTTCTTTCTCTATTCTATTCAAAAGCAATTATTTTGTTGGTTTTCAAGAAGCATCCAATTCAAGATTACCAGGTTATTTTCTGATCCTAGTTTATTTTCCAATTAATATAAAACTGCTTTCTTCTCTTCTACCCGACTCTATTTTTATTTTTATAACATTATCTATTTTAACTTTCATTTCCAATTTTCCTCCTTTGTACATATTTACCTCACCAAATGATAAGGTAAAAATATTGTTAAAAGGATATCACCATAATTTCAATTATGGTCTATATTGATAGAGGCATAATGCAAAATATTTTTGGGTTGAACTCTAATTGAATTTGTTTTGATTCGGTCAGTTGAAAATATTGGTGTTTTGATGGTTGGATATGAGGAGAGTTATAATTTATTTTCACATTATGGGTGTGAATGAACTTAAATTAATTAATATTTATATATTAAAATTTATAATTTTTTAATTTATGATTTTATATTTATTTATATTAAATTTGATAGATTTTTAATTTTTTTTATTTTCAATTTGAATGACTAAATATAAATATTATTTATTTCCTATTTTTTTATATGTTATTTATTTTTATTGTGCGGGGAATGTGGGATAGTGATATTCATATTTGAATAAAAGATAGTTGACTATGGACACTATTAAATGAATGGAGTAGGTTAGTTAAATAATATTTATCATAATTTTATAGATGGAAAATATGTTGAAAAAAATGTGTATTATTTTTTAAAATTTAAACTATTTTTTTATTTTTTCCAAAATTTTAAAGTATTGTTATTTTTTATTTTTAAATTATTAAAATTAATTTATTTTCTATGGATAATATGATTGTTTATATAATTTATTTTCTATGGAATTATTTATATAATTTATAATATTTTTATTTAGTAAAAGATTAAGAATTATTAAAATAAATAATGATTTTAATACTTTTTAATTAATTAATAATTTTAATTATTATTTTATTATATAAATAGATAAAATATCACTTAGTAATATTTTTTTAATTGTATATTTTTTAATATTATATTTTAATTATATAATACAATAATATATATAAATTTTAATTATTTAAATGTAAAAACTAAAAAATATTAAATTTTCAAAACTATTTAACTTGTTTTAAGTTTTCATATATATATATATATATATATATATATATATATATGATAAATTAAGTTTTACAATAAATTTGAAACAGTTTATTATTTTATAAAATTATATACTTTAATAAATAAAAAAGTGAAATTTTTTTCAAATGGTTTTTTAAAGTTCAAATATAATTATTGGTCTGTTTTGAAAAACATACAGAACAGACTTTTAAAAGTTTAGTTTTCACTCCATAGGTCTAGTTTTCCAAAATACTCTTAAAACTTTATAATCCACAGATATTGTGATTTACGCTCACAGTCTGTAAATTATGATCACAGCTGTGAATGACTTATATGGAATGAAAATCAAACTTTAATTTTGTAAACTTTTCAAAAGTAGCCTATAATTATATAATTGTATAGTAAACCTTTCATGCCTTATAAAAAAAATTCCCAAAAGTGAAAAATTTTTCAATAAAAAATGTTTGCGCACATGGGAGTGCAGCAAACCTAATTTTTAAAAAATAAGTAGAGGAACCAAATTAAAACAAATATATATAAATATATATATATATATATATAAATATATATATATATAGGATTATTTCCAAAAACACCCCATTTTTTCAAACGTTTCATTTTGAGTATTCGGTTTTGAAAATTTTGGAAACCCACCCCAAAAATCAAAATCATTAGTGGTTTTTGGTAATTTTGTGAGTGGTTTTAGTGTTGTATGAGTAATTTTGATATTAGAAAATTTTCGAATCTCTAAATTAAACATATAGAATTTCAAAACCACTTATACAACACCAAAACCACTCACAAAAATATCCAAAACCACTAGTGGTTTTGATTTTGCGGTGGTTTTCCAAACTTTCAAAACCGGATACTCAAAGTGAAACGTTTAAAAAAAAAAGGGTGTTTTTGAAAATAACCCTATATATATATATATATATGTTAGCTAAAATAATGAAGCTATAAAAAATAACACTGCCCTGACAAAATAGCCCAATAGTTTGACCTAAAACCCCATATCTCTTCTTCATTCCAACATTGGGTTATAAGCGTACTGACTCTTGCGCCATATTACCTCGTTTTCATTCCTCTACAAGTCTTCTAATCAAACTCGCAAATTTTCTCAGATTCCAGTGATATCAAGATCAAATAACTCCTTGTTCTCAAGGTAATGACATGTCATAATCACTTCCTTTTCTTTCAATTTATTGGGTAAAAGTTATTTTTGTTTCTGTATCGAATTAATTTTATTTTCTTCTTGTTGATGTCTTCTTATTTGTTTCTAGTCAACGTTGTTTACACCTTATGGGAGTTGAATCCTTTCTTGTTGGTATTTAATTTTCAGTCGAGTAGTATAAATGGGTGTCTTTTCAGTTGGAAGTGGTTAAAGTGGAGCTGAGAGTCGAGTTTTGTAGGGAGTGATTGGTATGTTTTGGGAAGAATTATCAGTCAACGTTGTCTTTGTGTTTGCTTTACTTTTCCTGTTTGGTTGGCAAAAAAACAAATGGAAAATGGAAAATGTAGCTCCCTAGTTTTACTGGCTTGAAATAAGCAAACTCTGATTATTTTTGTTTACCTGGTCTTAGGAAACTTTAAGTTAATTTGGGCTTCTATTGAACGCAATGTGTTTTGGCCTTCATAATTGGAACACTATCACTGGGTTTAAGATTTTGTAGAGCTCCTAAGCTGAATGGGATTTAGGATTTAAATTGTGTTTGGTTGAAGTTGGTTTAAATCATATTCTTGCTCTCATGTGGTGTTATCTTTTAAGTTGAGATAATTTAGCATCTCATTGCTTAGTCAGGACTCAGGAGATGCATCTGCTGCTGTATTTTTGGGCTGATTGATTTGGTTAGTGTTAAATGCTTGAATATGAAATCAGTTACTAGTTTTCCTTAAGCATAGGTCATTGTTTTCAGTTTCTGGTTAAACAAACAAAGTGGTTATCAGGCATGCCTTAATATTTCTTGCAAGTTTTTCATTTGTTGCAAGATTTTTTTAGTTTCATTTTTGTGTCTTGGTGCTAGGTTTACAATGTGCGGTGTCCATATATATGTTTATTGAATTATTAGTGTGAAGCCTCAAATGGTAAATAAATGGAATCTACTATAGTACTGAGCTCCTGGTTTAGGCATAGGTTTATCATCTCTTTGTATTATAGATAATACTTGCTTTCTGGCCAACATTCAATTTGGAAAACCTCAATTCTTTTTTGTTTCCTTTGATGGCTAAAGGTTGTATTTCTTTTTATCTGCATAGTTTCATTCCTACCAACTTTTCTGATTGTTAAAGTTGGGTATACCGTGTTCCTACTAGTATAACTGATTTCAATCGCTTTACATATCTGAGGCGGAGCGCTGTGATGAAGTCTCTTTGATTATCTTTTGGTGGCTTGGCTTAGGCTAGCTCATAATTTTGTTCCATTGCATTTCCTACCACAAACTTATTCTACTACTTCCAAATTAGTCAGTAATTATTCCTTATATATTGTCAATTGATAGGGTGCATAGTCTTTCCTCTGAATTAGATGCAGGTGACAGCAACTTTTATACGTTCCAATGCACTTTTCATTTTTACATCAATTAAGAGTGCATCTGCTGCTGCTGTGTGATTTGGGGTTAGTTGAAATTACTTTTACATTCCTGAATTTGAAATTCCTTACTTGGTTTTGCTTGCCCTTGAATTAGATCTCATTGATTTTATATTATTAGCTGAGCGAAGTGTTTGATTGATACTCAGGAAGGAGTTGACTGTTAATTGTCTCAATGTTAATTTGAGAATAGATTATGATAATTGATTATTTGATTCTTCTACTGTATTATTTTTCCTGCTTAGATGGTGAATGAACTACATTGCTCTAGCTACTTGGTTTGTTTACGGTTTTATGGTATTTCACTGTATTCTAGGAGATTCAAGGTCTTTTCAGTTTCTGTCTGTGGTTCATATTTGTTCTGCTGGATGATTTGTGCCTAATGATATTTATGTTGTATAAATCAGTCGGAGGGACATTCAAGTATTATCGATTCCCACTGATTATTTACCATTTATGTTGAAAGGATAGGTATATGTGAGGTCGAGCAGCTTATATGTACTCAGATGCAGATGCAGCTTAATGAATGATCAAATTTTTATGAAGTTCTTTTACCTGTGGAATGTAGCTTAGTTCTCTTGAATATGCTTTTATAAGTATTTCACTGATAGAGATTATGCAGATTTTAAGTTCATTGCTGATATTTAGTCATAGAACAAGTTGTTCTGGTTCTTCTGCTAGACCTATGCCCTTGATTTATTTGTTATCATGTGACATGCAGATTTGATCCCATTTAGGCATCATTGATCTGGCATACAATACTATTTAAGTCGACTAACACATTTTATAATTCCTCATAAACAGCCTGCGGAAGTAAGTTGATGGCAGGCAAAGCAGCAAGTTCTGTGGTGAAGGCAATCGGTGAGTACCAGTACCCATGGCGGGAGAAGTTAGTCAAATACAAAGATGAACTTTCAAAGGGTGCATGGGGATACTGGCATTTAGGTGCATGGAAACCACTTGGCATAAGTGCTCGTCGCAGAGCTAGACTCCGCAAGGAAGTTCTCATGGCAGGTGAAGATTGGCCTTATGATCCTGAGAGGAAAGAGATGAAAACCAAGAGAAAGGGGCACAAGGTCGATAGAATAGCCGCAGAGAAACGGGAAAACACAGCCAAACTTATGGAGAAAATGCCACAAATGCTGTTGGACTACAAGAAGCGCAGGTGGGAGAAGAAGATGAAGGAAGAGGATAAAGCAAAAGAAAAGTAAGTTTCAGCTGTTGGCATCTCCTCCATTCTGGTGAAATGTTATTTCTGAGACTTTTTTGGCAGACAAATTCCTTAAGTTTCTCATTTATATTAGCAAGTTCATCCTACTACATTGAAACTTCTTTTTGTGTGTTGGGAACAAAAGTGGTGAACATCTTTTTAACTTTCTAAAAGATTACCATCATCTGCTGGAATATATATAAACATTTTTTTAAGCTGTCAATACATTGCAGTTTGATATATTCAAAATTTCTTTGCAGCTAATCAGAACATTATCAAATCTTTTTCTGGTAAATACTAAAGTTGCTGAGTGTACAAGCAGAGCATAAAAGCTGTTCCTATTTATGATTGGAGATTAAATTCTATTGCTAGAATAATAATGGAAGAGTAACTAAGAAAACAAGAATCATATCTTCAACATTTCTAGCTAGATTCCCTAGACATTCACTTCCTTGAGATTCTGCTATGTGGTCATTTTATTCACCATGGAAGTTGACATTGACATGGATTCCTGCAACTTTTGCAAGCAGATTAGCAGAATATGTTCCCCTGCTCTCCTTATTCATCTTACAAATGGTATGAGCAAATACTCAGCATAGAAGAGCTGCATAATAGAATTCATTTTAGGGTCAAACTGGATTGGTATATAGAGATGTGTAAAACTGATATCTAGCATAGTTCAATATAGAAGTCGGTTTGCAGGCATATTTGGTACAATAAAAAATACATCAAGCAAGTTGAGTTCGGGTGTTCCGAAATAAATAGTTTTTGAACTATTACCAGAGATTGCAATCCTGGGGACATCAAACTCAGGCAAAGGCTGTGTTCTTTAGCAATGGTAATAGTAAATATTTTTGTAATAAATCATGCAAGTGTCTAACAGCATGTTTGTTCTTAAAAACAACAAAGCACTAAATCATAGATCTCAAATCACATATCACAGTAAAGCGTTGACATAGCAGATGGAAATTATGAAAAAATACAAAGATTTCTGCAGGATTAGTCTAGTCCAGGCCAGGCTATGTTTGGTGCATATGACTAGGACTAGGTTTAAGTGTTTGATGCATGCAATGAGATGAGACTATTAGTTCATGACTTAAAATTTTGCCAACATCTATCCCACTTAGTAGTGTAGTTCATTTCATTAGGGTAAGGATGCGGGGGTAAGTACCTTCCAGATGAACATATAACAAGATGTTATTGATGCTTTGCTGTTTATGTCGACAGATTTGGCACGGTTCCATAGTATTAAAGCCAAGATGATATGACCTGAAACCTGTTGCAATATGAGTAGGAAAACATATCTGAGACAATTTTATTATACATAAACAGTTCAAGAAATAAAAGACCCAACCCAATAGACATCTTTTTGTAATTTGTTTCAAGCATTTTAAGTGTTGAGGTAATGCAAATAGGATTTTGAAATGAGTTGTGTCTGCAGGAAGCCTGACATGTAAGCCTACCTAAACTAACAACCTCTGTGAAGCCATTACAATAGAATTATTGATGTTACCTCCATATCCAAAGCAAATAAAATTTTCATAAGTTTCAGAAACAGAAAACTCTTAGACAAAATCTTCCAAAGTTTTGTTTTTTCCCCAGAAAATAACTATACTAAAGTTCTATGCTTACGTGCAGTATATTTCATGATATTGCTTTTATCATGTATCGAAGTTTAAAACAGCCTGTAATGGGATAATATCTGTGCATGCCATTAATACTTAGAGCAGAAAAGAAATGGAACACATTACGGTTATAAGTTTGCTCCAGAGGAAGGAAGATGTTGCTCCAACATAAATTGCTACAGCATAAGCAGTTTGCAGAAGAGAAATGCAAGTCCAAAATACCTGTTCAGCACTATAAATTATAAAAAGGTACTTGCATAATTTTAACAGAAAGCTAACCTACAAGAAACTAGCATTAAAATTATGTGGAAACTTACCCGCTCTTGACCCAAATTCACGGTAAAGGTTTTGATACCAAATATTTTATCTCCTTCAATATCAGGTACATCCTGGGCAAAATGCAATTAGGCGGTCCAAAGTTAAAGCAAAATAGATCTCCTCAGTGATCATTACAGGCCACAATAAGTGATGAATCAAGAGCAGAATAAGGTGTACAAGTGTACATATGGAATCCGCATTGTTCAATATAACATGTAACACCATTTACCTTAAACAATGCTATGACAACTGAGAAGAAGCTCATAAATACAGTAGCGAAGATTAGAGGCCTTGTTAAAACTAATGGTCTTTTGTACACGTGCATCTGAAAATTGCCAACTATGTTAGTATCAGTAAGGTACATAACACAATAAGTATATAAGAACTGCAAGTGTTTGATTATTTATGAAAATTCTAAGGATGCAACCCCACATCCATGTGTTATGAATACTCAAACTAAATTTCATCGGACCATTCAGCAAGTTAGGAAAAACAGATGATCATGCATAGAAAGAAGTAGTGATATAACCTGCATGTGAAGATAAAAAGCAAGCTGAACGATCACTGCTCGAACTGCAATAATGCACATTGCTGCGACAACTGCAAACCTTTTCCATCTCAACATTGGCAACTGAAAGCAAGGTTTAGATAACAAGCTATTGTAACCAACTATTATGAATTATCATATTAAGATGACACCAAAATAAATGAGAGAACAACTACCAACTATAAATACTGGAAATTCAAAGGGCCATGAAATCATAGAACATTTAACATTATCAAAACATAACAAATTAAATTACGATGTCCTTTAAATGTTAGGAAGGATCAATGTTGATTTCCCAGCAAAGGCAGATTCAAGCTCTAGTTGAACGACAAAGCCAAAGAAATTCATGGCAGTTCAACCATCACAGTCGAAGCAAGTAGACAGTGCAAGTTAAGAAGGTACTAATCTGGAAAAGACAAGGTGTAATATAGAAACTAAGGTATGATGATCTGCAGCACAGGAAGAAGTGTAGTTTGATAGTACACAAGCACAGCTTTAAAACTATTAAGTTGAGTCAGCAACTAGTCTATAAATATCCTTCTCACGCCATCTCAACTAATATAATAGGTTTTAGAGCATTTATATTAAAAATATGAATGACGAAGCATTATCCAGTGAGTAAACACCAGCATCTTGGTTCTACTCATTAAGAACTTAAAGATTACCTTACAACAGTTTTCCAGTACATTATGGAGCCTTACACAAGTTGAGTCTGGAGTGAAAATACACAATCTTTCAATGCTTATGACTGATAAGTTTTTTTGTTTGATATTTTTCTTAATGATTTTTACATGATTTACAACCTATTTATATAGGATATATTATTATCTATATTTAATTAGTGGCTAATTTCAAGTTAATCTTTTACTTATTATTAGCTCATAGCTAATATTTGACTAATTACAATCAATCAATCATTCCTCCTATCTACAAGTAGTTAAATTTCACCAATTAACTCTACTAACAACTACTTCACTATGATTCATAGCATGGCATTCATGACTACGTACTACATACTGGCAACGAGGCATTGCACAGTCAAAAGGATGGAACTACAGCTTTCGGAAATTGCCTGATAAGTAATCAAGAAAGTACTGTATGTGCAATAAGAACAATGAACAAAGCTGAAAAACCAGCTTTCCTCCTTGACTGCTGGAAAACTATGTTATACTCTACCAGATAATTACTTCCATTACTGACTCCAAGATTCTTTTTTTTTTTTTTTTTAGTCATGAAGGGGACCTTTTAAGTTCAAGTAATCAATAGCCAAATGGCAATATATCCAAAGCTGTTCTTCCAACAACTACTTGAAATGCAATACCAACGAGATTGCAACTACTGTAACACCACTCACATTTATTGAATATGCAGTTCCAAGCACAAAACTGATGAAAAGAGCCCAAAACAATGGCCACGAACCAACGATCCATGAAAGCAAGAAACTCTGAAAAGAATAAAAACTGAATATTAGAATCTATATGTATAAGAATCCAACTTCCTATTAGTAATACTAAACTTGTACAGTATGGTTTCTTATGTTATAGACCTTTTGCCTTTGTGAAGTTGATGAACGAAAAAATCGAGAGGATCTTTAAACAAGATAATTAGGAGTTTTTACTAGGAATTGTGCACACACAGATTGAGATTAAAAGAGACATATTTATAATACATCTTAAAACAAGATATGCTACACCTGATGAGATGCTAATAGAATAATCATAGCCTAGTCCTGTTCAGTGCAAATAAAAAAGGAAAATGTTACCCAAAAAATGTTATATGGTAATATTATTATAAAGAATTCAAAATAACTTTCACTGTCACAAAATGTAAATCATGGATATATTATTTTCTTTAAAATAAAGCCTACTAGGAGAATGTACCAAGTAAATAATTTTGCATCAGCTACTGGGAAAAACATTTATCATAATGCAGCATCATTTAAGTAAATAAAAATCCAAGCTAAACAAGGAGACTAAACTACACCATTCATACCATGATGGAAAATGATGTCACAATCAGCACGCCAGTGTTGAAAGAATATTCACCTGATGCCAATGGAAGATACGGCTTGTTTATCTGTTACAGAAAATGAAGACAGTTCTAAATAAGATGATGCAGATTAATACTTCTATGAAGTTGCTGAGTTTACGTGAAATCCAAATAAAACAATTCAACATAATATATACCTGGTTCCCACATGCAAAAGCATCTCCATTGAAACATTTTATTAGAAAGCAACATTAATGGATCACATGGTCACTAATGTTAAATCTTATTCGCATAAATGATTCAATTAATGGATTCTTGGTGTATATTATTTATTCCTTCTTCAACTATGAGTGAAAAGAGATTGAAATCCACACAATTTTATTCCCACATAGAAAGATGCAAAATAAAATGGTATTACAAGTATTTATCCAAAAATCTACCTTGTCTATCTCAATGTCAGACAACTGATTCAAACCAACAATATATATATTCATCATCAAGGCAGCAGCAACAGCCTGAAAGACAAAATACAAAGATTTAGAATGTAACCATTAAGTGAGCAGTGTTAAGCTCATGAATTGATAGTATTGGGGCATTACCTCCAAAACTCCTGTAAAAAATAGAGGAGAAATATCTGGCAACTTTTCTACAGCAAGTAGAGCAACAGACGTGATGCTCAATGCCTGTTCAGCGAATAAGTTAGGTTCTTTTTCCCCTTCTTGGAATAAACAACTAAACAATAAAAAAGTATGCGAGCCACATATATATCAGATGCTAGATAGAATACAATTTGGTCAATATCCACCGATCAACACATTGAAACAATGGATTTAAATGCAAACTTAACTGTGCCTATAACTGTATGCGGCCTTGAAAACCTGTAAAAGGCATCTATGGCATTTGTAACTGGGTTAGAAGTGTTGTTGCGTTTATAAGCATCAGACTCGGGCTCAATATGACCAGAGGTTGCATTAACTAGAAACCTTTTACTATCACTTTTGTTGAAAGTAGATCTTTTGGCCACTCTGCAGTGTTGATGTACTATCTGAGGGCAGTGTGACTTCACAATAGAACATCTTTCCAGAATGTTCCATGCTTTACCCCTCAAAATATTAACCTTCACATAAGTTCCTGTCTCAAGGATTCAAACAGGATTAGAAACATGCACAGAATCAGCATTTTTTTATTGGTATAGTAAACGCCAAAATTACCAAACAAAGCATATGTATTATACTTTGGAATTACTTCGAGCAGAGAGGTTAATAATAAATATCAGATAACTTAATTATTTTAAATGTGCGCATGACTAACGTATTACATAGAAATGCTGCCAACAACCACTCAAGCTTAGCAATAAATATGGTCCAACTATGTGCCAATGATTCAAATGGTGGGAAAAGAGTGAGGTGGGCATGTTCCAATCAGTCAAGGAAGTGGCCTCAACCAGAGAGGAAAGTGGTTGCGCTTTGAGACCATTTAGCACTTCCATATTTTCAAACATCAAAACAAAGCAAACTTTCTAAAACTCCCCTCACTGGCATCATCAAGAGGCTCAAGCTAACTTGATTGCAAATTACATTGCAGATTACAGTAGTGAAACTAAAAAACAGACTAGCATAAGAAAAAAGGTAATATAAACTTCTCATAATTATTTTTCAGGTAAAAGTGAAACAGAGTCCTAAAGAGATCAAAAACAGCATGTAAGCACTCTTAACAACAAAGACAACTATAACCCTACAAAATTATACCATATACTTAGATGCACTTCTCCAGCTAAGGTAGGATCTTTTGGGTAAAATTTTCATAGTAAAAAATATCGTATCAATCAATCAAGGGCTCTACTAGCTGGCCTTAAGTATTAAAGTAAGCAATATCTCCACATCTTCTCAATAAAAAATTTACTCCTACCAGTAAGATGTTAAAAATATTACTTTAAGATAACGGTTGAAAGCAATCTGGAATCTGCAACATTTGTTTATACTATATACACTTGATCCAACCTAACCAACGAGAAAATTACCTGGTAAATGACCAACCTTCAAACTTGTACTCCTCCAACAACTACCGCCTAGAAAAAAAAAAGAAAAGAAAGAAAAAAATCAATATTAGAAAACACAACACAGCATAGACTGTCCAACATGAAACAACCTTCACAAAATAAGCAAACACGGTCGACCATACTAATCATCCATTATTCATTAGAAGCAATGACAGCAACAGAAATGACTGTTTGTATAATTATCCATTTATTTGTACATGACAGTAAGAATAATAACCTTGATATTGACCAAATTAAATAACAATTAAAATGGACTAATTTTTTTAACCTAGCTACAAAACCTGATAAGTACCAAAGAAAAGACTAGACAATAAGCTAATTTAAACAATAAAGGACTGATTTGGAGAAGCCAAAAATGAATTGGAAACAAAATACATACCTGAGCATAATACAGCGTTAGCAGAGGACCCAGAGCACAACAGAGACTCCATTGAATCAATCAATCGACGGCGAAGATTGTTATTCACGAAATGACGAAGAATGTAAATCCACGAAACGAAATTTGGCGATTTTGGTGAGTATACCGTCACTACGCAAGTAGACAAAATAAATCTTTAGCTATACATGTGCAGTGAAAGAAGCAAGATTTCATAGCTGCGTTCGCCAGCATTGACTGGTGTGGGCCCCCCGTTTCTTTAGCGTGTCAACTCAATCCAGTGTTTTTGTCAGCGTATGGTATGGTCTACAGTTCTGCATTTCAATTTGGTGGGGCTATGCATGTTTATAATTGAGTCACTATACAACGCAGGCACCCACCCACGCGGTCATGGATAGATTTCAAAGTACAACTCACCCATGGGATCTTGGAGAGGCCCAGTTTCCAGATTTCGAAGTAACCAGGCTTGCATAACCGCTATTTTTCTAGAGTATTTAGCCATTGTTTGGATGTGTGATTTTCCATGGTTTAGACTTGCATTGCGATAATATGGACTTCTCGTAATTCCATTTGAAGTATATGTAACATATAAAATAAATGTCTTAAATAGTGGGGTTTAAAATAGATTTTCAAATCAAAATTTTAAATTATGAATTATAAATTTAATAATTATATTTTTTACTCTTTTTTATTTAAATGATAATTACAAAGTTATTCCAAAACTCTTTAGAGCATCTATTATACACAATAGAGCACAATTTGAGTTCCATTTGTATGAAGATGTGTAATAAAAAAATATTTTAATAAAAAATGATATAGAAAAAGAGAGAAATATTTATTTTTCAAATTTATGAAAAAGAAATCGGTGCAAATAAAATTTATTAAAAAATGATTGGTGGACCGTCTCAATTTACGGACACGACCAGCAAAATAATTTGATAAAATTAAAAGTTATTATTTTTTGATGCTATCGTGTCCTCTGAACCACGTTGGAATTTGGTGTATCTCACCAATTAAATTAGAACATTTGTACTCTTGTAGACCCACGTGTCTTCATATTAAACTTAAAGTGCGTATAATTATTTCTTATCTCTCTTCACAAATAAATAAAACAATTATTTAACTGAAAAAATCCTCCCTCCTCTCTCTTTAAAGTAAATAAAAAAAAGTAGATTGATCTGAATTCATCTATTTTTAAATATTCAATTTAAAAATTTTATTTCTTCTCTCTTTTCAAAATAAATAAAAAATAAATATTTAATTGAAAAAAATTCTGAATATTAAAAATTTTAATTGACTTTTAATTTTTTATAATATTAAAAAAAAAGCGTCTTAGGTGTTATATGTAACACACTATTTTACGGTGTTACAAGTTTCACACGAGTGCAATCATAACATATAAAATAAGGACGCGCATGTTATTACAAACTAATATTACAAAACATATATATATACCTGCGTGGTTATTTTGTGTGCCTGCGTGGTTATTTTGTGTGCCTGCGACGTTATTATATGTGCCTGTGTTATATGTATCTGTGTATGTGTAATTCTTGTATGTATCTGTTGAGATGTTAATTGTACCTGTGTGATTATTTTTTGTGCCTGCGAGGTTATTATCTGTGTCTGTGATTTATGTATCTGTGTATATGTAATTCTTGTATGTATCGGTTGAGATGCTAATTGTACCTGTGTGGTTATTTTTTGTGTCTGCGATGTTATTATATATGCATGTGATTTATGTATATGTGTATGTGGAATTCTTATATGTATCTATTGAGATACTAATTGTACATGTGTGGTTATTTTTTGTGTCTGCGAGATTATTATCTGTGCCTGTGATTTATGTATATGTGTCTGTGCAATTCTTATATGTATCTGAAACTTTCTTCTTTCTCTACAACTGATTCTATAAGCAACGACGATATGACCAGCAATTAAAACAATCGAACAAACGAAAAGAGTCAAGTCTGAGATTCTAATACGCTCTGTTCCTTCTCTTTCAAATACAAAAGAAGCTTTGAGTGAAACAAACACCAAAGAAGACAATGAACACATGGTTTTTTACAGAGTATGACGATTGATCGGAAGATGGAGATGAGAGGAATATCGATGAGAGAGGAACGGAAATCGTGATTGATCGGAAGATGGAGATGAGAGGAATACCAATGAGAGAAGAACGGAAGTCGTAATTTGAGAGATGAGAATAAATGTTTCATTTTTTTTAAAAAAAGATCGTACATGTAAAAGATATGAAATTGTGTTTCAGAAACACACAAGTCTTTATGTTAAAATAAATTACTTATTTCTCATTGTTTCATGATTATATATATATATATATATATATATATATATATATATATATATATAAAAAGGTTCTATTTCTTCCTCTACCATCCTATTTTGCAAATAAATTTTTTTAATATAGCAATAGTTTCTCCATACAAGATAGTACATAATATGCCTATTATATCTCTATATACAGGCACCTTAGATTACAAAAATAATTTTAAAATTTTAAAAATTATATGAAATAAATAATTATAAATTTAGAGATTTACTTCGTTAGTAGTTAGTTCCATCTTTCTTTGATTAGTAGATTGGTCTAAATTCATCTATGAAATATATTATTTTTTTTCATGTTATTTTTTTATGTTTTTTATTTGTTTTGAAGAGAGATAAGAAATAAAGTTTTTTAAATTGAATTTTTTTTTAAAATTTATTTTGAAGAAAGAGAAGAAAAAGTTTTAAATTGAATATTTTTTTTAATTTGTTTTGAAGAGAGAGTAGAGATAAATACATTGAACTTTTTTTAATTTGTTTTAGAAGGAAGAGATAAATTTTTTTTAAATTGAATATTTTTTTATTTGTTTTGAAGAGAGAAACAAGATCAATTGATTTTTTTACACACGCACTTTAAGTTTACTGTTGGTAAGACACACCACATCAGCATTCCAGCGTGGTCACCACTAAATTTTTACTCCTGTTTTTAGCCAATTAACGGCCTAAAGAAGTGAAATGTAATAGAGATTTTAATGTACATTTCTGCAAATAAACCGCAACTGTTTCAAAAATGAACCATGTTTACATAACCCAACTTGATATTTTTGGGGCTACGAACCAATTTTAAATTCACATGACACAACTATGACAATACAAAAACAATGATCACATCAAATAAGGTCAGCTATGATCCATTCCAAGGCTCCCCTCAGTATTTTTCCTTGTTTTTCTTAAACACCAATCTCAAGCATCCAGACAATAATAAGAACATGTCATATCCTGCAGACGGCTATTCACGACACTTTTCTATACCCGCCATCCTCATAAGCTCCAGATAAGCATCAGTAGTTCGGACAGGATTCCTAGCAATGTCAGCTTTATAATCATCAAAAAGACTCAAAGCCAACTGCTTGTCTTCACCAACCAAACCAGTGTCAAAGCTTCTTACATCAAAGTAACACTCACAAGTTTTCTGCACCATCTGCGCCACAACAGCCAGAACAGGAAACCTATGCCTGGACAGCAATGCCTGTTCTCTTCTCTCAGCGGTCAATCTAAAGAACTCAGGATGTTCACAAGCGTTTATTAAATCAAACGCCTCATTAACATTCTTAACTTCCTTGGCAATTCGACTATCCCGTAGAATTGATGACTCAGGCACAATCAATTTTTCATGAATCGTTTTCAAGTCATACATTCCAGACCAGGACAGTATTTTCTTCAGATAACAACAAATTGATCCAAAATAACTTTGATCCGAATTTAAGTTATGGATTACTGACCTTAGCACCTCTTTCTTCAACCCCATATTACTTCCCAGCATTGAACTGATGACTGATCCACATTCGAACGTGTACAGATTCATCATAGCCTTATCCCCAAGAATTCCAACAATTGATTTCATAGCTTTGATCCGTTTGTTCATGAAATTGTTATAGTTGGCTGGATTTATGTGTTTGAGCAGGAGGAGAACACTACAGCCAAAGATTACAAAGATACAGATAGGAGCTAGTTTGCCGTAGGATGACCAATCGACATTATACCTATCTGCTTGAGAAGGCAACTTGACTTCTTTGATAGTGATACCAAGTTTCTCCAATGCATCAACAAGCATTGGCTTAAGTTCAGGACAGATGATGCTAAGTAGACTAGCAAAATGAGTACAGATTTGGGTAGGATGTGTGGAATAAGTGTCATTGGCCTGTTCAAGAGCAATGCCAATGACAATAGGACCATGTTTGGAGGGATTATCCGGAAAGAAGAATGTACATTCTCTGCCTGCTCCTCTTCTTCTGGTGGTGTAGAATACGGTAGACTGATTTGCCATTTCAGATGAGTATTTACCAAAAACTGAACAGGGAAGCTAGTTAGCACTCAATTTATAGGGAAAAACAAAACATGGGTATCTAGAGAAGTGAAAAGGTTGTTTAAAACACATAGAGAAGTGAAAAAGTTTTTAAAAAATAATAATAATATAATTAGAGAAGTGAAAAGGTTATTCAGGATAAAAAGGGAAAAAAAAAGTAAAGTAAAAATGGTAACGGTTCATTATCCAAAATTTTGACTGTTGTTAATGCTCTTATAAAGATACATTTGATTTGGTCCTCAGATTACACCTGTTCGGCTCGGGCATTGCAACCGCCGGAAAAATTAAATACAGTCTAGTATGCTCTTCAATGCGAGTTCTATCTTAAATCCCAACTCCGGATCTACTTGGGACTCTTATCAATTTGAGACTTTTATCTCCAATGCAAGATCCCATACTGAGTCCCAAGTAATTATTATTATTAGTTTAAAAATTTAATTTTATTAATTTGAAATTATAAAAGTATATTTAAAAATTTAAATTATTGTTATTTTTATTAAAAATATATAATTATTATTTTTATTTAATTAAATATACATTAATAAAATTTATAGCTATTTTAAACAGTTAAAAAACTAAAATATAATAGTTGAAGAAATATACAAAATAATAATATTTCCTATTTTTAGGTTAAAAAAAATAATAATAAAATATAAAAAGCTAAAATAGTTAAAGAAATATACCAAATAATTATATCTCTTATTTTTTAATTTTAAAAAAAATAAGAGTAATAAAATATAAAAATAAAATTAAAAAAATAAGAAAAAAACAATATTTAATTCACAAACACAATTAATGCACATGTTTGAAAAGTCAACAAATATCCCCCTAGTAATACATTTTAACTTAATAATCAAATAATATTAGTATTTCATTTTCAAAAGAAATACAAAATATAAAATAATAGTAAAATTTGATAAAATAGTGATGATGTGATTGATTTGATAATTTTTAATTAAAATAATATTATTATATTTATTGGTATAAAATGAATAGGATGCGTGCTATCACAATTCTTTTATATCTAAAAATATATATTATCAAAATGAATTTTTCCTGCTGCAAACCCAAAACTGAGGTAGTATTTGTGATGTGAATTAGAGATCCAATTAATTTGTGATGCTAATGAGCTTTACTAGAAAACTAAATCAAAACTATGGAAGTTCCGAAATGAAAAACTGGAGTTACTTGAATCAGAGGTACTTGGACAACCATGGTAGCTCCTTGTTGTCTTTCATTGCAAAAGCCACACCATCACTGCCCAAACAAAATGATACCAGTAAAATACACATTAACAAGTTAGTATAGCGGATGTAAGATCTGGAAATTGATCATAAAGTACTAAAGTCTGTGAATTCCTCTACTAAAAGGATGATTAGTTTAGCTAGATATTGCTAAGCTTTCCTAAAATCAAGATTTAACAAAGAAAGAACAATGGCAAGAAAAGCAAGCTGAATATTCATAAGGTTGCTGACCTGTAAAAACTGAGCTGCAGTTTTTGCAACCTGTGCCTGGAGGGATCACATACAATAATTCTGCAGTCAGTAAGCTTACAGCTGTAGAAGGAAAACATCACATAAGGTAATTGAAGTTATCCAATAGGTTTATTGAAAACTACAGTTACTACTAAAAACTGTCTGATTATCTGGCTTCTTGGAATACGCAGAAGAATTGTATGAAGCTAGAGCAACATTGATGAAATGAAACATTGGTGGAATCTCAATTACTAGTTGAAAAATCTAGATTGTTGCAATTGCAGGATTGAGAACCTCTCCTAAATGACATTTCCTCTGTCGTAAACTCGATTTTTGGCAAATGAACATGGTGCAGGTTCAGAACAAAATTGTCCATAGGAATGAATATGGTGGCTCTGAACTTTGTTGCCTAAAAGTTTACTTGGTAAAAAATGACCATAATTAGTGTTTACACATCACAATGTTATCAGGAATCTGGTGGAAGAGATATCTCACCCCATTTGAAGAAGTGTGTCCCAACCAGGAAAGGTTACTCCATTGCTTGCATAGGGTAAAGAAACAATCGCCGCCAACTGCAATACAAATGAACATTTAGAAATTAGGAGCAAAATCACTGTATAGTACAATGAGTTCAACAAAATTTAAAAGTCTTTTACAAAAAGTGGGATTAAACGAGCTATCTTAAGATCCTTCATCAGAGAAAGTAGATTTCCTGAAAGTGTCTTCTTGTAAAACTTTTGATTGGAGCATGTCCATTGTACTTCCAACAGTTCAGAAAACACACTGACATATTGTATAAGTTACAGAATTCTGAGGATATCTAGGCCTCCAGCCTTGGGCTCATACAAACTCTGACATAAGGTACTCCTATTGGCTGCAAACATATTTAAATCATCCTGCATTACCCCTTGTAACTGCCAATTTATTGCATGTAATGGCTAATACAATCTGCTACCATATACTCAAAGATCTAATTACCACAGCCCAGATGCTTCTCTCCTATCAACACCACAAAGCTATCATATTTGAAGGAAACAGACCAATCAACAGTTTTGGTCTTATCAATGCATGACAAGTGATTATATGATCAGTAGCAGCAGATAAGATAGAGAAGACATGTAAATCATAGCAAATGACCTTCTCAAAGTTGGTTTATCTCATCACTGGTTTATAGAGTTCAAATACCAGAACTGTGAAGAATATTATTCCTAGTTTTGAACAGCTTTTTACAGCCTGAAATGAACAAAACAGAAATGGTAAACGAAAAGCACAATTATTGTTAGTAATCTTTACTGTTTTAAACACCAATTTAGATAAACTAGCTTGTCAAAAATACAAGAAAAACCTTCTCGTAGTCTATCAACTAAAAATAAGTTTTAAGTTCTTTGTGCACAAAACAAAAAAGAAAAAGGATATAAGCAACCAAAGTAACTCGCTAGTTATGCAAGCAAAGTAATGACACATAATAATCAAACAACATTAAAGGCAAACATTTGAGCTCACTGGAAAATGAGGTGCCTGGAACATTTACTGGAAAATCTACCTTCTAGTTTCATCAGATAATAAAACCATCAACTGTACATAGAGAGGAACAATCAAAGAAGAACCATTTGCTTACTCTAAATATTGTGGAGTAAAAATTTGTTAGAAATAAACAAATATCCCTCTAAATTGACATAGCAGATTAAGTAAGGAAGCACAATAACGACATTAGCAATAATTATCAATAAACAGACAACAGGAAAATGAGACGGAGGATAAAGTCAGCGACAAAGCAATCACCTCAATGTCAGCCACATCATTTGTTCGATAAAGTTCTCTCAAATTATGAGGTTGTCTTCCAGCAGATGTCTCTTCTGGATTTATGTACCAGCGCACCCAACACCAATATGTAGAGTCCACTTCTTTCCACAAACTGTAGAACAGCAGCAAAACAAAATTTGCACACTACTACCAAAAAAAACTGTCCATCAAATCAAACCAAAACGGCACCAAACCTTTCAATGGAAGCAGCCCAGAGATCACTAGTGAGAAGCTTCTCCTTCATAGTCCTAACCCACATCTTGTCTGAAGCAGCTCAGGCAACTTAATTTCCTGCCTCATCTTCCTCCCTTCATGAATGGCAAATCCAATCGCCATATGAAACCTCCTTCAAAGGGGTCTCAAGCATTTCAAGTGAAAACCACCCAAACAATCGTCACACTCTTCCCTGCCTTGAAAGAAATCCAACACTCCTCAACTTCAGGCTCCTCCTCCTCACAAGAGCTCATTTCTTCTCTCCTCTTTACATAAACATCATTTCCATCCTCAAACTCAACTTCATCTAACATCACCTTGCTGTAATACACTCTCTTCCTCTTCAGGTTTCCCTTCCAACACTACGATCGACAGTTTTCACCTCCTATCTTGTCAAAACAGCAGTCCTCCCCTCAAAAACACCCTGTTTCTCCCCTTCTTCATCTCCAACAACTGAGGTGAAACTCGAGAAAACGATACTTCATCCAACCTAATATTCATCTTCTTATTCGGAGTAGTAGAAGCCTCAACACTCCTCTTGCTCTTCAAGCTTTTCGCAACCTCACCCTCACTGAAACGATCAGATTCTAAACCCTCTTTTAAGTCTAAATCGATTGATTGCTCAAATGACAAAGAGATCTTTGAGTGGACTCTAGCATGACATTTACATGAGCAGAGACATAAGCAGCAGTTAACGTAGAAACCAAAGCAAAGAAGCATGAGGTTTTCTAACATCCATTACCACATTAGATAGAAATGCAGAAAAAATTACTTGTTAACATCTGGTGGAGCCAAATGATAATCCAATTCCTCTCTTTATTCTATGAATAACACAGCATTGGCCATCATTGGAGATATAGATATAGTAGTCTATTCATTCAATCAAATATCAAGAACCAAGAGAAAAAGAGCTTAAGGAATACAATCTAATGAATGTTTGGGGATACTGAATGAACATCACAAGCATAATCTGTATAATTCCCTTGCCTATATGCCTATCTGTACCAACTTTTTTATTTATTTATTTTTTGTACGTTTTTTCTATGCTTGATTTCAACGGTAAATATTTTTAATTATGTATAATAAAAAATTATAATAATTTTATATTTAAAAAATAGACATTAAGACGAATAAAACAATATCTCACTTGATTATATCTTTTTTTATGTAAATAATAACATCCGAAATAAAATTATGGATGAATAGTGACTACTATGCAAATGTAGCCACTTAAAAAATACAGAGGAAGTAGTAATTTATAAGACCTTTTTCGATCCGTGTCTTAAAAAAAGATCTTTTCAATTTTCAGGGAGTGATAAAGTCCAGCTGCACACTTCAAAGTTTAAAAATTAATTAATTTATAAATAAATAAAAATAGTTAAAAAAATACCAACAGTCGGCTTCAGTTCTATAATATAACGGTTCATTAATCCTAGGAGAATATCTGATTTTAAGAGTATCTCCCATGCTCCTGTGCAGCCACATCAGAGATTTACTTAAATTTATGGTTTAATGTGTTTGATCTGTGAAGCTAATGTCTCAACGATTATGTGAAATTAATGTGTCATCGATTAAAGTAGTCAATGTTTATCCAAACTTCTACATCTGGAGGTTTCAATAGACCGTGTCTATCACGTGAAAGGTATTGATTGGTGATTTTTATTCTCTCGTTATTTTTTATTAATAAATAGAGAAACTTAAAAATATAACTGTTGAGATATTTCAATCATGAGTTTTTATCGTTCACATCTTCTATTTCTTCTACCACATTGACGTAAATAGGCAACAACATTGGAGATGCTCTAATGTGAATTAAAATATACGTAACACCAAAAATAAAGAATATCAACTTGGAGTATACGTGACACACAAATAAAGAATGTCAATAATAGTATGGCGCCTAAATTTAAGGAAGAGAGAAAAGTTTTTAATTGATTTAGCAAAGGTTCTTTCTCTTCAGATGAAATCTGATTAAATGTTTTAATTTTATTGGATAAAACATAACTGAAATTAAATAATACTAAATTGATTATAAGAAATACTTCTACAAATAGAAGTTCTAGTAGACAATGTCTATACCACATCAGTACATTTATTATTTACATTAGTACTGGAGATAGAAATTTCTCCACATTTTTTTATTCACATTGATATTGGAGATAGAAATTTCTCTATCTTTTCTAAAAATCTCGCATGGCTATGCAAATGAGAAAATGTAATATGCTCTAAAATTCCACCTACTCACCCTGTTCTTAATTCTTTAAAAAAAATCATTACAAAAAGTTATTATTTTAATTTTTAAACTACTCCAACACATATTCTAAATATTATTTTATAAATATAAATTTTTTTATATTTTAATTTAATCAAATAAACTTAAAAACTATATTTAAATCAAGTGTACATACATAACAAATTGAATTGTTTGATCCCAAATATCTCTACAAATAAACTTAAAAACTATATTAAGTGTTATTCATTATATTCTATTTAATTTATTTTTTTTTATTTATATTAGTTCAATAATTTTGAGCTTGTAATTTTTTTTTATAGTTAATTCGGACTAAAGCATTGATGACAGAAGATGCTAAATATAAGATCATCTCCAACCCACACCATTTTCCTTTTTTCATTTTTTTATAGTGTAGTGTGAGAAATTAATATTTATTAAAATTCTTTTTCAAATCATAAAACAAATCTAACACATTCTCTTCTTCATATTGGTGGAGGGACTAATAAATAAAACTTTCACAATTTATTTAATATATTAACATTATTATTATAGTTTATTTATTAACTGAAGTACTTAAGCAACACATAAACACAAACATCCTGTCATATATATAAGTGAAATAAACATCGATTCACAGAAAATGAGACAAGAAAGGAAGAAAAACATTTACTGTTGAACTTCATTTGATCGAGAAAAAATCACGTTCGTGTTCGGATGATTTTTACTAGTCACCAACTATCTTACAGCCACACGAGTTTCCTTCTTCATATTTATTGTAGAATCAAGTGTTTTTTTTATTCTCTATATTCTGAATACTCGTTTCTTCACAATACAAACACACAACACGAAAACTTGTTTTTGTGTTGTTATTTGATGGCAGTTACCCAGTTTGGGTAACTGCATTCAACACGTGTCTCTGACACATAGGTGGCTGCTTTGGGTGTATAATCCTCGTATATCCAACATTCTTCCACTCACACAAAGGAGCAACATACTGACTTTATACTCGTAAATAGTCGGTGTGACCAAAAAGAAATGAACTAGTTTCCTGAAAGCCAAAACATGACATAAATTCATTTTCAATCCTAGACTACAGCCATGTATTCACATCAGACATGTTCGGTCCCGTCCAACTAGTGTTCTGATCCCAGGAGTACTCCTCAATCACTATTGTGTCCCCAGGAACCACAGTTTTCTTGCTAGCGTGTGATAAGTGTGAATACAGTCAGTGTCTTCCAATCTACTCTAATTCCAAAAGTCGATAAAAGTAACCGACATCACAGACATGTCACATAGATCAAATTATCATGATCATAGAAAAACATGCTAATGATATAGTCATTACCCCAACACCGTAACACCCAAACCCCTGCCCCGTTAGATGAGACGTGGAGAGCGGATATCACATGCAGATCAGACAGATAGATAAACAGATATATCAAACATACGAAACAGATACATAATTAAGAAATATTTTCGATAAATTCTTAATGTTCAAAAGTGGTCCAAATTAAATGAAGTCAAATTGAAATACTCAAATTGTCTAATTCGAAAATAAATCCCAAAAGTATGCAGCGGTTATACTTATGAAAATAAATTCAAAATCAATAACATATGGATTCAAATTGAAAGATAGATGCTAGATGATGCTTGAATGCTGACTCGCGAATTGTATCCTGCTATTCCACTTGACTGTCTGAACTCAGCAATTCCATCCCAAACGGGTTCAAAAATATATAAAACAAAAATGAAAACAACAAAAGGGTCAGACTATCGATGTCTTCTTAGTAAGCCAATGCCCAACATACACACACAAAATGCATCTTATTTAGAAGAATATAATGTCACACACATATGTAGGTTAGTTAACAAACATAGGGTTACAGACAGGAGCAAACAAGCTGATTAAGAACTCCAATTAATCACATTACAATCCCATTTAAGTGATCTAGGATAAGTGATTAAAGATTATTGCAATTACCATCTGAAGAGGCTTAAAAGTTATCAAATTATCTCAAGAGGAAGACCGATACCAAATTAAGAGTTCATTATGCAGCCCGCCATGTTATGCAGTCAGGGAGCATAACCAGAGTTATCGATTTGTATTTCGGTAAGGAATTCGGTAACTAGCTCGGTCAGGAGACAATTATACGAGTTCGACATATGTTTAAGTGACAGTTCGGCATCAATTTTGGTAAGCAGCTCGCTCAGACAGTTTTCAAATCTCCTAAGGCTTATAATGAGCCCGGTCAGGGAGTTTGAACAGTCTCCTAAGGCTTATAATGAACTACAGTTTGGTAACTAATTTGGTTGAAAGTTTGACCTGGGGTAATTCTATTAATCACAAAGCTGACCGAATTATATTTCGGTAACTAGCTCGGTAAGAAGCTTGGCCACAGACCATCCTACCTTCCAGGTTCAAATTTAAAATGACAATCCGGTATCAATTCCGGTACCTAGCTCGGTTACGGACACTGTGTATATTTTCAGCCTAATTCAAATTATATCTTTCACTATTGAAGCTCAAGCTATCTAATCGGGTCATTCCTAACGCCTAAGGCCAGTTAGGAATCAGAATTCCAAATTACCCAAAGATTAGAACCCAAAGCATAAAGCGACAAACAGAAATCAAGACATACATATCAGACATTCATAGACAGATACAAACACGCTTTCACGAATTCAGTATTCGGATTACCATATTATTAAGTGATTAACTTACCAGGCATGTCCTTAGTTTAATAACAGAAATCAGGAACAGAAGCAGACAGAGATAGGGTGAAACCCTCAGAGATGGATCAAAGATCCTAGAAATGATGTCGTCGCATCCTGACATGAGCAAAGCTCCAGAAGTGATGTCGTCGCATCCAGAAAATGGGTTGGCAATCAAGGCCATATACGCTTTCGCACATCGATGTATACATCTAGTTTTCCCTACAACATGCTGGTCTTATCGTATTAATCTTAGGACATGACTTTTAGCGAATTACAGAGTTATATTTCAGTTTAGCAGACAGATATGACACCAATTTACATGCCACATTTAAAATAGCAGATTCAACAGAATTTACCGAGTTTAATCAGATAGTGCACAAATACAAAGGCAGCATTTATACCCAAGTAATTCATATCAGATGCAGCAGCAGATTACGATAACCAATTTCCAGATTTCACCTTATTGTAATTTAATCAATTTACACTTAGAAAAACAAACATAATCAAGCAATTGTGAGGGTTTAAACATGGCTACTAACTTTGTTCGCTAATTCCTAATCCACCGAAATTACTCCGGTTGACGATCCCCAATTTGATCTAAATCAAATCAAGAATAAAATACATAAATCCCCAAATTGAAAAGGTTAGGGTTTACAATTTAGAACAGTGATTAAATCCCGAATTAAACCCAAAGGACCCAAAATACGTAAATTGAAATTAAACCCCAATTCACCAAACTCTAATTTATCACCAAAATTTCCAAATCAAATAAAGATGATTTAATTAAAAGGGAAGAGAAACCATTACCTAAAATAAGAAGAAATTGAGACAAGCACAAATCCCAATTAAAATCTTGAAATATGGAGCTTAGGAATCCGCGACTTGATTTTTGGTTTGAAAGAAAATGATTAACACATGAAAAATCAATTCTCTAGGTTTTTGTGAAAAGTGATTCTAAAGCCTTGTTTTTCTTTATATGTTTATACAAATGTTGCCATAAACCCAAAATTATCCCTTTTATTTCAAAGTGACCAAAAGAGACTAATATTTACAAAATGTATCAAATTTCCATTTGTTTTCAAAATCATCCCTAAAGTCAAATTGGTCAAACCATATAGTCAAACCGGAAAGTCAATATTTTTCTTAAATACCCATTTTTCCCTTGAACGAAAAATAATTAAAAATTAAATAAAATTTCAAAATACAAAAATAAATAGCCCTATCTTACGGATGTGACAAACACTTTAGATAAAAGAGTGACCGTACTAAGGATCAATATTGGATGGAACTTGTACGATAAGGAGTTGGGACTTTCTCAATACCTATCTTCCATCGGGTCAACTTAAAAGCGCGCACGGTATAAAACATGCGCGACAATGAACCTTGCCATATAGAACGACGCGTATATCAATATATAGTTTATGTTCATTGTACGGACTATGACACTAAACTTTCTCATAAACTTGATCACTCCCAATCACTAAGTTAAGCGACTCCAAAGTTTTAGTCTGGCTAGTCAGGTCTTATGAAATTGTAACCTCATAAGCGATCCTTCATTATGTTTTGGAAGAATCTCATTTTGACAACATGTCAAAGCGACTTACTGTACACTTCCTTTAGTTATGGAACATCTAATTCACAAAATAAAAAATGTACAAGTCGCATCCTGCATTATCCTTAAATAAACAAGGCGGCTGTGCGTGCAAGTTCACCAGCCTCTAACACCTGACGACATACTCTCGGATGATAAGAAACATACCAAATACATATGCTATAATAAAAAAACAGCATTGAAAATATGAATCACATTCGAACATAGATAAAAAAAAACAAACATAAAAGGTTTACGACCTACGTAGACCCAACGACCTAGTGTGCTTTGCAAACATATCTCTAGTTACAGCTTTAGTAAGGGGGTATATAATCATATCATGCGTTGATATATATATCTAATAGTTATATTCTTTTTAGCCACTATGTCTCTGACAAAGTGATACTTAGTCTCTATATGTTTGGACTTACTGTGATACTTAGCATCTCTGGTGTAGGCAATTGCTGCCTGACTATCACAGTACACAGTAATAGGCTCAGGCTCACTCTCATCTAAGTTTAAATCTTCTTAAAACCTCTTTAGCCAAATAGCTTCCTGCACAGCCACTGAGCAGGCAACAAATTTTGCTTCCATGGTGGATAAGGCTATGCGGGTTTGCTTTTTGCTACTCCAGGAAATAGCTCATTGACTTAAAATAAAAGCATATCAAGAAGTATACTTTTTTTTCACCCAAATCACCACCCCAATCTGTGTCTGTGTATCCAACCAGGCGATCATTACTACCTTGATAACATTGAGCATAATCAGCAGTACCCTTTAAATAAGCTAGGATTCTTTTCACTGCTATTCAATGTTTATGTCCTGGATTTGACTGATATCTGCTTACCAGCCCTACTGCATAACAAATATCTGGCTTGGTACACATCATTGCATACATCAAGCTTCCAATGGCATTTGCATATGATACTCATCGCATTTTCTTATGCTCTTGTAGAGTTTTAGGGCACGTTTCTAAACTCAAAGTCTGACCTTTTGCAATAGGTGTGTCTATTGGCTTGCAATCTGCCATATGGAACCTCTCAAGGATCTTATGTATGTACGACTCTTGGGACAAGGCCAAAAGTCTTTGATTTCAATCCCTTGATATTTTGACTTTTAAAATGTAGGCAACTTCACCCATATCCTTCATTTAAAAAAACGTTGATAACCAGTCTTTCGCGGCAAGAAGGGTTTTATTATTATATGCCAGGAGTATGTCGTCAACATATAAGGACAGTAGAATGAAACCATGAAATAAACATAATGGTCATCTTCTGTCATTTGAAATCCATATGACATAATCGATTCATGAAATCGAAGGTACCATTGTCTGGAGGATTGTTTGAGACCATAGATGGACCTTAAGAGTTTACAAACTTTTGTCTCTTTGCCTTTAGTAACAAAACTTTCAAGTTGTTACATATAAATTTATTCCTCTGATCCTCCATTGAGGAAAGCAGTATTAACATCCATTTGATGTAATTCCAAGTCCATATGTGCGACTAAGGCTAATATGAGACGTATTGAAGCAAATCTCACCATAAGGGAGAATGTTTCTTCATAGTCTATACCCTTTTGTTGAGTATAACCTTTCGCCACAAACCTCGCCTTATATCTCTCAATCGAACCATCTGCATTTCATTTAACGTGAAGGACCCATTTATTTCCGATGGCTTTTCTACCGGCAGCAAATCAACTAAACCCCTAACTTGGTTACTTTTCATCGACTATATTTCTTATTCCATGGCCTTTATCCATAAATCTTTGGCCGGTGAATTGAGAGCTTTTTTTACATTCTTTGGTTCATCACCATCATGGGATGCCAACATGAATGATTCTTCTTCAATATCAAAACGTCGCCGGGGAATTCAAATTATTCTATCCCTTCGGGTTGACGTCTCTGGAATTGAAGTATCAGAAACTATGTTACTCCCACTGCGATTAAGCTGTGGAGTAGGTTCTTTAGGCACTTGTTCACTCCCACTAGGAACAACATCCCCTTGAATGGAGTTTAAGTCCTCTGCTTCATTTTGCTAAAATAAATTAGACACTCTTTCTACATCACCTCTCCGTGGGAATCCATTTTCTAAGAACACAATATCTCATGACTCAATCTCAGATATAGTCTCATCTAAGTTCTCCCCTATCAGTAGATATCCTTTTGATTGCTCAGGGTATCGAATGAAAACACATTTCTTTCCCCTAGCACCTAATTTTCCAAATGGACTAGTTAGATCATGTACGTAACAAGTGCACCCCAGGGTCATAAGTAGGATAGACTAGATTTTCTACCTGTCCATAACTCATATAGGGTTGAAATCACGAATTTGGTGGGAACCCTATTTGATATATAAGTGGCAGTAAGAAGCGCATCTCCACAATATAAAATTGGAAGATTGCCTTGTGTCATCATAGATCTAACTATCTCCAATAGTGTTCTATTTCTTTTTTCTGCTACTCCGTTCTGTTGAGGAGTCCTTGGAATGGTTAATTGTCTTACAATACCTTTCTCTTGATACAGTGTCTTAAACTGGTCAGATAGATATTCTCGTTCTCGGTCAGTGTGTAACACTTTGACGGTCCTTTCCAATTGATTCTCCACCAATGCCAAAAACCTTTCAAAATAGTCTAAAGCTTCAGATTTATGGGAAATCAGATAGAATTGACCAAAATGAGTGAAATCATCTATAAAGGTAATGAAATATGATGCACTGCTTCTAGTTCTAATGCTCATGGGTCCACATATATCAAAATGAATTAATTCTAACGGAGAATTAGCCCTAGTAGCCTTCCCAAAAGGTTTTCTAGTGGATTTGCTTGCTGGACAATGATTACAAGTCGGCAACTCTATCTTATCATAGGAACCTAAAATCCCCTCTTTTGCCAACCTGTTCATTCTATCTTGTCCTATATGATAAAGTCTAGCATGCCAAGTCGAAATACTCGTATCAGAAGAGGTAATCAACGAAAAACTATCATTTGAAAATAAAGAAGGATTTTCATAACATTCAATATTAAGTACCACAAATCCATCAACAAGTTGTCCTAATCTAATACAGACAGAATTATAAAATATTTGTAAACTTACAGCATAAACCAGAAACTTATAATCATAAGACAATAAAACAAGAACAGAGACAAGATTGCTTTTAATTTCTACAGCGAAAAAGACATCATATAGGAGCAATGTGTGGTCACTCTGCATTCTGAGTTTGCAAGTGCCAATTCGTTTAACTTCTATGTGTGAGTTGTTGCCCACATATATCTATTGAGTACCTTGTGGGATCCGACGATACTCGACAAACGCTCATCTATATCTAGCTACGTGGTCCGTGGCGCCGGAGTCTACAATCCACATAGGGTGAGCCTCGACAAGCAAAACTGAGTTAGAAACATAAACAATAATTAGGGCAAAATCATAAATGGTTACCTTCTTTTTAGGCTCAGTGCACTCACGAGCAAAGTGATCCATCTTGTCACATTTGTAACAATTGACCTTGCTTTTGTTTCTCTACTGACCTTTGCCTCGCCTAGCTTTCTTCTTTGGGTTATTGGTCCCGGGCTTGTTAGGGTTCTTCGGACCCTTCCCTTTCTTTCCGCCTCTTGTTCCCCTCTTGCGCTTAGCACCCGTGCCTTTGCGCATACTTGATTTAGCCATATATAGCTGACCCGAGGATTTTGCCGCCTCTAGGCGCTCGTCCTCGAGTTCAGCATGACGAGAAATATAATCAAAAGTCTTGATATTGTCATTGTGAGTCATGTTGATCTTCATATTTTCCCAATTGTTGGGGAGAGACCTTATCACCGCTTGTACTTGCTGTTCATTTGAGAGGGTATGGCCGACCGACTTCAACTCACGGATCATGTTTGCCATCTCCCTGAGATGCTGGCGCATAGAGTGATCATTGCGCTTCCGGTAAGTGTCAAACTTGATAGTAAGTCGCCGAAGCTTAATGGTGGAAGTCCCAACAAACTTGTCTTTCAAAGCAACCCATATGTCCTTTGCTGTGTCAAATACGAGCACATCAGATCGTCAGTCATACTCGACAAAATAGTTATCCTCGCGATACTATTCTTTCCCTTCCAAGCTAGGTAAGCCTCCATGTCTCGCTTAGCTTAAGCATTCATGCGAGGTGCTGGTTTGATCATGGTGTTAGTCAGCATTTCAAGAGCCTCTTGCTCTTCTAGAATATACTGGATCTTGCGATGCCAGATATCATAGTTGTCCTCGTTCAATTTGTCTCCCTTGTTGAGTTCAGCAACAATGTTCTTGGATGAAGAAGCCATTACTGTAAATATAATTCGAAGACATGTAAGATAATCTATGTTCAATCATCCGATAAGAAACTTAGAATGCACTAAGCAAGTCAATTAGAAAACATGTTGAGTTAATCAAAGGAAGACTCGGAAAAAATAGTAAATTTATCTAATCACCATCCTTGATGTTCAATCAAATCAACACATTAAATCAATAGGTGTGCAAACAATAACCATAATATCATAAGAAACAAATCACAAGAATATATAATATCTCATGTGAAGGTAGAAAAAATATCACTAACAATCATATATACATGATAAAAATACATTGAAATCTAAAAAGATGTAACAAACAGTGATATTATGAATAGAAATAATGCATGAAATAACATGATGCATATGGATCAATATAATCGGTCTTAGGGTTCGGTCGATCCTCAATCTTCATGTTGTACGTCACAGGCGGAATAGTTCACTTCTTTCAGCCACAGATCATCATGAATGTAGTCCTCGAAACTGATCTCGTTGTCACCATCCGGAGCCTTATCCTGAACAATCGGATCAGCTACTATCGGGTCATCCCAATCGTCCATGACCTCCTCTATGATTTGATCGAGGTCAAAATCCTCATCAACATCAGCATCATGTCCCTCATCATCGATGATAAAGATCTCATCATCATCCTACTCTCCTTCATGAGCTGCAAGGTCCTCAACAAGTATGTACTCTACAGCCAAGGGATCCTGATTAAGCACCATATGTGCAGCATTTATGTACTATTTCATTAATTATTTTGAGGATATTATTGTGATTTTATACTAATTTGTCATTTTTTGTGAATATGAACAGTTTGGAGACATTTGTGCAAATTATGAAGTTTTCTGGGATTAAAGACCAAAAATGCAAAAAGTCAAGGATTGAAGACAAACTTTCACATCTTTCAAAAGTTAAATTAGAGATTATATTAGAGGGGATTTTGAGGAGATTTTGGGGGATTAGTTATTTTTCTTAACAGAGTATATTTTATTTTGGAGAACAGATATTTGGATTATCTTTTATTTTCTGAAAATACTTGAAGAAGGAATCAGACTTTAGTTTTTCTATCCGTTTTCTTCTTTTTGTACGTTTAGTTCATATTTTAGACAATGATGTTGATTGCGCCCATGGGGTGTTGAACTAGTCTGCCCAGCTAAACGATTGATTTAATTAATTCGTGTTGTGAGATCTTTGCTTCGTTGCTTTATCTTTTAATATTTGTGTAATCTCTGTGCCCATAGTTAAGGTCATTCTGTGCCCATAGCTAAGGTCATGTTAGTTTTATTTAATTAATTGATTAAGCGCTCGATTGGTTAATTGAGTAGGCTAATACACTACATGTTAGATAATTCGTAATTAATCTAATCTAGGTAGTGTTCAGGTTTCATAATCATAGTTCACGAACTGTCGTACTGATTCATTGGCTATAACCATAGATCTTTTCTAGTTCATATTGCAATCTACGTGTTAGATTAGTGATTGATTCGAAGGGTCGTACATGGTCAGTCTAATAACTAAGGAAAAGATTGGTTGTTAGACACATTGTCAATAACTATAACTGTGGTTATTAAAGTCGATAGAGATATCTTTAGAATCAATGATCAATACATTAATTAAATAATCGGTTAGCTGAATCTTTTAATATATTTGGTCGTTAATATTTACGTTCTAAGTGTTCAATTCAAATTCACTTTTTAAACCCCAAATTTATACATCTTGGTTTATATACAAATCAAAATTGATAACCGTTCTCTATGGATTCGACCTTGTTTACTACAATTAATTTATCGTTTATAGGATATTTTAAATATTGACGGACTTGGCACCCGTCAAATTTTTGGCCCCGTTGCCGGGGAACGGTTCTAATGGATTTTGGTTTTGTATAACCAGTTCTGATCGTACAGAAAAACTCCTATACGATCCTGAAATTGAGAGAACTTTCAGGAGATTGCGTAAAGAAGCGAGAATCAGAAAGCAGGCTCTCAAGATTCTACACTCTGTCACATCTGGTCAAGGTACATATTATGAAAACAGTTGCTATAATTTTGACCTAACTTCTGTTGTGCCCACAGCTGAAGACATGACAGTAAATGGTCAACAACAACGAATGCTCAGGGAGCTAGGCCGACCACGAGCTAATCAAACCCCACTCTATATTACTTACCCTGATATAGAAGGAACGTTTGAACTGAAATCGGGTTTGATCCATCTGTTTCCTACCTTTCGTGGAGTCGAAAACTAGGATCCTCACAAATACCTGAAGGCCTTTCATGTCACTTGCTCAACGATGAAGCCTCAAGGTGTTTCTGAAGAACAGATCAAGCTACGTGCATTCCCTTTCTCTCTGGACGATGTTGCTAAAGAATGGTTATTTTATTTACCATCCGGATCAATCACATCTTGGGATCAGATGGTAAGAGTCTTTTTGGAAAAATTATTTCCTGCCTCGCGAGCTGTGACAAATAGAAGAGAGATATGCAGTAGTAAGCAGAAGGATTCAAAGTCTCTACATGATTACAGGAAGAGATTCAAAAGGACTTGTGCAAGTTGCCCACAACATGAACTAACTGAAGAAGCATTGATCATGTACTTTTATCATGGAGAGACATATGATCAACGCAGCTAGTGGAGGATCCCTTGAAAATAAAATCCCACAACAAGCTAGGGATTTGATCTCTACAATGGCAGCAGCAGCCGGAAACCATAAATCTCGTCCAGAACCTTCTAGAGCTGCTAATGAGATAAGTAATTCTATCTTGTCAAATCAAATTAAGGAACTGACGGTTTCGGTTCATAAAATTGCTGCAGGTAATGTACAACAATCGCGCCCATAGGTAAGGAGTTATGGAATATGTGCTTCACTTGAAAATCCTACCGATGCGTGTCCGACCTTGCAAGAAGATGTAACTAAAGAAGTTAATGCAACGGGATATTATGGAGGTAAGAGAAAGTAGGACCCATACTCAAACACGTATAATCCGGGATTAAGGGATCATCCTAATCTCAGATATGGGTCGGAAAATTATCAATCGAGACGGCCACCTCCTCAAAACCAACAATTAGGTATGTCTCTGTCTGATATTGTTAAACAATTAGCAACAAACACACAACAATTTCAACAGGAAACTCAGATATTCCAACAAGATGCCAAAGTCTGTATTCAAAACCTGGAAAAGCAAATGAGTCAACTTGCTACTATAGTGGGTGGAATAGAGTCTCAAGGGAAACTGCCCTCGCAAATAGAGCTGAACCCAAAGAACGTCAGTGCAGTTACTTTGCGGAGCGGTAAAGAATTGACAGATAGTCGCGCCCAAGGTAAAGAAACCCTAACTGATCGTTGTGCCCATAGCAAAGTGCAGAAAAGGGAAATTAATGTGGAAACCCTAACTCAAGGGAAGAACCATGCCCACAGCGAAAGGGTGCAAGTGGAAAAAGAAATCAACGTCAAAACTATTTGTGATGTACTGGAAAAGCCGAAAGCCTTAGAAATCAGACCACCTTTTCTTGGTAGATTCGAGGAGTCTATGAGAGCCAAGGAAGAGAAAGAGATCTTCGATACCTTCAATAAGGTTGAGGTAAACATTCCTTTACTCGATGTTATTAAACAAATACCTAAATATGCTAAGTTTCTTAAAGAATTGTGTGTGAATAAGAAAAAGCATATCGGGTATGAGAAGGTATTAATGGGGCAAAATGTTTCGGCTGTTCTACAAAAGAAACTACCCCCGAAGAGAGAAGATCCAGGTTTGCTTACTATCCCTTGCACTATTGGTAGTATAGAAATTCAAAGAGTAATGTGTAATTTAGGAGCTTCACTTAATGTAATGCCTTATTCTCTTTATTCATGCTTGCGATTGGGTTCTTTGAAAGAAACAGGGGTAGTCATTCAACTAGCTGATAGGTCGTTAGTTTACCCTAAGGGAGTTCTAGAGGATGTACTTGTTAAGGTGAAGGGTTTAATCTTTCCTGCAGATTTTTATGTGTTAGACATGGGTGGTAATGATATCTCTACGACTTCTTCTGATTTATTGCTTGGGAGACCTTTCCTTAGTACTGCGAAAACTAAGATAAATGTTCAGGATGGTACTCTAACTATGGAATTTGATGGTGAAATTGCTAAGTTTAATGTTTTTGACGCCATGAAACATCCTAATGATTTGTCTAGCATTTGCAGTATGGATGTTATAGAACCTTTTGTTCAACAATGTTTTAAATTAAGCAGAGAAGATGAACTAGAAGTGGTGTTGTGCAACAGTTTGCAAGCAGGAGATGACAAGAAGGGTTTTTCCTTCGACAAACTTCTGGTGGAAGTTCTATATGAATTGGAAGCGTATAAATCCACAGGTAGGTATTAATCCAATTTTCACTATGCCCACGACTAAACCTCAATTACCTTAAATTGTGCAGGCACCGATTTTGGAACTTAAACCTCTGCCCAGTCATCTGAAATACGTCTATCTAGGCAAGGAGGACACACTACCAATAATCGTCTCCAACAAATTGAGCATTAAGCAGGAAGACCAACTCGTCCAACTTCTGAAGGAGCATAAGGAAGCGATAGGATGGAATATCAATGACATAAAGGGAATCAGTCCATCCACCTGTATGCACAAAATACTTCTGGAGGAGGATTGTAAGCCCATCAGACAACCTCAGAGACGGCTACATCCTTCAATGATGGAAGTAGTGAAGAAAAAGATTCAAAAGCTTCTGGATGCTGGTATAATCTATCCGATCTCGGATAGTAATTGGGTAAGCCCTGTTCAGGTAGTTCCCAAGAAAATAGGTATAACGGTAGTCAAAACTGGAAATGGTGAGTTAGTGTCCACTCGTGTCCAAAACGGGTGGCGGGTTTGTATTGATTATCGTAAATTGAATGCCTCGACTAAGAAAGATCATTTTCCTTTGCCCTTTATTGATCAAACGTTAGAAAGATTAGCAGGGAAATCTCATTATTGTTGCCTTGATGGTCTTTCAGGTTTTTGGCTGATACTAGTTGCACCAGAAGATCAAGAAAAGACGACTTTTACCTGCCCGTTTAGTATATTTGCCTATCGGTGAATGCCATTTGTGTTATGTAATGCTCATGCAACGTTTCAACGATGTATGATTAATATTTTTTCTGACTATATTGAGAGTATAATCGAGGTATTTATGGACGATTTCACTGTTTATAAAGATTCTTTTGAATCTTGTTTAGTTAATCTTGGTAAGGTTTTGCAACGTTGCGTAGACTTGAACTTTGTGTTAAGTTATGAGAAATGCCATTTTATGGTAGACCATGATTTAATACTCGGTCATATTGTTTCTGCACGTGGTATAAAGGTAGATAAAGCTAAGATTAATGTGATTTAGTCTTTACCTTACCCCGTATGTGTATGGGAAGTTCAATCTTTTCTTTGACATGCAGGATTTTACAGGAGGTTCATCAAGGACTTCTCCAAGATTACCCAACCTCTGTGTAATTTGCTAAAGAAAGATGTTACTTTCCATTTTGATGAAAGCTGCAAAGAAGCGTTTAACGTCTTAAAAGAGAAACTTGTCACTGCGCCCATAGTTAAAAGCCCTAATTGGGATGTCCCATTTGAAATCATGTGTGACGCAAGCGACTATGCCGTGGGCGCAGTTCTTGGGCAAAGAGTAGGAAAAGAACCTCACGTGATCTACTACGCCTCATGAACACTGGATAGTGCACAATGCAACTACTCTACAACATAGAATGAGCTTTTAGCAATTGTTTTCGCTTTAGAAAAATTTCGTTCTTATATACTGTGTACTAAAGTGATTGTTTTCTCTGATCATGTAGCTCTCTGATGTCAAAGAAGGATGCAAAACCCAGGTGGATTCTCCTCCTTCAACAATTTGATTTGGAGATAAAAGATAAGAAAGGATCGAGGAATCTTGTAGAAAAACTTTTGAGCCGGATAGTCACTTCCGAGACAACTCAACCTTTGAATGATAAATTTTCTGATGAGTATCTGTTCACCGTGGGCACGACTAATCCTTGGTATGCTGACATAGTTAATTATCTCGTTACTGGTAAATTACCTTTTGAATTGAGCATGAGTGAGAATGATAAAATCAAAAGAGATTCTCAGAACTATGTGTGGGATGATCCTTATCTATGGAAGCACTGCTCGGACCAGATAATTAGAAGATGCGTTCCTAAGGAGGAGACCGAACTAATTTTGAGATCATGCCATAAAGAATCATGTGAAGGTCATTTTGGACCTAGAAGGATAGCCAAAAAGGTACTTGATTGTGGATTTTTATGGCCCAATTTATTTTATGATTCATACGTTTTTTGCAAATCTTGTGACAACTGTCAGAGAACAGGGAGTCTAAGCCATCGTGACCAAATGCCTATGACTCCAATCTTGATAGTTGAAATTTTTTACGTATGGGGTATTGACTTTATGGGTCCTTTTCCACCTTCATTCGGATTTCATTATATTTTGTTAGCTGTTGATTATCTTTCGAAATATGTGGAAGCTAAAGCCACCTGGACTGATGATGCTAAAGTTGTTGCAGACTTTGTTAGGTCTAATATCTTCTACAGGAATGGTACACCCAGAGCCATCATTAGCGATCGTGGAACCCATTTTTGTAATAGGACCATCGAAGCCTTATTCAGAAAATATGGAGTGGCGCACCACACTCCATCGCCTACCATCCGCAGACAAACGGACAAGCTGAAGTGTCAATCAGGGAGATCAAGTCAATCCTTGAAAAGACAGTAAATCCCTTCAGGAAGGATTGAACTTTACATTTAGAAGATGCACTGTAGGCGTATCGAACCGCCTATAAGTCGCCTATTGGGATGTCCCCTTATCGCATTGTCTATGGTAAGACGTGCCATTTGCCGGTTGAATTGGAGCATAAAGCATTCTGGGCTGTGAAAGAATGTAACCTGAGAATAGATGCTGCTGGTGAGCAGCGAAAGCTCCAAATCCAAGAGTTAGAAGAAATCAGGAATGATGCCTATGTCAGAGCTCAGCACCATAAAGAGGCATTGAAAAGAGAGCATGATCTTCATGTCTCTAGAAAATCGTTCTCAGTGGGTCAAAAAGTTTTACTGTACCATTCAAAACTTAAATTGTTTCCAGGAAAGTTGAGGTCAAGATGGATTGGCCCTTTTATAGTTATTAATGTGTTTTCTCATGGTGCAGTAGAAATTAGAAGCATGGAGACGGACAAGATTTTCAAGGTCAATGGGCACAGACTTATGCCATATTACGAGGGTTTCCAAGTAAACCTCTGCGAAGAATTTCTGTTGTGCCCACGACTATCTTTTGGATGATATCGTCGTGTCTAGCCAGAGACGTAAAACCAAGACGCTATTGGGAGGCAACCCAAATTTTTCTTTATTTTAATTTTTTTTAATATTTCTCTAATTTTATTATTTTATATTTTTATTTTGTTTTATTTTCAATTATTTTAATTTTAATTTATTTTTATAAATATATATGTATATATTTTAATTTTATTTTTACTTTATTTCTTTATTTTTATTTTATCTTATTTTATTTTTATTTTTTTATATATTGAATGATGATATTTGAAAATATATATTTAATAAATATATAGTTAGAATAATATATAATTATAGGATTTCTAATTTGTTTTTCTTTCTTTTACTGGAATTAACATTCGAAAAGGAAAAGAAAAAAAAATTATAAAAGAAAAAAAATGAAAAATTAAAACAGATCGTGAACAGTTAGTAAAAGAACATTAAAACCCTAGTAGCCGCCGCCTTCAGCGCTGTCGTCGCCACTCCACGACCCGCCTCCAGTGCAGCCGTCAAGGCGCCGTTGCCTCTCCACGATCCGCATTCAAGCCGCCTCGGTCGTCGTTCAAATCTCCAGCGTCGATAGCCGTCAAGCCACCGCGACTTCTCTTCTCTCGTCACCGGTCGCCTCTATCTGTCGCCGATGTTCTAGTGACTTTCAGTCATCGACGGTTTCACCAGATCTCAGTCATCTGTCTTCTACTCCTCTCCTCCGCCGACGATTTCTCCATCGCCAGTTTCTGTCAACGACTGCGACGACAACAATCTCCAGCGACTCCGACATCTCTCCTCCTCCGGTCGTCGACAAAATCTTCTCCAGCCGCCACTCTAGAACCGCCGGTTGTTCTTATCTTAGTTTCCGTCCATCTCCAATCAGATCCTCCTAGTTCTGCAACTTCTGGATATTCGACAAAATCTGGTACAATTTTTATTCCATTTTCTGAATGGCAAAAATGCATCAAGGTTCTACACCTTCATCTGCTCCGGTTTCCAAATGCCGAAAATTGGTAAAAATCGGTGACAAGCGTCCAGTTTCATTAATTGTTGAACATTCTTAGCCAGAAATTACTGTTCCTAATGCTGCTCAAAAGCCCCGCTCTCATCCTAGGAAGTTGGTAATACTACCACCAAAGGCCACTCGTAAAAGCAGTAGAATCCATAACCTGGTTTCTTTTGACCTTAGAAAGCCACGAAATATGAACATGTCAGATAGCAGTTCTAACTCAGAACCTGAAAAAGAATTCGAACCTGTCAATTCTGAGCTAAAAATTATGGAAACTGCTGCTGTTGTCACATCACAAAGACCATCCAAACTTCCACTACGCCCATGGGCAAGGGTCATGCAGCGTACAGATAATATTCGAGAGCCAAAACCTATTTTTGGACGAACCTCTCCATGCCCACGGTCAAAGGTAGTAGCGACTCAGCTGAGTCCACAACCAGTGACTGAGCTAATTTGGAGAAGGAAGGTGAACAAAAAGCATGTCGCTCCTCAGAATCCACCATATCTCAATCTGCAATTCACAGAACAATCACATCGTGAGAGGTATGAACGAATCGAAGGTAAACCTCTCGTACCCATCAAATCTTTAGATATTGAGACGCTGAAAGAATTGAATCTCCTTAAAGAGGTTAGGGAGACTTTTGATAACATTAGTTGGTCTAGTCTTTTTGATGTTAATAGTCCTGCCTATACTAAGTTAGTCTATAAGTTTTATTCAACTTTTGAATTTGATAGAGTTAGAGCTGTTCATATTTTTAATGCTGGTGTTATTAGATTTAGATTTATGGGCACGAATTACTCTTTGTCTCTTACAGACTTTAACGTTGCTTTAGAAGTTTTAAAATATGAGGATAGAGAGTCTGCATCTTATGTAGCATCTCTCTGCGACTATTGCCCTGATTTTGATGAGAACCTTGCATTGCAGACATTGACTAGAGATGATAATGTTGTGTTTACTTCTAATACCAAGGGGAATAATATTTTTGCCAAGCATTTTATCTATATCCATAGATTCTTAGCTTGTTTGATATCAAGTAGACTCAATAGTGCTAATACATTTTCCAAATCTGAACTATTTTTCTTGTGGGGTATGGAAAATAAAAGGAGAATAAATTTAGGGTTTTGGTTGGCCATGCAGTTTGCATCGGTTACTGATACCAGTAGGCTTAGACCTATTATTCTTAGTTCATTCATTACTGTTCTTGCATATAACTTGGGTAATTTCGATGCTTCTACTTTTACCATTGGTTGTCAAGTACCACCTTTTGATTTAGACAGTTTGAGCAAGATGAAATTAATCAGCTATTGCGTATCCAAAAACGGAAAGAGATGTATTGTTTTTGCAGAAGGATTGGGAACTCTATCAGATAATTCGCAGTGGGGCCAGTTTGATTCAAGACTCCGAGTTTTGGAAGCGAAAATGGATTAGGTCATTGACCTTCACAAACGACTTATCCCCTACCTTAAGAAGCTCACCGACTTTCATGAAGCAATGGTTGGAGATTCAGCGGATTCGTCAGGGTTCGGCGATGATCCGTGAGAGGCTGCTCTACTATGTTTTTCCTACCTCTACCATTTTCAGGGAAGTGTCTGTTTACATTTTATTGTTTATTTTATGATTGATTGACATTCCATTGGGACAATGCATGGTATAAGTGTGGGGAGGAAATTCTTTGTTCATTGTTGAGTTTATTTTTAGTCTTTGTTGAGTTTATTTTTATTTTAGGAGGTTTTTAGATTTTATTTTAGTTATTTGAATTTTTGGATTTTAGTTTTTCCTCTCTATTTCTCTTTTTTTTTTTTGTTTTTTTTTTGTGTTCTGACTTATGCCCATAGGATATACTATTTTGTGCCAATCTTGAATTGCCTTTAATATGATTTTTGATTGATTTGGAAGTTTTAATTATGAAACTTAATTTTGTGTGTACGTAAGACGTTAGCAGATGATTCTAGAGCCTGTGATAATTTAATTTAGAACTCACCCATGCTAGATACTTGCAAATAGGGAGCCAGTTAGGAAATAATATAGTAGTCTAAAAAAAAGACGTTGATCATGTGACTCGGTATCATCAGCTAGGATTAGTGGATCGGCGCTAATCTTTCTTAAGTTATTGTATGTATGGAGCCGCTGGTGGTAGGAGAATTTTCGCCTATTAGGGCCAAACACAATCCGACCAAAGTCACACCTTCTTAGTTTTTCCATTTCCTTTCACTGGTCAGAATAGGTGACACGACACTTGTTCTCCGTAAGTGGCTTATGTATAGAGAAGCTAGTGATTGGAAAGAGTTTAATACCTTTTTGGGGTCGTTTTAAACTTGGAAATAACTTGGAGTGTTGATTTGAAATGTCTGATTTGAAATGTCTAACTGGTTGTTTAGGGTTAAATTATCTAAAAAAAAAAAAAAAAAAGACAGAAAAAAAGAGTAAAAAAAGATACTCGATCAGTGACTAATAAAGTTGTTTTATTTTGGTGGTTGCTTTAGTTGTGTATAATATATTGACCGTCTTTTATATTTGCTTGTGGCGCTGGTATATGCGATTTCTTTTGCAAATTATCACTTGCTGTCTTTGCATCTGCTCTAATCAAAGATAGAATTAAAGTTTGTGTGCTTAATATATGATAGCTCCATGTCTTTCATTTTTCTTGTTTTGGTGATTTGAGTTACTCGTGGGCACTGTGGATTATGGTTAATTCTTTGGCCAGAAGTTGTTAGACCGCTTAATTTTTCTTTTGAGAGTGAGCTGTGGGCATACTTGAGGGCAAGTATAAGATAGTGTACGGGAATTTGATTAAGCATCATATATGAACATTTATGCACTATTTCATTAATTATTTTGAGGATATTATTGTGATTTTATACTAATTTGTCCTATTTTTGTGAATATGAACAGTTTGGAGGCATTTGTGCAAATTACGAAGATTTCTGGATTTAAAGACCAAAAATGCAGAAAGTCAAGGATTGAAGATAAACTTTCACATCTTTCAAAAGTTAAATTAGATATTATATTAAAGAGGATTTTGAGGAGATGTTGGGGGATTAGTTATTTTTCTTAACAGAGTATATTTTACTCTGGAGAACAGATATTTAGATTATCTTTTATTTTATGAAAATACTTCGAGAAGGAATCATGTTTTAGTTTTTCTATCAGTTTTCTTCTTTTTGTACATTTACTTCATATTTTAGACAATGATGTTGATTGCGCCCATGGGGTGCTGAACTAGTCTGCCCAACTAAATGATTGATTTAATTAATTTGTATTGTTAGATCTTTGTTTCGTTGATTTATCTTTTAATATTTGTGTAATTTCGGTGCCTATAGTTAAGGTCATTATGTGCTCATAGTTAAGGTCATGTCATGTTAATTTTATTTAATTAATTGATTAAGCGCTCGATTGGTTAATTGAGTAGACTAATACACTACATGTTAGATAATTCGTAATTAATCTAATCTAGGTAAGTATTCAGGTTTCACAATCATAGTTCAAGAACTGTCGTACTGATTCATTGGCTATGATCATAGGTCTTTTCTAGTTCATATTGCAATCTACGTGTTAGATTAGTGATTGATTCGAAGGGTCGTACCCGGCCAGTCTAATAACTAAGGAAAAGATTGGTTGTTAGACACGTTGCCAATAACTATAACTATGGTTATTAAAGTCGATAGAGATATCTTTAGAATCAATCATCAACACATTAATTAAATGATCGGTTAGCTGGGTCTTTTAATATATTTGATCGTTAATATTTACGTTCTAAGTGTTCAATTCAAATTCATTTTTAAACCCCCAATTTATACATCTTGGTTAATACACAAATCAGAATTGTTAACCGTTCTCTGTGGATTCGACCTTGTTTACTACAATTAATTTGTCGTTTATAGGATATTTTAAATATTGACGGACTCGGCACCCGTCAGATCCTCGTCCTCAGCAACTATCTGATCATCAGCATCAACAGCTACTAGAACATCAACATCAAGATCAGCAGCTAGAGGAACCTCCAGTGGATTTGGTACTGAAGCCACAAGGGCTACTACAGGTGCAACAATACTAAAATGCATGCAAATGACATCTTATAAGTATTAAAACAATACTAAATAAATGCCAAATAAATAAATAATTAAAACAATTAACTATTTCCTAAGCATGCACATAAACGAAGTTATTTACTAAAATATAATAGTAAATAAACAAAAATAAATAAATTTGGATTAATAAAAAAATTAAAATAGAATAAAATATTAATTATTTTTTTTAAATTACGGCCGTTGGGGACGACGACGCGTCGTCGTCGCTCCGCACTCATGCGCCAGCCACACGTGGTGTGCTAAGGCACTGCCATATGTCGCTAGCAATTCAGTGCGCACAATCAGCCCCTCTATTGAAGTGGCGGTCTCGTAGCAGCCACGTCAGCGCTGACTGTGCAACATACCTGAGAACCAAACGTCCCACGCGCCTAGGCCGCGCCCGCATCCTACTCGCTGTCTTTGCGACCACCGATGGCTGTCGGACCGGTGGTCATGGACTCGTCCCGACGTCATGGTTCTGGTGGTGCCCTCCATTTTCCGTTTTCGGTAGTTGGTCGTCGGCGGTGAGACCCAATCTCCAAGCCTGAGGAAAAAAAAAGGAAGTATCAAAATTCTTTTAATTAAGAAAAATAAAGTCTGACACTCTGATTTTCAAATTTTCAAAAAAGTTTTTCAAAATTTTCGACGATCATAACTTTTTCAATTTTCGTCCAAAAGATCCGTATAATATATAATCAGATTCGTATCGAAAAACTGAATTTAAAGACATGAACTTTGATATATTAAAAATGATCACTGAATTCACCAAAATTAATCAAATTTGAAATCAAGTATAATGAAATCCTATAATTCATTGTCATTACACTTAAATCTAACGTATATGATTTATTTACTTTTACGACAGTCGAAACAATGTTATCATCCAGTTTTAATATAAAACAAATATTAGACAATAAAATCTTTAGTGCAATCATTCAGTTTAATTTAAAACGAATAAGAAGCAAACAGTAATTCAACCTTGCTCTGATACCATTTGAAGTACTTAAGTAACACATAAACACAAACATCATGTCATACATATATATAAGTGAAATAAACATCGATTCACAAAGAATAAGACAAGAAAGGAAGAAAAACGTTTACTATTCAACTTCGTTTGATCGAGAAAAAATCACGTTCGTGTTTGGATGATTTCTACTAGTTACCAACTATGTTGCAGCTGGACAAGTTTTCTTCTTCGTATTGATTGCCCAGAATCAAGTGTTTTGTTTTCTTGTATATTCTCTATATTCTGAATACCCGTTTCTTCACAATACAAACACAAAATACGAAAACTTGTTTTGTGTTGTTATCTGATGGCAGTTACCCAGTTTGAGTAACTGCATTCAAAACGTGTCTCTAGCACGTAGGTGGCTGCTTTAGGTGTATAATCCTCATATATCCAACATTAACTAATTATATTAATTTATTTAATATATTAATATTGAACTTAAATTAAAAATATTATTTTAATTAAAATAAAGATATTTTTATTTTTATATAATTTATTTTATATAAGTTTTAGACCAAATAAACGAGATAAGTATATATGTGAGAAGGGTATGCTTGCAATTAACAAAAATTGAATGGAAAAATTATAATTTAAAAAAAATACTAAAAGTACACTTGATAGGCCCAATTGTGTAACACTAAAAATGAGTTGGACCTTGGTGCAAAGTCTTCACTTTCTTCATTTTTTTATTAGGAAATGAATTGGTGGGATGGGTTGGAGGAGAAAAGTTAAAATTTTCAACTCATTATGAAGATGAGGTATATGGGTTGGAGAAGGCCTAAGAATGGCTTTAAACTCGATCATGTGTGGTCCATTCTCAAGGATATGAAAAAATATTGTTATCATACTCGGACTTCAAGAAAGCGAATTAATCGCTTTGAATCAGGTCAATCAGGTGTTGGTATTACATATTCACCAGGTATGTTATCATTTTCAATTGACTTGAATAAAGATTTTGAAACTCAAAAGCAAATTAATTATACAATTGATTCTTCTTAGAGACTTGTTGGGAGAAATAAACAAAAAAAAAAAAATGAAAAAGAGTCAAAATGATGGTATGTTAGATTTTTTTAATTTTATGAAAGAACAAAAAAAATTATCAATATTGTTCAAGATAATAGTTCTCATATGGAACAAAATATAAATTTCCTCCAAGAAGACATAAAACTAGAAAACAAAAAATTGCGGGAAGAAAATAAAATATTAACTAGAGATAGGGTGGGCGAAATTCGGCCGCGTTAGGTTGGGTTGATTGTTCAACCCGCATCAGGTTGAAAATTAGATATTACATAAATAAAAAAATTATATAAGAATTATATGTTACTAATAGTATATTTCAACTTATAATACACATAGTAATCACAATAAAATTTCAAATATATACGAAGAAAATTAGATATAGAATATGATAATTCATAAGGGAAAAATATACCTCATATTCAAATAATACCAATGAGTTTTTCACATAGAGACAAAAAAAACAAGAGAAATAAAAGAGAATTTATATCTAGGGCAAATTAAAGATAAAAAGATAATAATACCCTTAGGTCAAAAAATAAATAATTAAAATCTTTTAACACCCCCATTCAAACTCAAGATGGGGAAACCATCGAGAGTTTGCTCAAAGCAATTTAAATCTCTAAATAATATGAGATTTCGTAAAGAAGTCTGCCAGCTGAGAAGCAGAAGGAATATATGAAAGCATAAGAACTCCATGGAGAAAATGATGACGTACAAAATGACAATCTATCTCAATGTGTTAGGTTCGTTCGTGGAAGACTGGATTTCTAGCGATATGGATGACACTTTGGTTGTCACAATATATTGGAGTGGGATTACTTTGAGGAACACAAAGTTCAGCCAGAAGCCATCAAAACCATACAATTTCTGCTGCAGTTGTAGCCATAGCACGATACTTAGCTTCTGTTGAAGAACGAGAGACAATGCTTTGCTTTTTGCTTCGCCAAGAAAGAAAACTATTACCCAAGAAAATACAATAACCTATAGTAGACTTGCGATCAAAAATATCCCTAGCCCAATCTGTATCTAAATAAGCATGCAAGACTAGCTCTGAATTAAAAGAAAATAGCAAGCTTCGAAATAAGGTTCCACAAATATAATGGAGGATACGAATGATAGTAGCCCAATGAGGTGTGCGTGGAACTGAAACAAACTGACTAACAAGATGAAGTGCATAAGTAATGTCAGGCCAAGTAATAGTTAAGTAGACTAACGCACCAACTATCTCACGAATAAAAGTAAGATCTGGAAGATGAGTACCATCCAAATGATTTAGCTTGATATTAAACTCAAGAGGTGTATTAACTACACGTTCATAACTCATGCGACCACAATCAACTACTTCTGAAGCATATTTTGATTGAGATAACAAGTACCCCAATGGAGAAGTAGACACCTCAATGCCCAAAAAGTATCTAAGAGACCTGAATCCTTCATTTCAAACATAGACTGCAATTGAGATTTCAAATCTTGAATGCTTGCATCGTCATCACCAATTATAATCATATCATCAACATAAAGAAGTAAAACAATAAACCCGACAGAAGTGTGACGATAAAACATAGCAGAATCATAATTAGAACAAGTGTAGCCAAGTTGAATAATCGTGTTGCTAAATTTTTCAAACCATGCTCGAGGAGCTTGCTTGAGACCATATAAAGATCGATTCAACTTACAAACTACACCGGGTGGATGAACAAGACCGGGTGGTGGTTGCATATAAAGTTCTTCTTGAAGATCACTATTTAGAAAGGCATTTTTAACATCCATTTGATGCAAGTTCCATTTTTTAATAGTTGTAACTGCTATCAAAGCGCGCACGGTTTTCATTTGAGTAACTGGAGCAAAAGTTTCATTAAAATCCACACAAGGTTATTGAGAATATCCTTTAGCCACTAAATGAGCTTTATATCTTTCTAATGTTCCATTAAAGTGAGTTTTGATTTTATAGACACACTTACAACCAATAGCTCGCTTTCCTTCTAGAAGAGGTATCATTTCCCAAGTTTTAGTCTTATGCAATGTAGCAAACTCTTCATCCATAACCTTATGCCAGTTTGCATCTAAAGAGGCTTCCTTGTATGATGTAGGCTTAACAAAAGAATGAACGGAGGTTAAGAAAGACAAGTAGTTTGAAGAGAAAAATTGGGTTGGAAAAGCATACCTAGTAGGTGACGACGATCGCGAGTAGGATATCGACGAATGGGCAAAGATGTAGGATCAACATCCACTGAAGAGGCAGGAGGGATCTCACTTTTAGGAAGAGAGGTCTCTGGAGGAACATTAGAGTACTGACGTGGATGGCAAGAGTACTTTTGTGTTATCGGAGGGCAAGTACTTGCAGAAGTCAAATCTTGCACATCCATTATACAGGAATACTCATCATTAAGCAATGTAGAAGGAAAAGGATTAAATATGAACTAACTCAGATGTGGTGGGATGACTAGGTGGTGTGAGTTTATAATATGGTAATTTCTCTAAGAAGACAACATGTCGAGAAACAAACAAACGTCTAGACACTAGATCATAACACCTATATCCCTTTTGAGTGATACCATACCCTAAGAAAATATACATTACAGATCTAGATGATAATTTAGAACGGCTTGCCTTAGGCAACAAAATATAGCAGGTGTAACCAAAAACACGCAAATGACTATAAGAAGGTGTAGACCCATAAAGACATTCTTAAGCAGACGAACCATTAAGAATAGAAGATGGAATGCGGTTAAGAAGATAATTTGCGGTCAAAAGAGCTTCACCCCAAAAAATAGTAGGAACTAAACTAGAAAGGAGAAGTGAACGAGCAGTCTCCACAAGGTGTCGATGCTTACGTTCTGCAACTCCATTCTGTTCAGGTGTGTGCAGACATGAGGTTTGATGTATAGTGCCCTTAGAGCTCAACAATTTCTTAAAACCTGTACTTAAATACTTGCCTCCTGAATCAGATCGAAAATATTTTATAGTCGTTGAAAATTGAGTTTTAATCATAACATTAAAAGATATATAAATAGATAAAAAAATCATATTTTTTATGCAACAAATATAACCAACAATAACGACTATAATCATCAATGAAAATGAAATAGTATCTAGCACCTCTTTTAGTGGGTAAAAGTGCCGGCCCAAATATCAAAATGAACAAGTTTAAAAGGTTTACTAGAAGATGAACTCCTACTGCTAAAAGGCAAAGCAGAATGTTTAGCTAAACGATAACCATTACAATCTGAAATATCACGAAAACTAATATTAGAACCTAACAAGCCTCTTTTTAACATAAATTGAAGTCTAGAACTAGGCACATGTCCTAATATAGAATGCCAAAGATAAAATGGTGAAGAAGCATCTGACAATTGGAATAATGATGAATCAACAGAAGCTGCAGCTGGTGAAGGGAAAGTGAGATGTTCCAAAATATAAAGACCTCCCTCCTTACGACCTATCCCAATCTGCCTCCCCGTGGTAAGATCCTGTAAGACACAAGAATGAGAAGAAAAAATAATATTTAATCCCAAATCTGCAAGTTGACTAACAGATAAAAGACTAACAGAAAGATGCGGAACATGAAGTACATTCGGAAGAGATCAAATAGATTCAATAACTAAATCAATGGAGTCTAAAGGCATGGATGCTCCATTTGCGGTCATTACTAAAGTACATTTAGAAGGGCAAATACAATGGGAAAGTATTTTTTTTGTTAGGTGTCATGTGGTGTGTAGAACCGGAATCAATAATCCAAGTAGTAGACGAACCTGAATGTGTCATACTAGACAAACGTACAAGAGATACAAACATAGCGCCAGATGATGAGGAAGCACCAAGAATTCGAGCTAATTCCATTGCAGTAGGCGAGACATCAGGAGATGGATAATCCTTTGTGGAAGTGGAAGAAGGAGACCCAGTACTAATAGCTATTGTCACTGCTCCAGGTTTCTGATACATCTTAGGCTTATTATTTGTGGACTTCTTTACTTGACTTCTCGGACACGAACTTTTCTAGTGCCCTTTCTCATGGCAATAAGCAAACTCATCAACATCAATTTTTGGTTTAGGTTTGCCGCTAACCTGAACCAACCCATGTGAACTAGAAGTAAAGACTTATGAAGAACTCAAATGCGACATCAAACGTAAAGACTTTAGACTAGTCTCTTCAGCCAAAAACTCATTTACCGCAGCAAATATGGTAGGCAAAGGTGAACGATGAAGCATTGAACCTCAAATATTCTCAAAATCATCTCGCAAAGCCATCAAAATTTCACCAATTTGTGCTTTTCTCGTAACTTTTGATAAGTAGCATTTTCCACCAACTCAAGAGGGTCCATTAAGGTCAATTGATTCCACAACTCAGTAAAATATGAGTAGAACTCTTGAATTGAACGATTACCTTGTTTCGCTTCTCGAAGATCCATATTAATCTGATATCTTTTAGCAAAGTTCGATTGATTATACATGACAAAGAGATAATCTCATGCATCTTTCGCACACTCAAACTTCGCCAAGTGAATTCTAATAGATGATTCAACCGAGTTGTTAATCCATGTCAAAATCTTTGCATTGTTCATGGCCCACTTACGAATCAACTTCTTGTAATCATCTTCGTTGTTACTTGGCAAGTCACACTACCATTAACATAGTCCCACAAATCTTTACCCAAAAGAAAGTCTCTCATAGCAAAACTCCAATACATATAATTTGTACCATTCAACCTTACGAAAATAGTCATGAAATCATTCTCGGAGGAATTCATATTCAATTTTCACCAACAAGATAAGATGTCAAAGAAAAGAACTAATGTAAGATTAGTACCTTATTCAATCCAAAGAAAAACCACAACAAGATCCAAGAAGACAAATTGTTGAACCGAACTTAACCTTCAATTTGAAAACCTACGTAAAAACAAACATTTAAAACCCTAGCTCTGATACCATGATAATTCATAGGGGAAAAATATACTTCATATTCAAATAATACCAATGAGTTTCTCACATAGAGACTAAAAAAAAAAGAGAAATAAAAGAGAATTTATATCTAGGGCAAACTAAAGGTAAAAAGACAATAATACCCTTAGGTCAAAACATAAATAACTAAAATTTTCTAACAGAATAAAGTTATGTAATGAAAAAAATATATAAATATAATATTTTATAATATGCATATATAAATAATCGGATTGGGTTGGGTTACAAACTTTCAACCCAATCCAACCCATAAAAAAATTGGATTGGCATTTTCCAACTCGTATCGAGTTGAACAACATTTCAACCCAAACCAACCCAAAAAAATCGGATTGGGTTGGGTTGAGATGCCCACCCCTAGCTAGAGATGTTGAAGTCATTGCAAATATGTTTTTACGTGAATATATTTGAAAATACCAATATGAAATTATAATGAAGAGGACCCGAGGTGATGTCGGGATTATATTTTACTTAGAATTTTGATATTTCACAGGAAATGGAGATAATTCTTCAGAATTTTAAATAGATTATTATTATTTTTTTTTGAAAATTTTATTTGCTATTATAATTATATATTTGTAATTTCGATGTTTTAATCATTCAAGCACTTCTATATTTGATTGAATTAATTTTGAATAGTATGAAAATAATTAATTTTTTTTTTATTTTGAAAATTTTATTTTCTATTATAAAAAAAAAACAGATTTTACTTAGAATTTTGATATTTCACAGGAAATGAAGATAATTCTTCAGAATTTTAAACAGATTATATATATATATTTTTTTATTTTAAAAATTTTATTTTCTATTATAATTATGTATTTGTAATTTCAATGTTTTAATCATTCAAGTACTTCTATATTTGAGTTGAATTAATTTTGAATAGTATGAAAATAATTAAAATTTTTGTTATTATAAATTAATTTTAAATGAATAATAAATATTTCATACAAAATAATTTTAAAATATAATATAATGAATATATAATTATAAATATTAATAATTAAAATAATAATATCGTGTAATTAAATATAATATATATATACATTATATTAACGATTAATAAAATACATTACCATATAATTTTATAGAATTATATTATTAAAAAAAATCTCAATTGATTAAAATAGAATAAATAAATAAAAGTAAAGCTACATTCCTGGAATGGATTTTTGCATATGTACTGTAGATAGTAAATGTTATAATTCTCGAAACATATGAAGATTTTTTTGAAAAAGATATCGCTCTGAGATTTTTTTCAACTTGAACTCTTATTTCCAATGTAACGTTTCATTTTGAGTTCCAAATAATTATTATTGTTTAATATTAAATACTATTAATTATAATATATATTATATAATATAAGTTATTATTATTAATTTGAAATTATAAAATAAATTTAAAAAATTTAAATTTATAATTTTTTATTGAAAAATATACCAATATTATTTTTATTTAATTAAAAATATATTGTAATAAAATTTGTTCGTTGATAAAAAAAATTACAACTACTTATTACAAAAATAAAAAAATAAAAAAAATTAAAAGCTATTTGTTGAAAAAATATATAAAACAATAAAATTAAAAATAAATAATTAAAAAGAATTAAATATATCTAATAAGTAAAATGAGAAAAATTAGAATAATTAATTCAAAACTCAACAAAATAGTATCCGGGAGAGAGAGGGGGAAGAGAGTATAAAAAATAATAAAATAATAAACTTGGGACGTCACGGTCCCATCTTTTTTATATTACACAATGGGAGTCGCATTTTGCAGAGTCCCAAATCAATGCTACCTAGGAGAGTGGTGGGATTTCGGACTTGCATTGAAGATGCTCTAAGCATCTCATTTTCAAATTTATCACTATCGAGAGAATGAATACAGACTCCAATGAAAGTTAGAGAGATGTGATAGCGACCTCTGGAATTGAAGCCAGTACTGTTTGTCCTTCACTTATTTTATTTTATTTTTTAATTTTTCATGCGATTCAATAAAATCATGATATTATTTTTTAATTTTTTTTATTATTTTACGACTATTTTAACTTTTTTATATTAAATTAATTTATTATTTTATTTATAAAATAATAATTTAAAATTTTGAAGCATCCCACTAGAGAAGAAAAAATGAAACATTACAGGGGATTGGAAAATAGAGCAAGGCTGAAGATGGGCTATCTCTAACCAAACTTCTATTTCTCAACTTTTCTCATCTTTAAATAAGGTGTTCGGAGTTTTAATATATTTATGTATCATTCATTTTATGTACTAGAAATAAACATTTTCCAATCATAATAAAATCATTACATTATATTTTAACTCTAATTTTAATTATTAATGAATTATTTTATTTTATTTAATAATATAAAAAATATCATTATAAAGGATTTAAAATATTTTTTCATTTGAGTTCAGTATTAATATTACTCATATTACCCTAACATATTTAATTGTATTGTTATACTCAATTTTAGAGTTTTATAGTTGGAGATAAAAAAACTTTGGAATTTCAAAAAGTTGAAAAGATTTTATTTAAAACTTTAATATAAAGACCCAGAATAAAGTGTGATTGAATATAATTTAAAGCCTTATCCAACGTATCCTCTATCTCTCCATTTCTCTTTTTAGGTTATATCATTGTGAGCCCGCTTCACATTTTAACCAGAGAGCTTGTGAACAATTTGCTTCACAATTTAAGTTTCTTTTGTAGCAGTTTCAATTTTACTATTTATAGTACTTAATTGATTTTAAATTTTTTATTGTTATATTTTAATACGCCAGAAAACCAAAATCATTAGTAGGAGTTGATTTTATTTTTTAAAAATTACAAATTTTTTGTTAATGTTTTTATTATGTAATCGAAAGTATTTATTTAATTTATAAAATATAATTTTATAACATTTTAAATATTAGTGGATTATTTTGTACATAATTAATATTTTTATAATTTAAATATTTCATTTATATTTGTTTATATTTTTTAAAAAAAATAATTTTTTTGGTAATCTAGTTTTTAAATTAATTTTTTAAATCATTATGTATATATATATTTAAAATTTATAATAAGTATTTTATAAATATTTTTAAAATTATAATAAATAATTTATTAAAACAAATTCAAAATTGATTGCACAGTATGTTGATAAATTAAAAGTAATATACTCCCCCCGTTTTAAAATATAAGTTGTTTTAGAGTTTTTTTTCACATTTCAAAATATAAGTCGTTTGCAATTTCTAAGGTATAGATTTGACATATCTTCCGACATTGCCATTACCTTTATTTTGAAATAAAAGCAATGATAGGTGATTGGGGAGAGATGGAAAGAGAAATGAGGGTTAATAAGACTTTTTATATACTTTCTTAATAAGTGTGCCCAAGTTTAAAACGTCACTACAAGAAATTATACTTTTAAAAGCTACTAATTAGCAGCTGACCCATTTTTTGTCAGCTGTATATAACTTTTGGCAGCTGGCATTTTAAAGGCCAGCTGCCAATTCTTTTAATATTTAGATTTTTGGCAGCTAGCTTTAAAATGCCAACTGCCAAAAACTTTTGGCAGCTGACATTTTAAAGGCTGAGAAATTATATTATAGCTGTGTAATTTCTCTATTGATGATCAATAGTGATTTATACAAAATACAAACGAAAATCTCTGCACAAATTAAGGTTATCAATACATGATACATTCCTAATGAAGTCTATCTTTATCCCTAAAATAATGGTAACAATAATATTTCCAATACTCCCCCTCAAGTTGGTAAGTGAATGTTGTGAAGTCCCAACTTGTCTCGTAGTGTCACAAATTGATCCTTCCTAAGAGCCTTAGTAAAGATATCCGCCAATTGATGCTTGGTCGGCACGTAAGACGGTTTGATCAAACCAGCTTGTAACTTCTTGCGCAAAATGTGGCAATCTATCTCAATGTGCTTTGTGCGCTCATGAAACACAGGATTTGCAGCATGTGCAAGGCTGATTGATTATCATTAAACAAAGAAGCAAGGTTGTCGTTCGTAACTCGTAAGTCATGAAGAATATAATGGAGCCATGTCAACTCAAGACATGTATTTGCCATCGCCCTATACTCTACTTCGGCCGACGATCTGGATACATGTGTCTGCTTTTTTGATTTCCAAGATACAAGGGAGTTACCAAGAAAGATACAGTAGACAGTAATTGATCTTCTAGTGGTGCGACACCCAGCCCAATCCGAGTCACAGAACGCCTTCAAAGAGAGATTGTTGTTAGCAGGAAGCAATAAACCTTGTCCCGGCGTTGCCTTGATGTATCTCAGAACTCGCAAGGCTGCGTCCCAATGTGTCTTGCGAGGTTCCTGCATGAATTGGCTCAAGGTGCGAACCGAGTACACTATGTCGGGCCTTGTCACGGTTAGATAAATCAACCATCCAATCAAACGCCGGTATTTGGTCGGGTCACTTCATTGTTCTCCATCATCCGGACTCAGCCTGAGTTTTTGTTCCATAGGGAACTTCTTGGGACGCACTGCTGTGAGACCTGCATCACTTAAAATATCTAATGCATATTTGCGCTGGCACATGAAAATCCCCTACTTAGATCATGAGAACTCGATCCCAAGGAAATATTTCAAACGTCCAAGATCTTTAATTCGAAAGTGTCTCAATAAGGATGTTTTAAGAGACTTCATTTCTTGTTCATCTTTCCCTGCCAAAAGGATGTCATCAACATAGATTAATACAGTAGTGAATGATGAACCAACAGATTTAGTAAAGAGACTATAATCAGCCTTTGACTGCCGATAACCCAATTTTTGAAGGACCTCTGAAAAATTGCCAAACCAATTTCGGGATGCCTGTTTAAAGTCATGCAGAGACTTGTGAAGTTGAGACACACAAGATTCTCCCCCTGTCGGCTAAATCCAGGTGGAAGCTCCATATAGACAACTTCATGAAGAGGGCCATGTAAAAAAGCATTATGTACATCAAGTTGATTAAGGTGCCAATTCCGAGCAGCTGCAACAGTCAAAATGCAGCGCAGAGTGGTCAGCTTCGCTGTTGGCGAAAAGGTTTCCTGATAATCAACTCCGGCGACCTGGGTGTACCCTTTCACGATGAGACGGGCTTTGTACCTTTCGATGCTCCCACCAGAATTATACTTGACTTTAAAAACCCAGCGGCAACCAATTGGACGGTGGCCTTGAGGTAAAGGTACAACACTCCAAGTTTTATTCTGTTCCAAGGCAAGCAATTCGGTGTTTATGGCTTGTTGCCAATGGGGGGAAAGGGCGGCCTCTGCGTAGGAAGAAGGTTCTGCCTGCACGGTTATATTGGCCAAAAAGGAACGCTGTGCAAGAGGACACTTAGAATAGGATAAAAAATCAGACAATGGATAACGTGTACCTTTGGAGGATTGTTGGTTCGTGGTGAACTGATTCGCTTGAGTTGGAACGAAGTAGTCTTTATGCCACACCGGAGGCTGTTTCGGTCAAGTGGAGTGTCGAGCAGGTAATTGGGGTACAGGATCCGGATGAGGAGGAGCCGGAGTAGGCTGTTGATGGTGCAGGGAAGGAGCAAGCAATGTGGATCAGGTGTATGGGCTAGATCATGTTGAACAGGTACTGAAGGTACATCTGATGGTGTGTCGAAGGAGACAAGAGGCAGTGTAGGTAGCGAAGGGATTTGTGGTGGAGGTGCAAGGTAAGGGAAGTCATCCTTATGAAATACGACATCACGACTGATGAAGAAAGTATGAGAGGCAATGTCGTAAAGCTTGTAGCCTTTGTGATTGGGAGGATAACCCACGAAAATGCACTTTTGAGCCCGTGGATCGAACTTATGTTTATGGTGAACTATGGTGGAGTAACAAAGGCATCCGAAGACGCGAAGATGAGTGAGTGAAGGTGGTTTATGGTAGAGGCGTTCGAAGGGAGTCTGTGATGACAGAAATGGCGAGGGAAGCCTATTTATAAGGTGTACAGCGGTGAGGACACCGTCGCCTAAAAGGAGAGAGGCAGTCCTGACTGAAAAAGGAGCGATTGTGCAACAGTGATAATATGGCGGTGTTTTCATTCAAATACTCCATTTTGCTGAGGGGTGCAAACATAAGTGAGTTGAAGTTCTATGCCATTATTTTGAAGAAACTCACGCATTGATCGAAATTCTGAGCCATTGTCGACTCAAATGGATTTTACAAACGACTGAAATTGTATATAGGCAAATGTGATAAAGGTTTTTAAAAGGTTTTGAGTTTTAGACTTATGTTGCATAAAAAAACCCATGTACACCTTGTAAAATCATCAACAATAGTGAGGAAATATCTTGCGCCTGTATGAGTGGGAATTTTATGTGGTCCCCAAATATCGCAATGCAATAATTGAAATAGTCCATTTGTTTTGATTGAACTAGAAGAAAAAGGTAAACGTGGTTGTTTCGCCAATGGGAAAACATCACAATTATTTGGAGAGGACAAGTTTTGTGAAGGTAATAAAGAAGAAACCAATTTTAAACGCGCTAAGGATGGATGTCCGAGACATTTGTGCCACAAATCTGGCTCTTTCGAAACTTGAAAAGACGTGGGGGACTGGAGTTGAGGCGTCATATAATAAAGACCACCACGTTGCTCACCCAAGCCAATCATCCTCCCCGAAGCCAAGTCCTACAAAATACACCCATTGGATGATAAAATGACACAACAACTGAGAGACTTTATGAGTTTGCTGGCTGATATCAGGTTCAAATTAAATGATGGTGCATATAAAGCATCGTCTAAGCAAATATCTTTGTTGAAAGGTACATTACCAGAAAATAAAATGGTAGCACTGGAACCTGTTGGAAGATGTACTGATGAAATCAAAGATGATTGTTTATGTATGAATAAGCTAGAGTCAGAAATTATATGGTCGATTGCCCTACTGTCAATTATCCATGGTTTAAGAGATGCCGAATTAGCATATACAGAATTCGAAAAAATCAAACCTGATGCATTGGTATGAATTTCATTGTTACCGGACTTGTGGATCATGGACACCTCCTTGGCTATCTGGTGAAGCTACTCGGTAGTGAAGCCCGAAAGAAATGTTCCAAATTTTTTTTAGCTCCGTTTCCATTCTGTATCAGTGCGTCGACCATATTGGCGGAGAAGTTGCCGCATCCATTGTTCTTCTTTTGCTGTTTTGTGCGATTTGAATTGCCAGCAATTTTAAATCTGCATCTGTCCACTGTATGTCCTTTTTTGTCGCAAAAATTACAATGGAATTTTAATGTAAGACATTCATCAATATTGTGCCCTGATCTAGAACAATGATCATAATACTTATCTTTTGATCGACCATGAGCAGCGGCGGAAATTGAAAATTTTTCTGTAGCTGAATCCGAAACCATATTCTATTGGGCTTTTTCCTGCGCAACAAGTGAAAAGGCTTGACGAATATTAGGCAAAGGAAACATCATAAGTATGTTGGACCGAATCTCTTTGTAAGAGTCGTTAAGACCCATCAAAAACTGCATTAAGTGCTCCTCCTCCTCCTCATTGTGTGCTTGCATTTGGTCACAAGTAGGAGTTGACTTGTATGTGTCGAGTTCAGAACACAAACCTTTTATCTTGGTATAATAAGTAGAAATAGTCATGGCTCCTTGACTGATCATAGCAATAGCCTTTTGTACCTGGTAGATAGCCGGCGCATTTTGTTGAGAGAACTGGTCACGAAGATCTTGCCAAACCTGATTCGCAGACTTTGCGTGGATGATCTCCCTTGCAAGATCAGCTTCTACAGAGTGAGTTAGCCATGAGAGAATCATGCTATTACACTGATTCCACTTGGTGTATTCTGCTGGCTTTTCCTTCTCGGATGGAGGTTTTATGGCTCCATTGATGAATCCGATTTTGTTTTTCGCCGTGAGGGCATGGATGATAGACTTGCTCCATGTTGGGTACTTTGGCCGTTCAGTTTTTCTAGGACAAGAATGTGTCCCGGCTGATCGGAGTGATGAACGTAAAAAGGGTGTGAAGGATCTAAGGTTTCGGTTTTGGATGAAGACTCGATGGCCATGATTTTGCTTATGGGAAAGATGTCAAAGAAGGAATTTTGGTAGAGTCACCAGGATTGCTCTGATACCATGAGAAATTATATTATAGCTGTGTAATTTCTCTATTGATGATCAATAGTGATTTATACAAAATACAAACAAAAATCTCTGCACAAATTAAGGCTATCAATTAGTGATATACATGATACATTCCTAATGGAGTCTATTCTATCCCTAAAATAATGGTAACAATAATATTTCCAATAAAGGTCAACAACCAATTTTTTTGTAAATTTTATACTTTAGCAGCTGGCCCATTTTTGGTCAACTTTAAATAACTTTTAGCAGCTGGCCCAAAATAGTCAGCTGTCTTTATTTTCAATTGGCGGGATAATTTCCGCCTAATTCAAAACTTTTGGCAACCAGCCTAGTTGGTGTGGACTGCCAATAACTTTTAGCAGCTGGCATGGCCAGCTGCTAATAACTTTTAGCAACTAACATCGCCAGCTGCCAATACAAACAGAAGTCTATTTCAAGACAAACTTGACATTCATTTACTCTTCAATTTTTTTCTTTCAACTCTTAATCTTCTCTTTTCTCATATCTTCTCTTTCTCTTATTCTTCATTCTAAAAGTTAGGATGGATTTCAATCTTATTTTCACCAATATTGACACTAAAATTTGAGTCTTTACCACTTGTGACATGGATTGTTCCACTTTTGAGGTAATTTTTATTTTATTTTATTGATATTTGTTTTGATTTTTAATTACTTGCATGTAGAATATAATATTTAAAGTATTGTAAAATTTGATTTATGTTGTAAGTATTATAATGTTTAATATTTTTAATGGTATATGTAGGGTGGAAATTTTGTCGGTGAAGATGGAATGGAAAAGGTGTTCTTAAATTAAAGATAGAAGTTAATTTTGTAAATATGCATTACTTTATGCAAAGTGTTTGATTGTTACAATATGTTCAACATTTTTAAATTTGAAATTTGATGAATTAGTATTAGTGTAGATATGGATTTAATTATTTATAATTAAATGTATTGTTTTATTTTTATAAATTTATATTGTATGTAGTGATTAATATTTGTAATAATAATATTATTTGTTATTTTATAAATAATATTAATTATCTAAATATTTTTTTTTTGAAAAATAAATATATATTGGCAGCTAACTTTAACCGTTGTTAATAACTTTTCGCAGCTAGCAATGTTCGATGTCAAAAGTTATTAACAGCTGACAACGCCAGCTGCAAAAAGTTATCAGCAGCTGGCAATGGCAGCTGCTAAAAGTTATTAGCAGCTGGCAAGAATCAGCTGCCAATAATCTAACTTTTAACAGCTCCCCTTTTCTCAGTTGATTTTGCAGCTGCTAATGCCAGCTGTTAATACTTATTGGCAACTTACATTAGCAGCTGCCAATACCCCTTTTTTCTTGTAGTGCGTCTTATATTTAGAAATGGAAGGAGTAGAAATTAACTATCACCCACCCAAGAAATAGATAGTACAAATACATAAATAAAAACAATAATAAAAGGCTTACATGACATAATAAAAATAAAATTCAAATAAGAAAGCAGCACTGCTTAAAACTCGCCACAATTACTCCTATTTCCTCCAAAATGATAAGAATTTTGAAAAAATTGTGAACCACCATCACCTTGTTGTCTCTTAACAATGATTTTATACGGCTCATTTCGATAATATTATCGTAAAATCGGATCAGAATTTGCTTCCAAATCTTTTTCTAGAATTCTATTCTCTTCATGCTCTTTCTTAAGTTTAATATTTTCTCTTTCATTTTCTGCTTTTAACTTCCGAAGTTCAACATCTTGTTGGTATATACGCTGATTTTCTTATATGGTAGAGAAATTTGTTTCAAACATGCCTAACATGCGTCCACTATTTTTCCTCATATAATTAAAATATTCTTGCATTTCATCAGTTTATTTTTTTTTCATTTTTTTCTTTATTCCTCTCAGCAGGTAATTCAAAAGTTGCATTATTGCAATGTATGTCATTATCTTAACTTTCTAAGTTATCATTTAAATCAATAGGAAATGACGACATACTTGGAGAATATACATTAACAGAACCATATTGTGATGCATCAACTCGCATATTTCGCTTTCGGAAAGTTGAAGATTGCATAGAATTGGAAAATTTTTCCATATCCTTAAGGATGAGCCATATATGATCAAATTTGAAACCATTCTTGTATTTATTATCCCCTGTCATTAATGTTTTTGCATGAAACAACTACATATTATATAAAAAAAATGTAATTAATTTTTAAGTTAATATTAATAATGTATAGAGAAATGTATAAATAAAAATAAAACAATACTTACAATATCTTGCTCAGAAGCTCCACTCGAGTGTAAAGTTTCAATTTGTCGAATGCAATATTTGAACTTTGAATTAGCTGCACTAATTATTTGCCATCTACATTGAAGTGATTTTTTTTGGATCTAACATTCATGCACGAGACTGGTATTATTTTCTGGTACTCGGTCTCAATGCGTGACCAGAACGAGTCGTCTGATTGATTAACACTAATAATTAGATTCTGAGAAACATCTAAATATGCATGACATAAAGTTATGTCTTCTAAAACGATGTAGCATGCACTTCTTATGTAATTTTAAGAAGAGTTTACAGGTGAAAATGAAGACATTATTTTGTGCTATAAAGACTTAAAAATAAGAATAAGAATAATAGGTTATTGCACTTATGTATAAGACTTCTTGCCTTTCTATTGCTATATATAGTAACAACTTCCTCCAATTAGTATGCTGAAGCATATCAGCCATTAGTTGAACAAAAAAATATAATGAATATTGACATACATTAGTCAAATCATATCTTATTCAGACAGAATTTTACGTACACTAGTCCATATCACAAACTGCCAACTCCACATTCAATCACCATTATAATTATACAATTTATCAAGTTGTCTGCACATGCATGCAAATACCACACTATGTAACCATTGTACATGCTACTTATTACACATACTCACACTCACACTCACACACCCACACACATTGTATACAAAATCTTATATGGACTAGTCAAATCAAATATTTGCATGCAGAATATTACTTACTCACACTCTTACTCATCAGCACCCATTGTATAAAGAATTTATATGAATTAGTCAAATCATATCTTTACATACAGAATATTACATGCACTTGTTTATACAAGTAATCAAGTACACTTTTTGTCAATATTATAACTGTACAAGTTATCTGCACTTAAATTTGAAAGATCACTTCACGTGCATGCATATGACACATTATGTAATCATTACACACTACTTGTTACTTATTCTCACTCTCACCCACAGTCACACACCACACACCTGAGGCGAATCTACTTGTTCAAATGGGGGACAAAATGTCCCCCATTATTTAAGAAAAATATATGTCATATATATAGCATATTTTTTATTTTATAAATAGTAGTTGAATATAACTAAAATTAGTAATTAAAAAATTTATTTTATTTTATTTATTTATATAAATTTCTTGAAATAGTTTTATTTACTTGATTTCTTTAAAATGTATAATAAACATTATTTAAGGTTGGATTTTAATGGTTTCAATATATCACTCTTAAATTTCAAATTTCAATGTTATTTATTCAATTTAAATAATAAAATAAGTTTTAATCAATATAATTAAATTTAAATGATACTTGTATGACATCATACTATTTAAGAGATGTTGTTTTCTATAATTTAGATTACAATTTTAGATTACAAATTAGATAAAATAAAATTATACATACATTTTATAAAATTAAATTTATATAATTAATTATATAAAATATTATAAATATATAATTATATAACTTCTTTATATTAAATGCTAAAATTTTATTTAAAAAATAAAGTAATATTTTTTAAGAATTTGTTCATTTTAAAATATAATTTATTAAAGAAAAAAAATCAATTAATTATGTATATTTAAAAATATAAATATTGAATTGTAATTAAAAAATAATAATAATAGAAAAACCTGATTATATCACATGTCTCCTATGTCCCGCATTTTATAATTTCTAGATCCGCCATTGCCACACACTACTTGTTACACAAAGAATCTTTTCACATGATATAATTTAGTTTCATTATAAAATAATTCAGCATTTATTTATATTTCCACTTTGCACGTAATCATTATGATTACTACTTTGTATATCAACTCACACTCACACTCATTGTAACTTGTTGAGATTATAAACATGCATGCATTGAATCTGAACAAGTACAGATTCCTCTATAAGCTTTCATTGCATCGAAAATTACTAATGATGATAATATTGGAATACGTAAATAAATAATACACATATGTATTATTAGTGGTTTATAAATAGTACACGCTTTTACATGATTATTACATATTGTACTCAGTTAGACAAAAAAAAAACCTACTTACATTATAATGAATTTCTCTTCTTCATCTTCATTCTCATATGATGATAATGAATTATCTTCCACTATATTTGAGCAGGATCAACAACTTCTTGCACAACAAGCCAATCTATTCCAAATTTATGTCAACAGCAATAGTGTCATGACGTATGTATCCTAAATGGTCAATTCTGGTGCTACATGATCTTCAAAGTCCAAAGAAAAAGTTATTTGCAATAAAGCAAGAAACTTTTTGGAAGGATGTTGAGCGTGCATTTGGCATTCTCAAGTCACGGTTTTCCATAGTCAAGGGACCAACACGTATGTGGAACAACCAAGTTTTACACGATATAATGACAACGTGCATCATAATACATAATATCATAATACATAATATGATAATTGAGAATGTGATTTGGAAGCAGATATCATTGAAAGGCAAAAACCATTTATCCTAGATGTTCAAATGGTTAATAATTCCACTGACCAATTTCAACAATTCCTAAATCGGTATAGACAAATTAAGAATAGAGAAGACCACTTTGAATTTCGCAATGCTTTAATTGAACATTTGTGGGAGCAATATAGTAATTCTACGGAATAAAATTAATGTAATAAAAAATCCTTGCATTTTTATTTTATAATAAAATATTTTTATTTAATTATATAATGATATAATTTCATTTTAAGTTTAATATACTTCCTCCATTGCGATTTAGTTGCAACATTTGAATAGTGTACACTATTCATGGATCAATCTTATTTCATGTGTTATTTCTTAGGTATAAGGAAAAATATAGTCAAGTAGAGTCTTGTTTTATTCGTCTTGATGTCTATTTTTCAAATATGAAATGTATATAATTTTTAGTTATGTATTATTAAAAATATTTGAGGTTAAAGTTAAGCATTGGATAGCGTGCCCACAAGAAATGTTGCAACTATTTTGAAACGAATGAAGTATTAAAGTAATAATTATATATAATTTAATTATTTTTATATAAATTATATATATGATTGAATTAATAATAATTTTTTTAAAATAATATGAAATAATAATATTTTATATTTAAAAAGTTAATTTATTTTTTTATATCATATAAATTTAAAATTAAATATTTTTTATGGTAGTAAAAAGTAATTAGCTTATTTGTAAAATAGTCTTTCCTTAAAAATTTGAAGTTAATGGATTGAAGTTTAAAAATTTTGAAGAATGAATATTTTATCAAAAAAATGATTGAGAATTGGAGTGGAGGTGAAATTTGAAGAAATGAAGGAGGTGAGGTTGGAGAAGGTAAGAGCATCTCCAATAGCAACTATAAATTGTCCTCCAAAGGATGACACATCACCTCAACACCAGATTTTTGAATTCCACTATTAAATTGTCTCTCCAATAGGGACAAATGTTTATGATCCTACTATTTTGATAATCTAATAAATCATTTAATAATATTATAACTTATATTAAATAATTAATTTGATTAATATATATTTATACTAATAAAATAAATAAATTATGTTATTCTATTGTAATATTAAAAATATTTTAATAAATAATTTTAATTATTATTTATATATTTATTTATGAGATAATTGGAAATTGTAAATAAATATTAAAAAAATTATTAAATTGACAAATTAGTACAATCAAATACTGAAATAATAATAATAATAATAATAATAATAATAACACCTTACATCCTAAATAAATTAGAAAAAATAAAAATAACAATTTAATTACTGTAATTTAATTGCTAGATATGTTCCACCAAATCTGCTTGAAGTTTTTTATGTGCTTACTTATCACGAAGTTGAAAAATATTCTGAATATATTGCTCATGTGGCTTAAAACCTTCCTCTCCTAGCTCTATTGGTCTAATGAGATTAGTCGCACCATCCTCAGGTTCAATCTACTCAAAGTTTCCCATATATGTGTCTCTTTCATCTCCAACTATCATGTTTTGCAAAATTATGCACGTCCTCATTATTTTTCCAAGTTTCTTTTGTTCCAAAAATTGAGCAGGACCACGTACAATTTCAAATCGAGCTTGTAAAGCCCCAAATGCACGCTCTACATCTTTTTGTTGCGCTTTTTGATATTTAGCGAATAATTTTCTCTTCTCTCCTTGGGGTCTTGATATCGTCTTAACAAACATTGCCAATTCGAGATATATACCATCTGTTAAATAATACCTCATGTTGTAAGTATTTCCATTAATAGTGTAGTTTATTGTTGGTGCACAACCCTCTAACACTTCATCAAACACCAGTGAGCGATCTAACACACTTATATCATTATTTGAATCAACAACCCCAAAGAATGCATGCCATATCCAAAGGTCGAATGAAGCTACTGCTTCAAGCATAATAGTAAGAGCTCTTTTATGACCATTTTGATACTGACCTTTCCAAGCAGTTGGACAATTTTTCCATTCCCAGTGCATGCAGTCGATAATCTCCATCATACCAGGAAACCGCATTCTTCTCCTTATTTTAATAGGTGTTAAACATCATTTGAATTTGGCTTTCACAAATATTCACTCCCAAACACTAAAATCATGTTTTCAAAAAAAAAAAAAAATTCTTCTAAGCACTTAATAGCATTGGACTCTTAAATATGCACATAATCATCTGCGGCATTAGCAGAAGCAACGTATCCTAACATATGTATAGTAGCCGTACATTTTTGTAGCGGGGATAAACCTTTTCTACCTGAAGCATCATATCTTTATTGGAAGTATGGGTTGATATTTGACAATGAATCAATTATGCGAAGAAAAACGTGTCTCCTCATGCAAAATCGTCTTCGAAATATATTATCTGGATACACTCGAGTTAATGCAAAATAGTTATTCACCAAACGATTGTATCCAACCTCACGCTCTCTATTGATGACTCGTCCGCCTGTAGAAGAAGTTGATCCATATATAACTTCTTAAATAATTCCATTTGGTGCACATCTAATCTATTGTTATATAATTCACTAATTACTTCATCCCATTTGCTTTCCCATTCTTCATTCCATACGCTTTCCCACTCTTCATTTCTTTGTAGATTATTACTACTATTTTTGAATGTGGAATAAGTATAAAAAAATGGATATGGAGAAGAAATTTGTAAATTCGTGTAAGTGTTGTGATACAGTGTCCCTGTTCTCATATTTATAATAAAATCTCTAACGGCTAGTATTCAACTATTTTACTTTATTCTCATATATGCAATAATATCTCCAACGACTAGTTTTCAATTATTTTACTTTTCATTCTCATATTTATAATAAAATCTCAAACTGCTAGTTTTCAATTATTTTACTTTTTATTCTCATATTTATAATAAAATCTCTAACGGCTAGTTTACAATTATTTTACTTTTTCTTTCTATAATAAAATTTTCAACTGGTAACTTCAACATTTTAAATTTGCAAGGACTAATAAGAGATTGGTAAACATTTATAACAGTATAAACTATGGTTGGATGTATAAGAGATTAAAGACACATGTTAATGAAAAAATAATATAAAACTATTTTTTTTATTAAAGAAACTAATCCATCACACTGCAGATAAATCTCATACAATTAAAAAAAATACAAAATTTTAGTATTGAATACAGAAACTAATCCATCATACTGCAAATAAAATATCATACTATTAATTTCTTTTCTTTTTTTTTTTAATCTAAAAAAAAACAAATTTTTAACATTGATTACAGAAACTAATCTTGCAAATAAAATCTCATACTAATAACAAAATTTTAAAAAATAACTAAAAATTAAAAATAGAGATAAACTAATCCATCATACTTGTTGATAAAATCTCATACTATTAAAAAAAAAATCTTAAAAGTAAAAAATAAAGTTAAAATAAAAAACAGAGTTTCATCATCAACCCATAAAAGCTAATTTAATCATACTTAGACAAAGCTAATTTAATCCTACTTAGACATGATTTTTTCAACTATTTTTTATATGCAATTAGTTGATATTGAGTCATTTTTGTAGTGTCTACATAGAGGAATTTCATATATATATTTCCCATATTCTAGCGTTATTCATTTCTTCAATTATTTAAAGTTTTTTAGTAGATTCTTTCTTCAATTGCTTAAACTCTTCCTACTCTTTTGTTACACCAACATTCACCTTTGATTTTTCTTTAAGCTTTCGCTTTGCTGCTCTGGTTCTCTGTGGACGAAGGGACTCGACATCAACGTCATCCACCACCACTGTGTCTGCAATTAAAAATGGTGTATAAGGCCCAGAATGATTTGTCTTTACACGCTTCACAGAACCAACATGATCTATTAATTGAGATTTCCATTTCTTCTCGCGGTGCAACAAATGCCAGTGTTGCTCAAAAGTGTATTTCACTCTCTGATTAATAGAGTAAATTTGATGAGCTTGATCCAAAATATTATCTTCATTATTACTGCTTCCCGCTTTACGTGTAGCTTGATCATATGTGGCTCCAAATTTTTTGCTACAATATTTTATTTTGTGCCATCTCTTCTTCACTGCATCTTTCTTTCTATCCTTCCAAATAGGACTTGATTCTTTGTAGTATTAATATATTCTATCCCAAAAAATCTCACCTTTTTATCCATTCCTACAATAACATTTTTGGACACATTCAACCATGATGATATAAAAACACTATCCTCCTCCCAATTCCACTTCTGACAGGTACGTGGAGTATCTTCATTAGTATTAAGATTAAGATCAATAGAATCTAAACCATCATGTGAAAATTGCATACTTGGAGGTGGTGCCTGAGTGGATGGATTAGAGATAGAATCAGAATCCCCAAATAGTTGGGAAAATTTTGGATACATTCCTGAAAATTGGAAAGAAACCAGAACTTTAGACATTTTCAGTATTGGGTTGATGTTAGAAATTTGAATTTTGAACAATAGAATTTTGAGAGAAATTGTGATTTTGTAAGGAATTCAACCAAGAAAAAACTTGGCTTGATTTAGATCCATCTCTAAGATTTTAGAGTGTTTAAAATTTGAAATTGAAAAATTATACATAGATGGAAATGTGTTTTTATAGTGAGTATAAATTAAATAAAATTAATAAATGAATTAATAATTAAAAACGGTACAATTTTAACAACGGCTAAAAAATTATTTGAATTTGTGTAATACAATTAATAACAATGCACATGTGGCATTATATGATTGGACCATTTTGTTTTATCCCACGTCTCTATAGAGAGAGACGTGACAAAAAAAGATAGAGAAATGTGAATGTTCTAATAAGGAGGAATTCTATGCGGCTGCGTGGGATGCAACTTTTCTTCTTATTAGAGATGCCCTAAGATCATATCAAACCTTATCTTCATTTCTTCAAATTGCACAAATTTCTATAAATTATTTAATGGGGTTAGATCTTCTCCAACGGTTGTCTTCAAATCTTCAAATTGCACCGACTTTAATGAAATATTTAATATAATTTATTAAATTGAAATTAATATAATAAAACATACACGAGAGTCAAAAAGAGATAAGTCTACAGTTTGCTTCAAATGTAAAGCACAACAGTATATATACATTCATTTCTTACTTTTTAATAATAGTATTTGCTCCCTCCTTTCTGAAATATCTATCATATTTTAAAAAAAAATTTTGTTTCATTTTATCTATGGTGTTTATATTATCAATACAATAATAATTTAAAAAAAAAAATAGTTTTCTTAAACAAAGACTTTAGATTCATTTTATTTTTATTTTTTTAACAACCACATTAAATAATCCATTAAATTAGTTAAATCTTACAAATACTGGGAGCAACTTTTGATTTTGATTTTCTATCTCTGTTTCTTATCTTTGCTTCGTTTCTTTACAGAGAAGAAAAAAATGGAAACAAAGGTAAAGAGAAAAAATTGAAATAGAAAGTGTTGATACTAAAATTGCAGAGAAGAAAAAAAATTGTCCGTTTGAATTTTATTTGAATCAACTTACTGATCTTGGGTTTGATTTAAACAAATTAGCACCTGAACAAATTTTTGAAATGAAGAGTTTCAAAAAGTGTACAAGATTATGTTGAAGATTCTTCTCCCTAGATTCTATTAGAAGTTTTAATTTTATGAAATTTTAGTTTGTTTTTTCTCCTTGTCTACTTTTACATGTTCATTTTTAATATACTGAAGTTTATATTTATATATGTGTTATTTATTCACTATATATCACATTAAATTACTCAAAGCAGTCGAGAAGAAATTCCGAATAACATACTCTGTCATGAAATCTATTTTTGTGGTTGTCCTACTAAGTTTTGAATCTCAAATCTTAATATCACTATTAGAACATTTCAATAATGCAATATTTCAGCTCTGATAATATCTGACTGAAATTTAAAAAATCAGGTGCCATGATTTTCTTTTGCACATAAATTACAATATTTTAATCTCTATATAGTAAATACAGAGTCCAGCATGACTACAATTTAAAAACTCATGTGCCATGTGAATCATCTATTTTTATGGTTATCATGATTTTCTTTTGTACATAAATTATAATATTTCAATATTTTAATCTCCATATAGCTAATACAGGGTCCAACATTAATGACTGCAATTTAAAAACTCATGCGCCATGAGAATCATCAAGTATCCACAAACTGGAAACAATTGTTACAAGGAATGACATAATCATAAAGTACCAATATTACACTACCCCATCTCTTAGTCTGCCTTTTGATGAATATAATGATCCAAAGCGTAGAAGGGTTGGAAGGTGACAGTGTAAGGTGATTGTGGACTGATCCAAAATAATGACCTTTGAAAACACTATGGTTTGGATCCCTGATAGATATCCTCTGGACACCATTCTTTTGTAAATAATGTGAATTGTTGCTTATTTACATGCTTGCACTTTAAAATTGTGGCTGTGTAGTTTGTGAATATAAAGTTAAACAAATGAAACATAAAAAGATTACCATAATTACTCTTTGAAAAATTAATTATTTTGTAGATCTTTTTTATTAGTTATGGTGAAAATTATGAGTTTATTTATTTATTTATTTATTTATTATTATTATTATTATTATATATTCAAATAGTGTATTTTTCAATTAATTTAAAAAAATTATCAAATAAATAAATAAATAATCATAAATAGTAAATCAGACTACAAATATACTTACAAAAGTAACACATTTCATCCAATGTATCTTATGGTTTCCTCAACTAAATTTGGATCACATTTATCCGAGAATTAAGATTATCTTCCCTTTCTTGCCTTTCTTTCTTACCATGTGGAATTTTGTAATTATGTCCACCTTTAACTTTCATGATTTGAATCATACATGCTTGCAATGTCAAAAATGTATGATTGGATTTCTCCATAGAAAAAGTTTCAAATGACCTCACAACAGCTCCAATAAGCTCATCAACAGTTCTAGATAACTCCTTAACTTAAAGGGATTGAGTGACGTTGAAAAATCCAAGGTCTAGAACATTCAAATCCGGTGAGTTTGAAGGCTGACACATAAGCCGAATGTCAAATCCATCTTCTGAAGCTACCCGACAAAATTCTGGATCATTACAATCGATGTGCGTTCTTGCATTGTCTTGTTATATATAAATAGGATGATCTAAATCTTCCCTCGACCATTTTTCCTTTATCGTTGGAATCACTTTTTCAATCAAATATGATTGTATAACGTCTTTATTTACCGAAGTTATTGGTTTTGTCTCTAAGAGCATGTTCAATGCACAAGGACAGTTCTGAGTCCTAGTTCTGCCACGTCAGCAACTGGGACTCAAAACTGTCCCTCACTAAATTTATCTCCAATGGTGAGGGACAGTTTGTGTCCCAGTTGTGATCCAATATATTACTTTATTAATTTTAATATTAAAAATTAAAATATAATATTTTATTTTTTAATATTATATTTTAAATATTTAATAATTGATAATAGACGATTATATATTTATTTTGATAACGGTAAAATGATTGAATTGTAATATCTAATTGGTAACCACAAATTGATAATGGAAGTTTGAAAATTTATAAAATTTACTCTAACTCTAATAATACTTAAAATATAATTTATTATATTAAAAATAATAATATAATAAATTTAAATTTTTTTTTAAAAAAAAAACAAAAACAAAGATCTGGGACGGTCCCAATTTGTTGGGACGCGTCCCACTTTTTTGCTAATGCACAATGCTTGGGGACAAGCAAACCCACTTTTTCATAGCAAGTGGGACGACACAATTGTAGCATTATACATGCTCTAATGTTCGTATAACTCTACTGACACTACTACTTTTTGTCGGCTCTTGTGTAACTAGTGGAAATACATCAATTTTTCTTGAAAAAAAATTTTAAGTCCTTGTGAATTGAATCTAGGATGAGCTGTAGCCACTAGAAACATGACTTTCTAATTTTTTTTATTTTTTTGCTTTTGCTACTACGCAAGGGATCATCTTCATCTAGAAGCAAGTAGTAGTTCTTGGATTGTTTTTTCATATAAAACCACTTTTCATTGATTTGAACAGTATTATACATTGCTTTAAAAGTCGGATCATGTGGCATACTGCTACTATCAAGCATAGATATGCAAAATTTTAATCCAGCAATCTTATTTTCTTCTTTCAAAAAAGTTTTTATGTCGTTTGAATGTCTTCGAAGCTCATCCGACTTTAGACGTGAGAAAAGTATAGTGCTCGAAATATTCAAATTGAAAGAAAAAGACCTAAGAGCTATTCGGTGACGTAAAGGAACATTGCGACAAAAATCTGTCTATATTGATCCTCTGACGACCACAATTTTGTTTTTTAAGTGTCACATTTTTCCAAATATACTGAACGGTCCGAGTAGAAATTGAAGATGTTGATGCTACTAGATTTGTCATTCCATGATTTAGTTTTCCATTAACACTCTTCTGCAGTAACATTTCATATATTGCTTAACGTTCATCATTACTTAGATATTTTAATTTTTTTGGATTGTTGTGTTTGCTCACTACTTTCTTTTTTTTTTTTCACATATATAATAAAAAAGGCAAATATATATATATATAAAAAGTAAGTAAAAAAAATACTGCACAAATATTAACCTTAAAAAATATATAATCAAAAAATGTAATTTAAAAATCACATATGTATACAAAATGGATTAAAAAAAATGCATTATTTTATGTTTTGCAAATAAAAAAAAAATTGTTTATTATAAAAAATAAATTTTATATAAATGAAAAAGTATACTCAGTTTACAGAATAGAGTTTATGAAAATAAAAAAAAAATAAAAATTTGAAAACCCATCAATACAAAATAGAATTTATGTATATAAAAAATAAAATTTAAAAACACATGAATACATTTATTTTAAAAAAAGATAAAATTTATGCAAATGAAAAAATATATTGAGTTTCCAAAACAGAGTTTATGTAAATAAAACATAAAATTTTAAAACACATAAATTCAAAATAGAGCTTATATATGTAAAAAACATAATTTAAAAACACATGAATACATTACATTAACAACAGAATTTAAAAACATATGAATAAAACAAAAGTTAGGTTTATTGTACATGCACACATATAAAAGTATAAAAATATAAATTCATCTTTATACTTAGCATCATCTTCTAATGATAATGTTTCATCTTCCCACCCTATGGGAGTTTCATCTTCTAAAGCCTTAGATTTATGTTAAGTATAAAAATTTTTGAGCAATTTAAATCGGTAGTAAAATCAAAATAATATGCAGTAAATAACATATTATATTCAACAACTAAATTTAGAAAAAAAAAAATTTTAAAATAGAAATATTACCCAAAGTAATTGAAGTTTCCTCCCTACCATTTTCCGGAGGCTCTGTATTTTAAAACAAAATCAAAAATTGAATCCATGTTCTTGTTCTTGTTAAACGATGAAATGTTTTCTTTTTTTCTTTTTATAGATATTGGGGTGGTGAGAAATGTTAGTAGTAAAATCATTCAAAATTTTCATTTGTTGTTGATTTTATTTTCATAGTTTCAAAAATTTGTGAGAATAAAAATTTTCTTAAATTTTGTCTCAAAATGTGAAAGGTCATTTTTATATGTATGATGATTTTTGAAAATGATCTGAATATGAAAAACCACTTCTCAAACATTGAATATACGTAAATTTAGAGAACACGGTCATAGAAAATTAATAAAAAAATTTATTAAATCTAAAAGAACAATTTACTCCTATTATCTTAATTGATTTCTTAATATATGAGAGACAATCTTAAATAAAAGATATTGCAGAATAGATATAACAATTTATTACAATTTTAAAATTTGTAATTGATTATGCATAGATACCCGTGTAAATGGAAGAAATGGAGCATTGTTAGAGATGGACCTTACAATTTACTACAAATCTGAAGCGCATCTGTATATATATATTTTTTCTATTTTTTAATAATAATATTTAATTTATTTTAATTCTAAAATTAATAATTGGTAATTCATAGATATCCAAGTGAATTGAAGAAATGGAATTGCGTTGGAGAAGGCTCGATCCGTATTTCTTCCTTTGGCATCAAATGTACCAATTTCAATAAATATTATTTTTTTTTAAAAAATAAAATAAAATGAAGGCCAAATGGTGCACATCCATAAGACTTGAAAGAAAAGTCTTTCTCACTAGTTGACCTGGCGAAGATTTTAGTAGCATAGAGATAAAGTTGTTGTGAATGTTATCAATGGGATTAGTGGATTTCCACTATCAAGTATACGTGTAATACATGCAAAATTAGGTAGCATGCATACTGACACGTAGTAAAAAGATTATATATATATATATATAAACATATTGAATGAAGAAATGTACAATTTGCTTCTCTTCTCTGTTTTCCTTTCATTTATATTGATCTTGATCTTGTATTCTGATATCAATAAATTGGTAGTTGTTTGTTAATATTCCAAGATCCAAGATTTCCAAGATTACCAGGTTAACTTTTTGATCCGAATTTATTTTTCCGTTGATATTAAACTGTTTTCTTCAACTCCACTTCTCTTTTTATTTTTACAACACGTTATCAGCACGAGTATGCTCTCTAGTTGCCGTTTTACCGGATCTTCCAGATCAGAAAGTGTCTGGTGATGATGTTTTCTTTCTTCGGTGTGTTCTGGGAAATTTTAGAAATTTTGATGGATTTGGAAATTTTTGGAAAAATACCATTATTCACCTGAGTTGAATAAATGGTGGATCTGGAAAGTTTGAAATGATAATATTATTCACCCGAGCTGAAAAATTGAATTTTTGAAATTGAATTCTGGAAATCTAAAGAATGTTTTCTTATTTTGCAGAAAATGAAAAATCTGAAATTTGATGAGCTGGAAGTCTCTGGAAGAAATTATATGAAATAGTGTGATGATTGCGAGTTAATATTAAAAGCCAAAGAATTATTTAAGACTCTCAATAAGGAGGTGGAAACAACTGAGGTTGAAAAATGTAAAGCTATATATATTATTAAAACACATCTGGTTAAGGATCTCAAAAATCAGTATATGAATATAAAAGATCCTGCAGATCTTTGGCAAGCTTTAAAATCCAGATATGATCGCCAAAAGGAAATCATGTCGCCTGAAGCACGTGATGGGTGGGCCAATTTAAGGTTCTAAGAGTTCAAAGGTGTGAGCGAGTATAACTCCGCCATGTACATGATTGTGAACAAATTGAAAATGTGTGGGGAAACAAAAACGGACCATGATATGTTGGAAAAGACATTTACCACTTTCCATCCTTCTCAAACTATTCTACATCAGCAATATCGTGAAAGAAAATTTTTGAAATATGATGATTTGATTGGTTCATTAGATCTTGCTGAAAGACACAACCAGCTATTGCTGAAAAACAGTGAAAGACGCCTTGTTGGCGCCCAAGTATTCCCAGAAGTGAATGCATATTATAATGAAAATCCAGGCCGTGGTCGTGGTTACTGTAGTCGTGGTCGTGGTCGTGGCCATAATTCTGAACGTTGGAATGATTATGGAAATGGACGTGGTAATGGCCGAGGTGGTCGAGGATCTGGAAATGGCCAGGGACGTGGTCGTAACAGGGATTATGGACATCCATATAATAATCCAAATGCTCCCGAAAAGTGGAATAATAATAATGCTAGTTTCAGCAAAGGGAAAGAAATTCAGGAACCACCAAAGTTCAATCGTGGTCCTTGTTGTAGATGTGGTTCCCTCACTTGTTATTCGAGAACTTGTCGCGCTTCCAAGCATGTAGTTGAAGCTTACCAGAAGTTGAGGCGCGAACAAGAAAAGGAAAAGAATAATGAAACAAATATGACTGATATTTTTGGCGATGGTGATACCGGTCCAATTGACATATCAAATCTGGAAACTGCTGATTTCTTTGAAGATCCTGATGGGAAGATAGATCACCTGATTGGTGATGGAACAGTTAATTACAAGTGAATGTATTTTCTTATTTTAGAATGTAAATAGAGTGGAATGTAATTTTGATTTTGGTTGTAAATATTTGTAAATATTAATGAAAGATATTGCATTCAAAAATTTTGTGTGTTATTTTATTGAAGTTATGAATTCAAACCAAGAAATGGCTTCACATGGGGATATCTGTTTAGCTGATAGTACTACAACCCATACAATTTTAAGCGATAGAAAATATTTTCTGGAATTGATTCCAATTCAAGTTAAAGTGAATACCATTTCAGGTCTAGTAGATCTTATCGAAAGCTCCGGAAGAGCTTCAGTTGTGTTACCAAATAACACTTGGAATGCATAATACTCTCACAAATCCAGAAGAAATTTACACAGTTTCAAATATATACAAATGAATGATTATCACATCGAAACAGTTGATGAAAATGGTATTGAATACCTATGTATTTTTTCAAGAAAATCAAGCGAGAAGCTTGTAGTTGAAAAATTACCCATTTCATCATCTGGATTATATTATACAACCATCAGGCATGTTGAAACACATGTTATTGAGAACTAGAAGTTATCTGACCCCAGAATATTCCAGCTTTGGCATGATAGATTAGGGCATCCGGGATCCACAATGATGCGAAGAATAATAGCGAATTTAGAAGGGCATCCACTGAGAAATCATAAAAAATCCTACTGAATGATAGGGACCTGTGTATCCCATATTCCCAAGGGAAATTGATAATGAAACCATCGTTTACGAAAGTAGGTTTTGAATCTCCATCATTTTTATAGAGAATTCAAGGAGATATATGTGGACCCATTCATCCACCTAGTGGACCATTTCGCTACTTTATGGTATTGATAGATGCATCTGCAAGATGGTCCCATGTATGCTTGTTATCCACTCGTAATGTTGCTTTTGCTAAATTGTTAGAGCAGATTACTCGATTACGAGCTCATTATTAAGAGTATAAAACTTGATGAATACTGTCAAGTATCTGGATTGATATTGAACATCCAGTTCCACATGTTCATACCCAAAATGGATTAGCTGAATCATTAATTAAGCGCCTTCAATTAATTGCGCGAACATTGTTAATGCGCTCAAGATTACCCGTTTCTGTTTAGGGACATGCTATATTGCATGTTGCAGTTTTGATTCGTATCCGTCCAACTGCTTATAACCAATATTCCCCATTACAATTGGTATCTGGGAATCCTCCTAATGTCTCACATTTGAGAATATTTGGGTGTGTTGTATATGTACCCATTACCCCAACTAAAAGAACGAAAATGGGGCCGCAGAGACGTATAGGAATTTATGTGGGTTTTGATTCCCCATCAATTATCAGATATTTGGAACCAATGACAGGAGATTTATTTACAGCTAGATTCGTTGACTGTCATTTCGATGAAAGTAATTTTCCACTGCTTGGAAAAGGAAATAATTCTCCAGAAAAGAAATCTGAATTAACCTGCAAGGTTCCAACTTTGGCGCATATGGATCCACGTACCCCGCAATATGAACTCGAAGTTCGAAGGATCCTACATTTACAAATGATAGCTAATCGAATGCTTGATGCATTCAATGATACTTCGAAAATAACCAAGTCTTTTATTGAAGCTGCTAATATACCAGCAAGGGTAATTGTCCCAAAAGGACAATCTCAAAAGACAATAGCAAGCGAAACTCCAATTCCCCGCCAGAAGCATGGTAAACTCCCTGGTTCAAAAGATACAATCCCACGAAAATAAAATAAAAATGATCTGGATCCTAAAACCACATCTGACGAAATCCCAAAAGTTGGCGAGATTCCTAAAAATAGTCTCCAGAATGAGAAAATAATACGAAAATACTAGAATAAAAAAATGAAGAAATTTTTATAGACTTAATCCAAAAGACTTGGAATCGAAATGAAACAATCGTTGATGATTTATTTTCATATTCACTGGCAATTAGTATTTCATATGATGATTATGAGCCACGTGATATCCAAGAATGTAAAAGCAGGCATGACTGGAAAAAATGGGAATAAGCGATCCATGCATAATTAAATTCGTTGAATAAATGAAAAGTTTTTAGACCTATAGTTTGACACCTAAAGATGTTCAACCAGTTGGTTACAAATGGGTATTCGATCGAAAATGAAACGAAAGAAATGAAATTGTGAGATACAAAGCACGTTTGGTTGCACAAGGGTTCTCACAAAGACCTGGAATTGATTATGATGAAACGTATTCCCTAGTCATGGATACAATCACATTTCGATTTCTGTTGTCTTACAGTTGCTGAAAAACTGGAAATGTGTTTAATGGATGTAGTTACTGCTTATCTATATGGATCACTTGATTCTGATATTTACATAAAGCTCCCAGAAGGACTGAAATTACCTGAATCTCATCGATCAAAATCTCGAAACTTGTATTCCATAAAGTTACAAAAATCCCTGTATGGATTGAAGCAATTTGGGAGAATGTGGTATAACCGCCTGAGCGAGTATTTGGTTAAGAAAGGATACCAGAATAATATGATATGTCCGTGTATCTTCATAAAGAAATCAGGGTCTGGGTTTGCAATTATAGCAGTTTATGTCGATGATATGAATATCATAAGGACTCCAGAAGAGATCCAACAAACTGCTGAATATTTGAAAAAGGAGTTTGAAATGAAAGATTTAGGAAAAATGAAATATTGTCTTGGTCTGGAAATTGAACATAAACCAAATGGGATATTGGTTTATCAATCAGCATACATTGAAAAAGTTCTAAAAAGGTTTAATATGGATAATGCCCATCCGTTGAGTACACACATGATTGTAAGAACACTTGATCCCAAAAAGGATTCATTCCGACCGAAAGATAATGACGAACAATTACTTGGTCCTGAAGTACCATATCTGAGTGCGATTGGTGCATTGTTATTTTTGGCACAATGTACGAGACCAGATATCTCGTTTTCTGTAAATTTACTGGCAAGATATAGTTCTGCATCAACCTGTCGTCATTGAAATGGAATCAAACATATTTTGCGTTACCTAAAGGGTACGAAAGATTTGAGATTATTTTATACGAATTCTGATAAATTTTTGGGTTTGACTGGCTAAGCCGATGCTAGATACTTTTCAGATCCGCATAAAAGACGTTCTCAAACTGGCTATATTTTCACATATAATGGTACTGCGATCTCCTGGAGATCTACGAAACAAACTTTAGTAGCCACGTCCTCGAATCATGTTGAATTATTGGCATTACATGAAACCAGTAGAGAGTGTATTTGGGTGAGATCAATGATCCAACATATCTAGAATTCTTGTGGTATCTCCCAAACTGCGAATGGGCCAACTGTAATTTTTGAAGATAATGCTGCATGCATCGCCCAAGTTCGGGGAGGTTACATCAAATGAGATAGAACCAAGCATATTTTCCCAATATTCTTCTACACCCACGAGCTTCAGAATACGGGTCAAATCGATGTGAAGCAAATCAGATCCTGCAATAATCTAGCCGATATATTAACGAAATCATTACCGACATCAACGTTCGAGAAACTCGTTTATGAGATCGGAATGCGAAAGCTCTCAGATTAGTAGATTAGATTATGGGTGTAATTAACAGGGGGAGTTTTTGTAATTAGATTCCACAACTGTACTCTTTTTCCTTCGTCCAATTTTTGTCCCACTGAGTTTTTCTGGCAAGGTTTTAACGAGGCAGTCATATAGTGGAAATCCAAGGGGGAGTGTTGTGAATGTTATGAAGGGGATTAGTGGATTTCCACTATCAAATATACTTGTAATACATGCAAAACTAGGTAGCATGCGTATTGACACGTAGTAAAAGGATTGTGTATATATATGTAAACATATTGAATGAAGAAACATACAATTTGCTTCTCCTCTCTGTTTCCCTTTCATTTCTATTGGTATTGTATTCTGATATCAATAAGTTGGTAGTTGTTTGTTAATATTTCAAGATCCAAGATTTCCAAGATTACCAGGTTAACTTTCTAATCCGAATTTATTTTCCCGTTGGTATTAAACTGTTTTCTTCTACCCCACTTCTCTTTTTATTTTTACAACAAAAGTGAGTTTTAGTAGCATATAGATAAAGTGAGTTTCAAGGTCTTTCCAATGTTTATTCACCTCTTAGGAAAAAATATCTTCCTTTGATTCGGATTATAATTCATTGTTACCTAATTGAGTGGACTTATACGGATTGTTTTCCATTTTAATAATATTTAAATGATTATTTTTTATTCTTATAAAATTTATTCAATATTTTTTAAAAATTTATTTAATATTCGCGCTTTCTATGGAATAAAAATATATTATAAATTTATTTAAAAAAATATTATTTTTATTTTTATTTTATATGAAAAACCAGCTATATGTTGATATATATTTAAATAATTAGTATATTATATTACAAATATAATTTGTACTTTAAAAAATTAATTTATTAAATAAAAATATTTTTAATAAATAAATAAAACTAATTTTCAATCAATTTTTACTTTTCATATTTTTAAATAATAATTACTAATTACATAAAAAAGAATAAAAAATAATTATTGAATAAAATGTATGATTAAACTCAATTATATATATATATATATATATAAACATATAATTATATTCTTTGCAATTATTTATTACAAAATATAAATATTATTTTTCTTCATTATATTAATTTTTATAGACTATAAAATTTTCTATTAAATGAAATTTTATCAAATATAAAAATTATATGAGAGTAGAAACTTTTATTCAATTATTAGTTATTAAAAATTAAATTTTTGAGATAATGTTTAATAAATAATTATAAGACAAAAAAAAATTGATTATATTTCATTTTTAAATTATTTGATGATTTCAATTATATAAATTAAAAAGTGTGAAAGGATCATTAAAATTAATTTTATACTATTTTATATTAAAGTATCATTTATATCATATTAAAACTATTCAAAATAGTTATAATGATAATAATTGAAATCAAACTAATGTTTGATTCATTCTGAGCATACCTATCTTTGACAAATTTGAATGAAATCAATTATTTTTTTAAATAAATAAATAAAATAAAAATAGAAATGTAAACTTATTAAAATCTTTATCACCCCAAACAAAATGTTAAAGTAATTAAAGGGACTTAAAAACACTAAATAAATTTATATATATATATATATATAATATATATATATAATTATTTTATTAAAGTTATTAAAAAGTTATAAGTAAATCATATAAAGACCAACTTTTTTTTTTTAATTTACATTGTAATAATTTGATACAAGTTTATTTTTATTAGCATTTTATTATTGAAATGTACTAATTCGTTTTAATTTATTAAGTTTCCAAATAAATAACTTCAAATTTATTTTAAAAAATTTAATTTTGATAAAAAATTTATTATAAAATTATATTTTGTTATCAATATTAAATTACGAAAACTTTCTCGATTAGTGTGTATTTATTTATAAACATATTGTGGTGGGAAAATAACCATAATGCATCATAGGCGAAGGTCAAAACAAGTAATGGGAGTCGAAGTCCATAGCCATGCTCGGCCGAAGACTATTCTCGGCCGAAAGGGGCCAAAGGCTCAGGAAATGTCCGAGTCATGCTCGGCCGAAACGGCCGAAGGCCCAAGACAGCCCGACTCTGCCGAGCCCAACAGAGTCCAAACCAAAGCACACCGGCCCAACGAACTGTGACCAAACCAAACCCGGATTCCTGAAACCTAATAGGCAGAGGAAAACCTATCTCACTAGATCAAGGATTACTGAGGCCCGAATGATAAAGGAAGACCTTTCTTACTAAAAGAGAAAGACCAAGCCCAAAAAGGAGACCGAATTCAAGAAAGATAGGGAGTCCCAATCTAAATAGAAATAGGACCCAAATACCTCCTATAAATAGGGGGTAGGGATGATTGTAAAAGGATCCGATTTTTGACTCATTAGAACTAAACTCTGTGAGACCATATCTGGTAGCTGTTTAGCTACTGCATTCAAGCAATCTTAGCCTAATATTTGGCTGTGGTTTATTTGGCATCACAGTTTGGCGCCCACCGTGGGGCTACGAACCTCACACACAAGGTTAAGGTTTCTTGAAAATTCTGAATTCCATTTATAATTATCCATCGCACCCAGGTTCTTATCAGTCATGGCTCCAATTAACCCTAATTTCATCAACTTAGAAGATCAAGCTCCGAAAACGCCAAAGGAACAGCTGGCGATCTTGACAGAGATGCTGAAGAAAGCAGAAGAAGAGAAAGAGCAGTGGAGGAGAGAAGCGGAGTCGAGAAGAAGATCCACGAACCTCACCAAAGAGAAAGCCCGGCAACCAAGCCGGAAATATTCTCCCATCCGGAAGCGCAAGCTCAACTTTGAGGACTCCGGTAGGGAAACATCCGAAGAAAGCGATGGGTCGACAGAAAGCCACAGAAACACTGACCGCCGTGACTCAAGCAGTTCCGATGTAAGGGGCCAGAGGTCCTAAATCAACCCGTAAAGACCGAGAGAGCCGCCGTGATCGAGAAATCAGAGAGCTTAAAGACCTGGTACAGAGAACTTCAGGAAAAAGGATCACGATGAGGTCGTCGACAATGCGATACTCCGACATGCCCTTCACATCATGGATCCAAGAAACAAAGATGCCCAAAAGGTTCTCAATCCCGAACATGAAACCTTACGACGGGACGACGGACCCTGAAGACCATATCGCCGGGTACAAAAATCGAATGGGAACCTGCAATATCCTAGAAGAGGATATGGAGGCAATCATGTGTAAAAGTTTTGGCTCCACTTTGACAGGAACCGCCCAAAGGTGATATTCGGCTCTACCAGAGAAAAGTATCAAGTCATACTCCTCCTTGGTCACCAAATTCGTGAACCACTTCTCAAACAGCAGAAGGAAGGAAAAAGACGTAGATGATTTGTATGATCTAAAACAAGGGAGCACTGAAAGTCTCAGGCAATATGTCAGAAGATTCAAGGAAACCAAAATGGCCATTCCAAACTGTCGAGACAAGAGCGCCACCAAGCTTTCATCAAGGGGTTGTTGAAAACTTCCAAGTTCTACGAAAGTCTAAAGCTAATCAAACCCCGCACTTTCGAAGACGTCCTAGAAATAGCCGAAGACGCAATGGAATATGAGGAGGAGCTCCAGCCCAGAAATCATAGAAGCTCCCAAAATACATCAAACTCACGCGGCCGAAATTATAACGGGAATTTCGGCCGAATTGAAGGGCCGAGGAATAACCTGAAAGAATCTGGCCGCAGTGACCCACCTAAGCCAGATTACACCGGTCACAACTCTTCGAGACCGGATTACTCCGAACACAGCCGGAGGCGAAAAGAACTACTACCTTACCCACTCACCATTCCCACGAGAGAAACCCTTGCAATCCTCAAAGGAATGGGGGACAGAGTCAAATGGCCCGACAAACCAATGAACCCCGCGGAAACATGGAAGGAAAATCACGATACTGCCAGTTTCACGGAGACCATGGCCACAACACCGACGACTGTTGCACTCTTAAGAGAGAAGTCGCCGAACTAATAAAAGCAGGTCACTTGCGGGAATATTTATCTAAAAAGGGGCGAGAAATCGCAGCTGAGGCCGACAAGAATCGGCGATCACCGAAAGCGGTCCCGGTTGCGAATTCGGAAGAAGAAAGAGTAATCAACATGATCGCAGGGGGATTCGAGATATGTGGGCTGACTAGCTCAGTGGCGAAAAGGAAGCTGAGAGATTCCCTTAGTATTTATAATATCGAGAACGGTCCCGCGATCGATAACTACTCCATCACCTTCACAGAAGAAGAGGCCAAGGGGATCAATGCGCCACACCACGACGCGTTAGTGATCAAGATATCGATAGCAAACCTAACTGTGAAGAGAGTATTGGTGGATAACGGGAGCTCGGCCAACATACTGTTCCTCGAAACATTCAAGAATATGCAACTTGATGGGAGAATGATGCGCAGAAAGGCCGTCTCCCTTATCGGCTTCAATGGAAAGACCACCTCAACCATCGGAGAAATTGAACTACCGGTGTTCACAGAAGGGATCAATCTGCACACAACTTTTCTGGTGATAAGCTCGAGGTCTGCATACAACGTGATACTCGGAAGTCCCTGGATACATGATATGAAGGCAACCCATCCACGTATCACCAACTCATCAAGTTTCCAACCCCGCGAGGGATCAAACAAATAAAGGGTGAGCAAAGCTCCTCCAAAGAATGCTACGCTAACTATTTAAAACAGAAAGGGGCCGAAAAATAGCAATCACTGTCCCGGCCGAAGACACCCCGAAGTCCGCCCGAAGATGAAGTAGATGAAGTAGATGAAGTCCCCTAGATCAAGAAGGGGCGAAAATGGTGCAGATTGGAGCCGCAATAGAGGGCTTAGAACGGGAAAAGCAGGTAAGCTTCCTCAAAGCCAACAAAGATTGCTTTGCCTGGTCACACGAGGATATGACTGGAATCGATCCAACAATCATAATCCACAAGCTGAACGTAAAAGAAGGCGCGAAACCAGTCAAACAGAAGCGCAGAAGGTTCGCCCCCGAAAGAAACAAAATCATCAACGAAGAGGTCGAAAAACTCCTCGCAAATGGATCCATCAGAGAAGTCCAGTATCCGGACTGGCTTGCTAATGTAGTGGTCGTCAAGAAGAAGAATGGAAAATGGAGGGTCTGCATCGACTTCACAGATCTGAACAAGTCATGTCCAAAAGATCCCTTCCCGCTGCCACATATCGACCTCACCATCGATGCAATCGCGGACTACGAGATGTTGAGCTTTATGGATGCCCACTCAGGCTACAACCAGATCTTGATGCATCCCGGCGATCAAGAAAAGACTGCCTTCGTCACAAAGAGGGGGATTTAATGCTACAAGGTGATGCTCTTCGGGCTAAAAAATGCAGGCTCCACATACCAAAGGCTCATGAACAAGATGTTTGCTGATAAGTTGTGGAAAACCATGGAGGTCTACATTGACGACATGTTAGTTAAATCCGAAGATGCAAGCCACCATGTGCATCATTTGAGCCAAATGTTCGAGACACTCCGAGAATACAACATAAAGCTCAACCCCACCAAATGTCAATTCGGGGTCAAAGCGGGGAAATTCTTGGGGTATCTAGTCACAAAGAGAGGAATCGAGGCCAACCCAGATCAGATCAAACTCATCCTGAATATAGCAGAACCTCAAAGCAAGAGGGACGTACAAAAGCTCACAGGAAGGCTAGCCGCGCTAACCCGATTCATTCCTAAGGCTTCAGAAAAATTTCAGCCTTTCTTCGAGGCTCTCAAAAAATCCAAAGAATTTGAGTGGACCGAGAAATGCAGCAAGGCCCTGGCAGATATCAAGGATTTCTTGACCAGCCCTCCACTCTTGGCAAAACCAGAAGATGGCGAAAAACTCTACTTATACCTGGCACACTCAGAGATTGCAGTAAGCGTCGTTCTGGTCAAAGAAATCGGGGGAAAACAGCAACCAGTGTACTTTGCAAGCAAAACTCTGACATCGGCCGAAACCAGATATCCTACCCTGGAAAAAGCCATCCTGAGTCTCATATTTGCTGCAAGAAAACTTCGAGCATACTTTCAAGGGCACCCAATTGCGGACATAACTGCTCTACCCCTTCGAAGTGCAATCCACTCCCCCGACAAATCCGGGAGATTAATGAAATAGGCCCTAGAACTTAGCGAGCACAACATATCCTTTGAGGGAAAGAAGGCGATCAAATCTCAAGCTCTGGCAGATTTCATGGCCGACTTCGAAGAAGCTCTGCCGGCCGAAATAGTCTCGGTCGATATCAACCAGCTGATAACACCCTCAACTGACGAATGGATACTAGAAGTAGACAGGTCCAGCAGGCAAAGTGGCAGCGGCCTAGGCGTATATCTCAAGCCTCCAAACTTACCTCCAATTCTTCAGGCCATCCGATGCGAATTCCCAGCCACCAATAATGAAGCCGAATATGAAGCCCTAATCGCAGGATTAAGGGTAGCGAAAGAAAGTGGAGCGCATAATCTCACTGTCAAGTGCGACTCCCAACTGGTGGTCAACCAGATCAATGGCACATATCAAGCCAGAAACGAAAAATGGCTAAGTACCTCAAAATAGCCAAAGATCTGATGAAGCGCTTCCAAAGGGCCGAAATAAAATAGATTCCAAGGGAGGAGAATGAAAGAGCAGACGCCATGGCAAATCTCGGAGCTTCAATGCACAAAGACGAACCCACCGGGCCAATCATATACGCTTTCCTCCCGAAAATGGCCATCGAATATGAAAAAACCATGGTCCTAGAGCAAAGCGACTGGGGAACACCCATCCTTGCCTATATCAATCATGGACAGGTCCCTGAAGACAAAGCTGAAGCCAGAAAATTGCGAGCCCAAGCCACAAGATTCTACATCATCGGGGGAATCCTCTTCAAAAGGTCCATAGCGGGCCCCTTCCTAAATTGCATCTCCGCCCTGGAAGCAAAGGCGGTACTAAAAGAGTTTCATGAAGGACCGGCCGGAAACCACTCTGGAGGAAGAAGCCTGGCATTCAGAACGCACAGGGCCGGATATTACTGGCCAACCATGAAAACGGACGCGGCGGAATTAGTCAAAAAATGTGACAAATGCCAAAGACATGCCAACTACTCCAACCTCCCTGCAGGAACCTTACATAGCATAACTTCTCCATGGCCGTTTGACAAATGGGGGATGGACATCATAGGACCCTTCCCAATATCTACCCATGGCAGAAAAAGATAAATCTTGATGGTGACCAATTATTTCACGAAATGGGTCGAAGCCGAAGCACTAGAAAGAGCCAGAGAGCAAGAAGTACAGAAATTTATCTAGAAACATATCATCTGCAGGTTTGGCATACCACGGGAAATAATCATAGACAATGGGCCTCAATTCATAGCACAAACGCAGAAAGATTTCTACCGTCAAATGAACATCAAACTCACATATTCGACCCCAAGGTACCCTCAGGCAAACGAACAAGCAGAAGCATCCAACAAAGCGGTGGTTGACTCACTCAAGAAAAAGCTAGAAGGAGCCAAGGGACTATGGCCCGAAGCCTTACCCGAAGTCCTTTGGGCGTTCCGAACGACCCCTAGAACATCAACATTACAAACCCCATTTTCGATGGTTTACGGAAGAGAAGCAGTACTCCCAACTGAGGTCCAGTCACCACAAGAAAGGCTGATAAACCAAGCCAATTTACTAGCCTTCGAAAGGGACACTTCAGACGAGAAAAGGGAAAGCGCGCGACAAAGAATTGCGGAATGCAAAATGGGGATAGCACGGCGATACAACAAAAAGGTCAAGGTCCGAGCCTTCCTACCAGGAGACTGGGTACTCAGAAAAGTCTTCCAGAACACAAGGAATCAGAGCCATGGAAAATTGGCCGAAAGCTGGGAAGGGCCATACCAAATAGAGCGTGCATTTGGAAAAAGATCATACAAATTTTTCACTAAGGAAGGGAAGGAGGTGGAACACAGCTGGAACATCCATAACCTCAAGAGGTATCAATTCTAGTGTAACATATTATCTGTAATAACGGGCAATATTTTCCCCAATCAGGATTTTTGATGAGGCCCCACCTTAAAGCAATAAAATACCCCATTTTCCTCAAACACGCAACTCAAGCAAAAACTGCCCAAAGGGCAACCCGAAAATTGCCAAAGGCAAGCCTCTGGTAAATCCAGAAGGTCTCGGGCGAAGACCAACTGCTCAGTGAGCAATGCAAAAACTGCCCAAAGGGCAACCCGAAAAGTGCCAAAGGCAAGCCTCTAGTAAATCCAGGAGGTCTCGGGCAAAGATCAACTACTCAATGAGCAATACAAAAACTGCCCAAAGGGCAACCCGAAAAGTGTCAAAGGCAAGCCTCTGGTAAATCCAGAAGGTCTCGGACGAAGATCAACTACTCAAAAAGCAATACAAAAACTGCCCAAAGGGCAACCCAAAAATTGCCAAGGCAAGCCTGTGGTAAATCCAGAAGGTCTCGGGCGAAGACAAACTGCTCAATGAGCAATGCAAAAACTGCCCAAAGGGCAACCCGAAAATTGCCAAAGACAAGCCATTGGTAAATCCAGAAGGTCTCAGGTAAAGACCAACAGCCCAAAGGGCAACATGAAAACCGCCAAAGGCAAAACTACGAGGAGTTTCGGTCGAGAAGATTGTCCTACCAAATAGAAAAGTCTTCCAGAACACAAGGAATCAGAGCCATGGAAAATTGGCCGAAAGCTGGGAAGGTCTCGGGCAACCCAAAAATCTGAGGAAAATTTAGCCATAGAAAAGGGCAACCCGAAAATTGCCCAAGACAAGCCATTGGTAAATCCAGAAGGTCAGACAAGACATGCTTCGATCGAAGCCAGCCCCACAACAATCCAGAGACACGGGGAGAATTAGATATAGCACAAACAGGGAATAAAACATTAGGCCGCAAACAAAAGCTAAGGGATTACACCCATCACAAATAAATTCAAAACACAAGTACAACGAAAAGTAAAAGCTTCATTGATTAAAAAGAGGGATTACAACGAGTACACAAAAGATCGAAAAAGAAAATACATAGTACTCGCTCAACTCTCATCGCGAAGAGCAGCCAATGCATCCAGCTCCTTCTGAGCAGACTCTGGAGTCAAGGACCCCTTGATAACCTGCTCTAGAGAAAAGGACCTGATCACAACCTCAGTTTGGGCCGCCTCGACAGTGAGACTCTCAACTTGACCCTCGAGCTATTCTATTCGACCGAGTGAGGCTTGTTTCTCTGCCCTCAACTCTTCCAGCTCTGCCGCCTGGCGCTTTAGCTCCGCGTCCTTCAGGGCGATCGAAGCCTCAAGTCTGGCATTATGGGCCTCCGCTCTCTCAACTCGGCCGACGGCCTCAGAACACTGGGCCACAGTCCTCCCCAATTCTTCTTGAGCCGCCTTTATCTCGGTCGAGGCAGACTTGAACTTAGCTTCAAGGGCTCGCTTCTCCCGCAGAACAGGCATGAAATGCTTACGCATGCCGACCGAGCCTTGGAGCCCCTAATAATCGAAAAAGGTAAGAGAAAAGGCGCCACAAAAAAAGAAGAGAAACAACGAGAGAATCACCTTGTACAAACTCGAGATAGTCATCTCGTAAAACTTGGTAAAAGACAAAAATTGCAGCCACTTCTTGTCCTGAGGGAAAACGAAACCCTCCGCGGCCGAAATCATCTCGGTCGAAACCTCCCTAGTAGAAGAATTCCCAGGGAAATCAATCACATGGCGCCCCTCACCACGAGGCTTCTGACCGATGTGCTTAGTACGCTTCCTAACAGGGGACCTCGCACCACCCTCGTCCGACCGCTTCCCTTTGGCAGCCGAAGAGCGAGAAGGCTTAGCAGCCGGCTCAGGAGCAACCGGCTGAAAGGCCTCAGCAGCCCCCACAGTTGACCGAACAGAGCTAGGAGGCCGGACAGGCTCGCCGCAGCCTCGGTCCGACCCTCGGCCGAACCTTCATCTCCAGCCGCACCCGAGGTATGAGCTTTCTCCTGCTCAGTCTGAATCTGCTGCATGATGGCTCGCATAGTCAATGCCCTCTTGCCCTCTGGTTTCGACATCACGTAATCGGATAACTCTGCAAACAAAAACCCCCCACAATGAGCTCGACCGAGAACGAAACAATACGAAGAGACAAATACGACTTACTTGTCCTGGTAAAAGCCCACAGACGACTGATAGGAAGCTCGTCTAAAAGTGTCTTGTAATCCTGCGATTCTCTTGGCAAGGCAAATATAGCCTCACTCCTAGCTTGTGCCCGAGGAGAAGACTTGCAATTCTTCGTCCCGAAATTGGCTGAAAAAGAAAACAAGGAAAATCAGTCAACTAAGACGCTCGCCCGAAATGAAAAGAATAAAAACACAGAAACCTACAAGAATCACGCCAATAGGGAGGATAACCCAACCCCTTCCCTAGACGGGTAACGCCTTTGACAAAAAAATAATTATCCTTCCATCGAGTCTCGTTGGAAGAAAAGCCCAAGATTAAGAGCTGGGCGTTCGCCCGAGCATTTAGGACATATCGGCCGAACTCTGGGTTCTCGCGCTTCACGAAGTACGAATAAAAAAAATCCTCGGCCGAAAACTCCAGATTGTGCTTCTCCTTCAGATAATCGACATAGAGAAGAATCCTGATGGCCATAGGAGTCAATTGACTCGGGTGAATTTGGCACCAAGTGCACAACTCCTCGACCAGGCCCATGATTGGAAACCTGAGGCCAATCTTGAAATGATGAAGATAAAAGGGTTCCCAGCCATCAGCCAGCATATCATCCACCTTCTCTTCAGGCTCCGGCAACCTAGCCCGAACCCAACTGGGAAACTTATAAGTGAAGAAGGCCGACTCCAACTCATCCATGGTCATAGTGCTCCTAACATTAAAGAAAGGAGGCAAAATGCCCTGGGGACTAGACTCGGCCGAGGAGTTGCGAGCCGATGTACACTCCTCGCCCACATCCTCTTCGATTGAGAATTCAGAAGTTAAACCACCAAAAGACGACGTGCCCAAAGAGTCAATTGACATCTACAATAGACCGAGTATAATGTAGAAGGTTAGTGATCTTCGACCGAGGTCAGCATAAACAAAAAATAAAAGACGAAGGTAGGCAAAGAAGATCAAAAAAAGAAAAGAAAAGAAAAAGCCTAGCAAGTCAGACGAACAGCCCCACGAAGAACACAAAAGCAAAACCAAAATCCCAGACAACAGCAAAGCAAATGAAAACCAACCAAAATAACCAAACCAGAAGCAAACCATACTTAAAGAAGCCGGAGAATGCAGCCTCGAAGCGTCGCCGGAGAAAGAAAATGACGGCGGGACCAGAGAACGGGAGACGAGTAGTCTTTGAAGGTAAGAAGAGAGAAGAGATATGGAAAGTTCGAAAGTGAAGAGAGAGAGGAAGCCACCAACCTTTATATAGGCCAGCCGCAATGATGGCAAATCTAGGGCACGGCAGTCGAGGAGCCGACGAATCTACATAAGACAAGACAACCAGGGCTGATGTGGCCCACCAAGGAAACTAAAAAAACCTCGGCCGAAAACAAAAACTATGGAAACCCGAACTCGACCGAAATAACGACAAATATTGCCATGCCCGAAAGATTCAAGCCATGGCAATGGGGGATTACTGTGGTGGGAAAATAACCATAAGGCATCATAGGCGAAGGTCAAAACAAGTAAAGGGAGTCGAAGTCCATAGCCATGCTCGGCCGAAGACTATTCTCGGCCGAAAGGGGCCAAAGGCTCAGGAAATGTCCGAGTCAGACTTGGCCGAAACGGCCAAAGGCCCAAGACAGTCCGACTCGGCCGAGCCCAACAGAGTCCAAACCAAAGCACACCAGCCCAACGAACTGTGACTAAACCAAACCCGGATTCCTGAAACCTAATAGGCAGAGGAAAACCTATCTCACTAGATCAAAGATTCTTGAAGCCCGAATGATAAAGGAAGACCTTTCTTACTAAAAGAGAAAGACCAAGCCCAAGAAGGAGATCAAGCCCAAAAACGAGACCGAATTCAAGAAAGATAGGGAGTCCCAATCCAAATAGAAATAGGACCCAAATACCTCCTATAAATAGGGGGTAGGGATGATTTGAAAAGGATCCGATTTTTGACTCATTAGAACTAAACTCTGTGAGACCATATCTGTCAGCTGTTTAGCTACTGCATTCAAGCAATTTTAGCCTAATATTTGGCTGTGGTTTATTTGGCACCACACATATATTTATATAGTTTTGCAAGTAATAATAGCAAAAAAGTATTAGAACACAATTAAAAGTGATAAACTGTTAAAACACATCTCAAATGAATGATATATAACTGTGGATTCACTCTTTCAACTAAAAATATATGGGATTATTATTAACGATTAATATGATAAAAATATAGATTTTATAATCATAAAGAATATATTAATATCGAATCTAAAAAAATATATTTTATAAAATATAAATGTAATTATTAAAAAATCCAATCTGATGTTTAATTTGATATATTGATAATATTTTTTCAATACCATGAAGTAGAAAAAATAAATAAGAATGATTTTATTCAATAAAAGTAAAATAAATAAAACGCCCCACCAAGTACCAAATTAATGTAAATATATATGTCTTAAATGCCATCTCCATGCGAGTGTTATTATATTTTTCTCTTTCAATTTTTATTATAAATATCAAATACCACAAAATATTAAATATGTGAATTTTAAATGTGTTTCACATGTATTACCTTTTATTTATATATATATATATATATATATATATATGTATACCCTAATTTATGAGTAATTTTTAATAAATAACATTATTAGTTTGTGGTGTTTATTTGAAATGATAATTTATTTTAAATGAAAATAAAATATTGGGTAGTGTTGAAGGGGGTAACATTTAAATATATAAGTTAGTTATTAAACAAAATTATTGTTAAAAAATTTAAAGTGATAAAGTAAATGTTTTAATATATATATATATATATTATAGTTATACTTATGATTTCTAACTGGTGGTAAAAATAAAAATTAGAAAATGTACTAAGATGTAATTCTAATGTAATTGATAATTATTTATTAGTTAACTTAAAATTTGATTGATTTTACAATTAATATAATTAAAATTTATTTAATAAAATGGCACTTAATCAATGGGTGAAATATATTTTCTATTGGAGATAATTGAATCTAATTAATTTAGTTATAAATTATAATAATAAATTTTTTTTTCACAATGACAATAGTTGAAATGATTAAATTAATGGACATGTTACCTTACTTTACCCATAAGGTAAGATTACTACTTAATCATAATCATAAATTTGGTTGACTAAATTGAAAATTGTTATTGTTGATAAGGTAGTTTAATGGTATTTGTTTTAATAACACAATCCTTAAATTAATTGTTGATAAATAAAATATAGTTCAAAGAGAAAAATTAATTCATAACACAAGTTATAAAGATAGAAAGAAATTAATTAATGAGAAATAAAATTCTATATTTAAATGTCAAATTATAAAGTTAGACGGTTCCATTAGAATGAAATATAATAATTAAAGCTATCATATTTAATTTACAAATAAATTACATATTATAAATTGTAGTAAATTATATTAGGTAGGGAAAGTTGTGAAATTAGATAAATTGATGCACCGGGCTTTCGGCATTGATTTTGGGTATGGAATTTAGGGTCCAAATTCGACAGGTTGAAGCGAAACGGCGATCTGAATCAAACTCATTGCCTTTGAAAATGACCTACGATGAATTTTGGCATTTCAGGATTGTTTAGAGGGTTTTTTTGAACTTTTATTATTTTAAGGGTTTTTTCGTAATTTTGGAATTATTTTGTTAGGGTTAAGAGTAACCCCTTATAAAAGGGGTGTTTAGGGTTTCTAAGAGGCAGACTTGAAATTATATTTTTAGTAAATCAATTGAGCGAACGATTTGTTCCTTTTATTCAATTCGCAATACTCTTTCAGCCAATTTACACACGTTTTCGGCATCATAAATGAATCATCATGAAAACTATACCATAACACTAAGAAAATTTACAAAAATTAAAAAACAAAACATTACATTAAAATGGTAAATAATTGTCATAAAAATTGAAATGTTGATAATAGAGCATAAATCAAATAAAAATATACTCAATATCAAATCTCAAATTAATATAAATATATATATATATATATATATTCTTACAATCAACTATTAAAAAATTATTATAAATCATGTCCCACCAATGAACAAAATGGATATAAATTTAAAAAAAAAAAAAAAACATTAAGTAATATATCAAATACGGGTTATAGTATTCAATATACAATTATAATTATAATAAATTGAGACATCATTTATCAAACCTTAAAAATTGAGAATAGTTTAAAAAATAAAAATAAACAAAAAAGCAGCACCTTTAATCCATCTATTTCAATTATCAAATAATATAAATTCTAATGTGTTTAGGAAATGGAATGACATGAGTTACAAGCTCATTCACCTAATAATTATATTTTTTACCATTAAGTTTTTTTTTTTTTTAGAAAATGACCAACTTAGCGGTATCCATTTTCACACTTGGCCAATAATAGCATGCTCTACTATAGGTGCGAAAAGTTAGGCTCCTTCTGCCCGAAAGGTTCCTTGCCCTGCCTTCATGAAGCTCTTCTAGGATTTCATATGATTCAGTTGACCTTAGGCATTTGATCAACATGTTTCTAAAGATAATTTTGTTTCTAAAGACAATTTTGGTTATGATCTAAAGCAATTTTATATGATTTTTATTGTGTTTAGCATATGAATCTGGCTCGGATATTGGAACTGCTATTTTCTCGACTCTTCTTGCAGGTATAATTATAGTTGAGCGAGAAGTTGGAAACAAACTTCGACAAACAGGAAATAGGGCCGAAGCAAAGAAGAACACGGTCAAGCAGCGTACTAACACACAATTCGTGTGAAATATTTTTCCACCAGTAGTTGTCAGAGGCATACACGGTCAGCCCTTGTATGAGGACACGACCCGTGTGCATTCAAAAGATGAAGAGTATATATGCAGAGCCATACACGTTCACACCGTGTACTTATACACGAACTGTGTAGATTCAAAGATTGAATTATTATCAACCAAAGGCACTAGACTGTGTATGACCAGTCCGTGTATCGCGTCCGAAATTTTTTATATTCTACTTCTAGAATTAGTTAATGCTGGGATGATGATACAATTATGGTTTTGAATACTTGTTTTATGAATTGAGAACTTAGTTTCTAATTTGGCTAGCCTTTAATCTAACTGGGGATTGTTGTTATATGATTACACTTTGTATTAGTTGAAATCGAAAGAAGGATATTTATGTTAGAAGTTCCATGATTAGATTTAGTTTTAAGTATTCAGAAATAAATATCTTAATTTCGATGACATGATTTGAACATGAAATAATCAGTAGAATGATAACTTGAGAAACTAGGTTTTATACTCTATGAATTTTGTTTACTCTAAAAAGAGATTCAAGTTAATTTTAATAAGTAATTATAAGTTAAGTTTAAATTAGTCGAGTAGTAGAAACTCAAGTTGAATCATAATCCCTACTTTTCATTATACTTATTTTAGTCCTAATTAGTTTTAATCTTTGATGAATGAGTTGTTTGCTTAGCAATTTTAGAAGTTAAAACCTAATAATTTTCCTAGTTCTTGTGGATCGACATTTGAATATTTTACTTCGAGAACCATATACTTGTTGTAGTGATCAACATTTAACGTATAGTCCTTCTATGGAGCGCTGAACAATTTGCCCTCAATTATGCAAAATTAGGAGGCTTGAACTTTGATTTTTAAGCTTTGATTTTGTCATCCGGGAGTTCATCAAAGAGGATATAATGAATAATAGAGACTCTTCAATCAAAAATTTAGGGATCGGTTAAGTTCCGAATCGATCGAAGTTATCCAGGTTCTCTTCGATCCCCCTTTTGGTGATGAGATATCTAAGGAACTTCCCAGCCTTTACACCGAAATTACACTTGGTGGAATTGAGTTTCATGTTATAATCCTTCAGTATCTCAAGAGTATCACTCGGGTGGTGTACTTGTTGTTTGGCTATTTTTTACTTTACTGACATATCATCGATGTATACCTCCATGGTATCGTGCAGCTTCTCCGAGAACATTTTGTTCATCAAAATTTGATAAGGTTAGCTTGAATTCTTTAATCCGATGGGCATGACCTTATAGCAATAGATTCCTCTTTCCGTGATAAAGGAAGTCTTTTCCTGATCTTTGGGGTGCATCAGAATTTGATTGTACAATGCCGAGTATGTGTCCATGAAACTGATCATTCGTATCCTTTTGTTGCATCCACCATCATATCTTTATGTGGTGGTGGAAATGGGTCTTTCAGGCATGCCTTTTTTAAGTAGGTGAAGTTTATGCACACTCTCCACTTCCCATCTTTCTTTCGGACCATTACCATGTTTGCCAGCCAGTCCAGATATTGGACCTCCCTGATACTCCCATTAGCATGTAGTTTTTCGACCTCCTCATTTATGATTTGATTTCATTCAGAGGCAAATCTCCTTTTTTTGCTTGATTGGTTTCGCTTCCTCTTCAACGTTGAGCTTGTATAGATGATTGGCTTGCTGAATCGGTCATATCTGAATGTAACCAAGCAAATCTGTCCATGTTTAGCTTTAAAGAGGAAATCAATTCGGCCTTTATGATGGGATCAAGGGCGGCCCCTAAGAAGACTTTCTTCTTTGGTTGACTTTCATGTAATATTACTCATCTACTTGATCCACTGTGGGCCTCTTCAGTGTCTCGGCCCCTCTTGTTGTAATTGCTATAACTCCTTTGATATCCCCTTTAAGATAGCGCTGTCAAAACGGGCTACCCCAGCCCGTACGGATATAAACCCATAAAATTCCGTATTTGCACGAATATGTTAGTGAGGTCCGTACCCGTCCGTACGACCCCGCTGACGGATACGGGTCCGTCCAAAAAATTAAAAATAAAAATCCCATATATTAGTGTGGAACAATTTTTAGACTAATATATATTACATCCTTTCTGTAGTTGAACTACAAGCAATGTGGTATTGTAGCACCATTGAATGGAATCAATTAACAGAAACAACACCACCTGGAATAGCTACACCTACACCAATATCTTTTCTATATATTTTTTCATCGATAATTTAAAAAATTTTAATAAAATCTTCAGACTTGAAGAGATTTAAATAATCCAAAAAAAAATTTAAAAAAAATTCACTACATTCATCAAACAAACACAAATTCATCAAAGTTCAGTTATACAGCTATATCAAATCATAATTGTGCAAAATCAAGAAAGTTCACAGTTCACCACAATTTATCCATCAATTAAACACATCACATTTATTGAATGTTTTCATCTTCTTCGTCTACTCCAATAATGTTTGAATCCCCTTTTGAGCTTGATCCATCTTCCATTACTTTATCACCATCAATGTTCTCATTATCTAAAAATAAAATAAAATAAAATAAAAATAATTGTTGACATACATGGTACAAAGAAGCAAGTATAAGTAATACATTATTAACAAATTGAGAAAAAATAGCATAACTAACCAGTAGGAGTATATCCAAGAAGCCAATTACGTGTACAAATTAAAGCTTGAATATTTTTTGGGAGGAGAGAACTATGATATTTATTCAAAACTCTAGAATCAATACTAAAGGCGGATTCAGATGAAACTGTGGTAATTGGAATGCTAAGAACATCACTACACGTACGAGTTAAGGCAGAAAACCTTGACTTATTCTCCTTCCACCAAGTTAAAACATCCAAGTCTGCAAAATCTACATATTCTAGAGGTGGTTCATCTAAATACTTATCCGTCTGACTTTTTTCAGAAATTGACTTGAGAAACCTGCTACGACTACTTATACGTATAATATCCTATGAAAATAATAAAGAATAATTATTGATATATAAAAATCTGCAAAGATTATAGGTATAAGTAGTTAAGATTCACATAAGAAAAATAAATTAATAAATAATAAAAGTATATAAAACCCTATACAAATCATTTTTACAAATAATTAGTATTCAAATATGAGGAAAAAAAACAAACTTACACCAAAAGTAGACCCAATTCTTGAAGAACTCGAGCCACTAGTGATCTATTCACTTGATTGTACAAGTGATGAAGAGGAAACTTGTGATGAACTGACATAGTCATCGAACAGTAGTGATAAATTGCTCCTATTGATAAGATGTCGCTATACTCATCCCTATACCTGTCCAACTTTTCTCGCATATTCTCTATAATTCCTTTAATGATATGGTCACTACTATTCTCATTACAAATCAAAAGACTCTCAATTTTCCAAACTTGATGAAAGTACAAATCGGAAGTAGGATAACTAGAACCTGATATTAAAGAAGTGATAGAGTAAAATGCAGCCAATAATTCACAAATCTTTTCTGCTCTCTCCCATTCTTCCTCAGATCGACACATATCAAAGTATTTACTATCACGGATCCTCATATGCATGAATGCACATTTATATTTAAAAGCACTTTAAAGTATTAAAAATGTAGAGTTCCATCTCGTCGGCACATCTGTACGTAAATGGACTACACTTTTAACACCACCCATATTGACATACTCTTGAAATTTTCTTTTTCTACCTTCTGATCCCTTTACATACTTGACACTCTCCCTACTTTTTTATAAAGCATATTTTGCAACAAGTAATCCATCTTGAACAATAAGATTGAGAATGTGTGCACAACATCGCACATGAAAATATTTCTCCTTACATGGTAGGTCATCAATAGAGCAAAGTATTTCCCTCAGCCTATCTTGCATATTATCATTCGCTAATGCATTATTTAAACTGATTGAAAAAATCTTACGTTCTATTCCCCAATCATTTAAGACTTCTAAAATTGAATTCGAAAGTTGCATCCCAGTTTACGGATGAGTGAAAGAAGCAAAAGTTAAAATCTTACTATTTAACTTCCACTCATGAACAAAATGAATAGTTATACAAATGCATCCTTCAATAGAGCAAGAAGTCCAAACATCAAAAGTAAGGCAAGTCCTACCTGAAATTCCTTTCAAAACTTCTTTTAATTTTCCTCTCTCTCTTTCATAAAATTTTCAAACATCAGATATAATAGTGTTCCAGCTTATGAATTTTACATCTCTATTTAGATATTTCATGACATCTCTAATCCCATCATATTCAACAAAAGAAAATGGTAGATCATGTCTTATGATTGTCATTGCTAACTTCTCGCATACAATTATTTGGTCTATCAATCTACTTCTAAGCTTTCCTATTTGGTCAAAAATCATATCTTTGATATCATGATTTTTAGCTCTTATTTATGGACAAATTTCAACATGACGCTCAAGACTTGATGTGTCATACTTGACTCCTCCCGCAACTAATTCTACCTCACAAGTGTTACACTTTACTTCAGGCTTTCCATCTTTAATTCCAATTGGAGCCATACATTTCCATACATCAAATTTTAATTTCTTACTAGGTTTTTCAGAATTTTCATCCACACTTGATTCAACAAATTGATTTTCTGCTCTCTTACTTTCCTCATCCGCACTGCCATCTTTATCATGAGAGAATATACATTAATAAGTAAAAATTATTATAAAACTGATACTAATAGCATTTTCAAAACAAAAATGAAATTTTATTGCATCTACCAACATGGTCTATGAAAATTGGTATTAATTAAAAATGAAAATCAACTTATGCATATTCCAAACAGTATTTGACTATACCTAGGAAAGCAGAACTATGAAACACATAATAAAAAAACACAAGATTAACAAAACCCAGATAAACTGTTTGTGTATGATTTTCTTTTATATATATATATATATATAAAATATAGAACATAACAATGTGTATAATATGAGACAATGCACACAAGATACAATTAAATTTTATTCCCATACAGAAGTATAAGAATACTTGGATTTGAAATAAAATCTATACTCAATAAATGCTTCAATCTTTTTCCAAACACGATCAAATATATATTCAAAGAAGAACAAGATGGAAAAAATTAAGGTAAGGGCAAATGCATTAGAAATAACTAAAAAAAACTCTCATATACATATAAATCAGACAATTATATCTCACAAGTGTAATGTTATTGTTACTTGCAAATAAGAAAAACAATGTAATAGTCTAACAGATTTGTGTTGAAGCAAAAATTACAGATAATTTCTCTTATTCCTGCGAATAGCAAATCTACAAAAATTATAGATAATTCATGATCAAATCTGTTCAAGCAAAAAAATATAGTTCATTTTAGAAATAAAGGCATAAAATCAAATTCTAGAATAGGCAAACTAACCCAATTTACAAGGTAAAATGATTAAAAGTAATTCACAAACAATATAAAAAAACCTTATACTATGGACTAGCAACTCACATGATTAAGATTCACCAACATCAAAAGTTATCTTGAATCTCAATTTTTCAATGCATTATACACAAAATTATCTATTCAAAAATTTTCATGTCCCTCAATATTTAACAAGAACCAATTAAATCTCTATATATAATCATGACTATTCACTTTCATTAGAAAAATAAAAATAAATAAAACTAATATTTAGAGAGCTTCAAGAAACTTTTCGCAATCTTGCTCAGTAATAAGAAGAGAAGAAACCAGGCTTTTGCAGAAAAGAATAAATCTCTTAAGTTTGGCTTGATTTGTGTGGAAGAATAATAGAATATGTGGGGCAACGTTGATGAAAATAAAGAATGACATGAAAAGTAATTAGGTTTTGTAACATTAAATTGTTCTTTATGGTTACGGGTAAGCTCGTGGTCAGAATATGAATCCGTACCAAACCCGTATCTATACAGTGCGGGCTTTTGAAAGCCCTTTTTCTAACAGGCTTTTTAAAAAAAGTCCAAACTGGTAAAAATGTAGAAGGTTACGGGAAGTCCGCAGGTTTCGGGCTCATTTTGAAAGTGTACTTTAGGGGTGTTAAAGTAACATTCTCTAGACTATTTTTGTTCCCCTCTTATCATTCTTACTCCGTGCTCAGTAAGGAATTTTATGACTTGATGGTAGGTGGACATAGCAGCCTTCATGTCATTGAGCTAAGGTCTGCCCAGGATGGCATTACAGGCTGAATCTGAATTGATGATGAGAAAGGTGGTATGTAGGTTTACCCATTCCGCATATACGATTGATCTCTCATAAAGTGCTCTTCGATTCACCCCTAACCCCCACCAATGAGATACTTTTTTTTTTTTTTGCAGATTTTCAACTCAGTCTACTTGTGTTACCTTTAGGGTGGCCAAAACCAGTAAGTTGGAAGAACTCCCATTGTTGATTAGGACTCTCCTTACATTCATATTGGCTATCACAATTTGGATCACTAATGCATCGCGTTGGGTGCTAGCAATGTGCTGGAATCTTCGTCCGAAAAGAAGATTTTGATCACTGCTCCCTTCCCTTTTCTGGCCCATGTACGCTCATTACTTTCTCCATCTTCATTTTTGCTCTTGAACACATGCTCTCGCAGAGATCCGACCCCCCAACAATTACATTGACGGTGCGAGATAAGGGCAAGGAGATTTTCCATCTGTCTTCTCTAATATCTCCTTCCCTTTTTCACTCAGAATCTCTTTCAATCTTCCTGCTCTCAAAAGGTGCAACAATTCACAGTATTTGTTCATATCTTTTGGTATATCCCCCTATTCCGTTCGAGCCAGCGTACACTGTCTCTCATTCCTTTCATCATGGTTACCACTTCCTTAATAGGAAGGCTCAAAGGGTAAGGTATGAACTCTTTCGAGCATGTCTCTCTTGGTCGATGCGAAGAATTTAAAGCCTGGGAGTAAGTTGGATTCCGCCTTCTATTAAGGGGCAGGGAGTGATCCCTGAGATTGGGTTTTCTCTTTCATGTGGTTGATCTTTCTTCCCCCTTCGGGTCCCTTCTCCTTCTCTTTTCCAAGTCATCTTCAAAGGCAATCCACCCTTCAACCTCTTCAAACAAGTCAGAGAAGGTTTTAGGCTTTTTCTAGTGAGTTCAATGTGAACACAAGTGTTTTTTACCAAGCCCTTGACGAAGGCAGATACGGCTGTTTTCTTATGGCAGTTTGGTACGGACGCTTTGGTGTCGTCAAACCTTTTCAGGTATTTTCTCAGGGGCTTATTTCTCCCTTGAAAGAGTTCATAGAGATCAAACTCTTCAACTTCCAGCTGCTTGTTATGAGAGAAATGACCCACAAATATGGTCATGAGCTCTGCAAATAAACCAAGGTTTTTAGAGGGGTAGTGAAAAAACTATCTCTGAGCAGAACCAAATACGGTATAACTGAAGGCCTTAAACACTACCATCTCATAGGCATCCTCAAGGATATTGCAAGTCCCCATTCTATTTTTGTATTAAGTTATGTAGTCCTAAGGGTCGGTGCTACCATTATAGTATTTACCCTAAGGCATCCAAAATTTCTTGGGCATCGCAGCGCCCAATATCCTTGAAGTAAAGGGGTTATCCACGTACTAAGTCATTTCTTCTCTAAGCGACATCAATTTAGACCACTTATGGTTTAGGGACTTTATCAGTTCAACCCATTTTTTCTAAAGCCACTGGTCCCTGGGGTTGTTTTCAGCATCAGGCTGAGCTTTAAAGGATCCTTCTTCACTCTCAATTAGTAGCTATAATATGGATCGCCCTCTTTGTCATTTTCTGTTTCAAAGATTAGCGTTTCCCTTAAGGAGGGCTCCTTTGAGGATCTCTAGCAAGTATTTCGCCTTTTTGGGAGGTCTGACGATGCTCTGAGTTTAGTCACTTTTTCAGTGCTTCATTCTCTGCAGTGAGTTGTCTCAATTCAGTCTTCTGTGCTTTGACTTTGACAAGTAATGCCCCTATTTAATCTTCTATAGATGTGTCAACATTTTCACTTGATTCGTGCTGCTGATATTTTCTAATTGTCACGAATATCACCGAATTCGTTGGTATTAAAAACCTCTGAGGCCATACGATGGGCGCCAAAATATAGTGGTCATGAAAAACCACAATCATAATACCTGAAAGAAAAGTCTTCCTCTTTTTCTGGGGAAACCTTAGAGATTTAGACTCGGTAAGGATTTTAGCAGTGTTTCGGTAAGGTGAGTTTGAATGTCTTTCCAAGGTTTATTCACCCCTATTTATAGGGGCTTAGAGGAGGAAATTTCTCATTTTAATTAATGTTGATTCGGATTATAATTCGTTGTTACCTAATTAAGTGGATTTTTATTTATTGTTTTCCATTTTGAATAATATTCAAATGATTACTTTCTGTTTTGATAAGACTTACTTGATATATATTTTAACGATTTATTTCTTAATTGGATCATGAGCAGTTGGATTCGTATGAGGAGGGTGTCTCTATTTCAAAAGCACATTTCCCTTCAGTGTCTTCTATTGAAGCGTGTACCTAAAACCTACATGTACATCGGCTAAAGCCATAAGAGGGCGTCGTGATTTCAATAGAGATTTTCAACAAATGCCTCAAGACCGACCTTTGCCCTATATTTCCATGCTATGAGTGAGGATCAAAGCCCTCAACTTCTGGGTCATTGGCCTTTTTTGCTTCACCTACTAAAATAAGTAAAGTAAATAATTTTGAGAGATCGAAGCTGTTCGATCGAAAGAGGTTCAACCGTACATTCTGAAGTAGGGATTCCTTACTCGCAGAGAGCCAGCTGTGGTTTTTAGTGCTTTCATGTTGGGACGGTCCTAGATAGGGTTCTCCCAATTTTAGACCCTACTCATCATGACCACTACTGGTTAATACAAATGTGTTTCACATTGGAAGTAAATACTTTATTGATTTCTGTGTCACATATTTAAAATAATATTCTAATTAAATAAATGATTTTTATGACGTCACGGTTGGAGAAGATTAAAGACTTCATTTGTTTTGGGTTAATGAGCCTCTTAATCTGAATGATTCATATTTAGATTAAATAAGTACATTTTTTTAATTTTAATTAGATTTTAATATCACTTAATGAATTCTAATTATTCAAATTAAAAATAAATTTGAATTGTTTTTAGAAGTTATTTATGTTTTTTTTACGTCTTTCTTAATCTATTTTTTCATCGTCTCGCTTCATTCAATTATCGAGTGTCTTCTCTTATTTATTTTTTTTATACAATTTTATTAATTTCTCCATGTATAATAAACATCTCTTTACTTTAGTAATTAAACCATTTTTTTTTTAAGTAATATCATTTCATTCTCTCATATTAATCAGTTCTTTACATGAAGAGGAAGATGATCATTACACGACTGAAAACTTGCCTAAGATGGAAATAAGGTTGCCATCTTAGTAGATAGTAGCTCAACTCATACTTTTGTGGATCAATTTTTGTCAAAACTTGCGGGTTATAGGTGGTGAATGATTAATGTCTATAATTGATGGTGGCTAACCGTAAGAAGATGACATGTGAAGGAATATGCTTGAATGTGACTCTAGTCATCCAAGGGTATTTAGTGTCGGTCTATTTTTTCATGTTACATATGGCTGCTTGATGATGAGAGTCCAATGGTTAGCAACTCTAGGTCTGGTTGAAACTGATTACAATAAACTTACCATGACCATAAAAGGGGATTATCAAACTCATACTTTGTTAGGGATGCATCAAGGAGAGATTGGTCCATTATAAAAAAAATGATAATATTCACAAGGTGACTAGTTTCCTTTTGTAGATCAGCACTCACTGCGCAGAAAGTGATTCTAGAGTTCATCCTTAGACAAAATATTACAATTTATCAAAAAAAATGTTTGAACATCCCACCACTACAATGTGAATTTGATCACCATATTCCCTTACACGATGGTAGCTAGACTTTCTTTGTTATACCATATCATCATGCCTTTTATCAAAAGATAAATATCAAGAAAATGAAGAAAATATTGTCAATAGTTCTCATCTGACCCAGTCGCATTCTATTGTCCTCCATGGTACTTTTAGTTAATAAATTTGATGGGAGTTGGCATTTTTATATGGACAACCAGATCTTGAATGAGATTACCATAAAAGATAAGTTTCTGATTCATATAACTGATGAGTTATTTGATGAACTGTACCGACCAACCTATTATTCAAAATTGGATGTCTGTTTGGTTACTACCAGATTCGTGTTAAAAATGAAATATTCATAAGACAGCATTTTAAACCCATGAAGGCCATTACGAATTTGTTTTCATGGCGTTAGTCCTCACCACCGTCCCTACAACATTTTAAGCTTTAATGAACTATATCTTAAATTTTATTTAAGGAAGTTCATTTTAGTATTTTTTTTTAATGATATTTTGATATATAGCAGGAGCTGGAATAAACACCAGCAACATCTGGATAAAGTTTTACAGATCCTCATATCCCACAGTTTATTTGTCAAGGCAAGTAAGTCCAAGTTTGGGGTTATTGAAGTTGATTACTTAGGGCATGTTATTTCTCAATAAGGAGTATCTATTTATTAGGAAAAAATAATAAAGCAAACTTGAATTGGCCAAAACCAACTAATCAAACCAACTTTCGTGGTTTCTAGGCTTAGAAAGATATTATAGAAAATTCATTCAGAAATTTATGGGTATTGCTAATCCTTTAACTCAATTATTAACTAAACATGATTTTTATTAGAGTTTAGAGGTAGCTACAACTTCTACAAAATTGAAGGAAATCTTATTTTCACTGCCTATTCTAGAATTCCCCAATTTCACCTAGGACTTTGTGATTAAAAGTGACGCCTGTGGAACGAGAATTGAAGTCATATTGTCACAAAATTATAAGCCAAATGCATACTTTAGCGAGGCACTCAAAAGAACCACATTATAATTATCCACTTATGAAAAAGAAAGGTTAGCAATCGTCAAAGCAAATTGAAAATTGAGGCATTACTACCCCAATGCAAGTAAGATGGCTTCCAATTGCTACAACCACAAAATTGAATACAAGTTAAGGAAGGAAAATTAGGATGCCAATGCGTTGTCACGTGTTGGTGAGTTATGCATGTCAATTGTCTCTTTACCAATGGCAGAGTGGTGGAAACAAATTCAAGAGGAGATAAGTTGTGATCCTTATTTTTACAACTAAGGTCAATAAAAGATTCAAATGAGCAAGATTTTCGCTTTCAAGATGAGGTTTGCTATTTCAAAGGGAAGACTTATCTCAATCCTAGTTGTTCACTAATTCATATTCTGTTAAAAGAGTTTCATTCAATAGCAACAAGTGGGAATTTTGGTTTATGAAAGTCGGCATGAATCAAGCAAAAGTTTCATTAAACAAGACTCCATAAAATGTTGAAGCAATATCTGAAGGAATGTTCAATCTGCCAAAGGAATAAGTATGAAACTATGAAGCCGGCTAGACTCCTCTAACCATTGCCAATTCTAGAATTTATATGGACAAAAGTATTTATGGATTTTATCGAAGGGTTACCAATCTCCAAATGATACAATTTCATAATTGTGGTGATTGATCGATTGTCAAAATACAACCACTTTATCCTCTTACGACATCCATATAGTGTTGTTGGAGTTGCTACATAATTTCCTCCTTCATATGGTCAAGTTACATGGAATTCCTAAGTCAATCACAAGCAATCGTGATAAGGTATTCATAAGTTCATTTTGGTCTCAGTTATTTAATTTATAGGGCACAGAATTACGGATGAGCATAAGTTATCTCCTGCAGACTGACGAACAAATTGAAGTGATCAATAAAGTTCTAGATCAATATCTCAGGTGTTTCACTGGAGAGCATCCGCGGAAATGGTTTGAATGATAACATTGGGCCGAATTTAGCTAGAACACAAGTTATCACTCTGCAGCTAAATTCTCACCATTTGACTTGTTGGATGTGGACTACCTACTGTGTTATTAGGTGTCCTTGGAATCACTAAAGTTCAAGCTATTGATGAGCACCTTCGTAATCGTGTAAAAATATTGAATCACTTGACGAGTAATTAGAGATTAGCACAAGAAAGAATGAAGTTGTAGACTAATGAGCACGGTAGAGAAGTTGAATTCTCAATTGGAGATATTGTTTATCTCAAGTGACAGCTTTATAGACAATCAATTGTTGTCTTCCAAGGGTCTATGAAATTATCTCCTAAATTTTTGTGGACCTTTTGAAATTTCGGAGAAAATTGGAACAATCACATACATACTTCTCCTACCTGAATGAGCACAAATTCATAATGTTTTTCATGTCAGTCTTCTACGCAAATATTTGAGTACTTCCCCTTATTGCGTTGGCCTCACTACCTCTAGTAACGGAAGACTCCATGGTCCTTCCAACACCTGAGTAAATTCTAGGTAAGCTGATATTTCAAAAGGAACGTTACATGCCTTATACAGATATTCCAATGGAATGAGTTGACGCTCTAGACTCAGATTCTACTTGAAAGAACCTCATACGCTTTTTATGTTCATAGCTAGTTTTTGTATGTGTGACAAGGACAATTTAAGAAGTGAAGAATGATATGAATATTGACTGAGTCTCACTTATTATTTATTTTCAATTACTAGTTACAACAATTATAGCAGTAAATCCAAACGTGAAAATGACTCTCCAAATCTCTCCATTTTCTCAATTTACTCTTTTTTTTTTCCATATCGTTTGAGTGGGATCATTCACTCCCTTTTAAGTTGTTTGAGTGGATCTCTCTTATAAGTTTTTTCCAAGTGGTGAGCCGATTTAGATTTCATTTTATCAATATTTTTCCTATACTCTTCTAATTCGAAAATCACAATCATCTTTTAAATTCCACTATTATAATCCTTAGTCACATAGTAAATCCAGCTTTCCCAATTTTAAAAGGAATCGATTTGAGTACAGGATATTAAAAATCTGTTTTGGTTAACAAATTCTATGGGATGATCACTCACAGTCACAGAACTCTTAGTTAGTTTCCATAAAACAACTTTGCAATATTACACCCACCCACAACAAGGCACATTTCATTCCACTTAATGAGGTTCAACTCATACAACAAAATGAAAGAAAAAGAAGAAACAACCTTCATACCCTAAATGGATGAGGACAACAACAATTAAAAATACAGCCAAATACATAAGTAAAAACACAATATTCCTAAAATCATTAAACTTGTACACCTACATGCTCATTGGACTTGTTGGATCATTAAGAGCTGCAATAGCTGTTTGAATTTTTGCCTTCAATTGCTCTCTCTCTTCTTCATCAGCCTATAAAAAAGAAAAAACAAATGAATTGAATTAGTGATAAGACAGCTTAGCTCCTCCTAATACACAACTTAATCGTTTATAATTAAATACTTAGATAAGAAAGCATAAGATATCATAAAATACTTCTAATAATTGTTGTTGTGAGAGCACATCTCTAGGAATAAAGTAACAGTGGAAGCAAAAGTCACGGCAATGCAAGGATTCTAGAAATATTTTAATGTAAAAAAAATTATTTCTATAATGCTATGTAAAAGTTAACAAGTCATTAACAAATAAAATTGTCACTATCTAAACACATTATGCAATATTATAACATAGTGTTATAATCAATTTTAGAATATAAAAAAGGTAATGGATTTTATAAGGCATGATCTTCCTTCGAATCTCCAAACTTAGCTATATTTTTAATTTAATTTTTTAATTATTAATATTTAATTTAACCCCTCTCAAATCTATAATATTAGATTAATTTGATTTTTTTATTTATGTGGTAGATAATATTATAAAATTGTATATCATTCTAAATTATCTGACACATTATCTATCTGCCACATAATAAAAAGATTAAATTAATTCCATAATAAATAATTATGAATTAAATTAAAATTTTATATGGTTAAAGATTAATTTGAAAATATTAGTTTAGAATAAAGGATTTAGTTGATCATTATGCCACTATATAATCAATTTGGTAAGCTTCCAATATAAAATGTATGAGAGCGTACTTCTATTTTTAGGGGGTCCTAAAGGTTTAGAATGAATTAGTGCAGCACTGATCATTGATCATCATCATCACAATCAATAAAATGGAAACTCCACAATTGTTTTCCTGGATCATTTTAGGAAATAATAATAAAAGTGAACAAACCAGCTAGAGCATGATTGATTAAGACTTAAATTTGTGAATAAGACAAGGACACGTAAAAAGTCTGAAAAAAAATAATTAGTCACTAAAATATGTATTCAAATAAGACAAGAGTAGTATTAAATTAAATAATGAAATGGGTCAATAATTGAGAAGAAGGATCTCTTTTAAATCTTTCATTTTAAATAATCGAAGCATAGGTATCTTAATATAGAAAAAATAAACAATCAATCAATTTATATAAATAAAGTTGAGTAGCTTGACAGGCCAACCGAATCCTAACCTATCTCAATTTGGTTATGTTTTTATGAAATAATAATTTGTATAATTTTTACGAACTATGTAAGTAGCTTAGAAACAAAAATATATATAATAAATAATTAATAGAAATTATTTGAAGAAAAGTCAATAAATGAGTTTGAAAACTCGAAGTTGCAATTTGATGCGAATAAATTACAAATTAAATGAATGTTAAACGTGACTGAAAATGAAATACAATACAGTGGAGTGAAAGAGACCATCGTTGCCCAAGGCAAAAGAAAGTAAAGAGAGTAATAATAGTTTAAAATTAAATAATAAAATAAATAAATAAATGAAAACACGTTTCTCGTGATTCATTTTTCTTTTTATGCCATGAGCATTTCGTGGACTAGAAGACTCTACTTACTAACAAACAAAAACAAATTGACATATTAAATATATATATATATATATATATATTCTTCAATTAATTTCCTAATTTGGTTTTTAGAGCATATAGATAGCTTATACGAATGGAAGACATTAAAGGAACAAAATGAGAATAATGATAATAATAATACAAAAGAATAAAATTAAGAAAAATATGATGGACCCTTTCCTCTACTTTTGTTGTCATAAAATATAGGACACACTTTGGGTAACAACATATAAATTGATTGCCTGTAAATTACCCATATCATATCATATCATATATCATAATTCATCAATTGAATAATAACTTTATTAAAGTGGTCTCCATGGGTTTCCAACTTTGTAGGACCCAGATTTCCTCCTCTATTTATTATTTTATTTATTTACTACCACCAAAGGCCTTGTTTGTACCTTGATTGATTCTCTCCTATGTAGTACTACTAGTAAGTCATTAATCTCAACAACAACCAACCATCAACGGCTCAAATCAACTTCCTATCTATCCATCCATCTATTTATTAATTTAATTTTTAGAAATATAAATTCAAATATGAACAAATAAAATGGAAAATAGCTAAAATAAAAAAATTAAAAAAATCAAATATATAAAACTGACTATTATATAAAAATAAATAATACCTCAACGAAGGCGGTCTTCAATAGCCTTCCAGCAACGGCAGTGATATTGGCAGTGATGATTTTGAGCTTCAAAGACTCAAAGGCCTCACATAGTCTAACCATTGTATCTGTTCTTTTACTACATGTGATGCTCACCACCAGTACTTTGTCTCCCATTGGATTTACCCTCAACTGCTTCCACAATTCATTTAATAATCATTTTCAATTTTAAAAAATAAAATAAAAGCATGACTCTACTTACTTCGAGAACTTCAACCGGAGAAATCGATCTAGGTCCACCGGAATCATAAAACTGATCAATCTTCTTCTTCTTTGACCTCAACAGTACAGGTAATTCCTGCTCGAAATCATAACCTAATATGTTTTTCTTCGATTTACCAGATTCAAGCTCCACAATCTCATCAAGGATTCGTTTCTCTTGATCGTGTAAATCTTGTATGTAATCGATCGCATCTTTGATTATCGACGCCTTGTCCATCTAATCAAACCGAAAATTAAGTTCATCAGTCACTCGATTTTGATTTTTTGAGTTTTGAATTTCGAAATTTGAACTCACCTTGCTTATGTTAGGTACAACAGCTCTAAGAGCAAATAGTCTCTCGTTAAGCTTTTTCCGTCGGTTTCGCTCGGAAACGATGTTCTTCGACGCCGCATTTGACACCGCTCCGTCCGGTGAACTCGAATCGTAGTAGCCGGATAGATCGTCTATCCCCCAACTGTCACATCACAACGCAACAGAAACAATAATAAGCAAAAATATAAAAATAAAAAATAAAAAGAAAATAGAGGTAAGAGAGAGAGGAATACGTGTCGAGTTCTTCATTTTGGAAGAACAATTTGGTGTCGAAATAGTGTTTGTAGTCGTCGATGTTTTCCATGAGATGGTGATTATGCTTTCGTGATTTCAAAGTTTATTTGAAGAGGAGTTGGAATTTATATAGACGGACTGTTTAAAGGGGATTTGAACCACGTGGGTGAGTATTTTGTTTGATGCTTCTATGAACGATCTCAACCGTCCACTCATTACACGGCTATTTTACTAACACTACGTATTCTCTGTCTTTCTCACTCGCTTCCGTCTCCGTTCATCACACGCGCTTCTGCTTCTGCTTCTGCCTAACGGCTCACTTCACTCACTGTCCTTATCCCATTCCTCTATGAGAAAAATTGGTTCAAACATATTTGTCTGACGACAAATATATTTAAAAAATCAAATTAAATTCAAGCTTGACTCAAATATTTTTATAACGAAATATGAATTACAGTAATTAAAATACAAATTTGAGTCAACTTTAAACTATTAAGTTTGATATTTGTTTGGGTTCAAGTGGAACCGAATCCTTGGGAGAAGTTTTAGGGATTCCAGAAATGCAAACATTAACTAGAAATGGAGATAGAGGGTGTGGTTTGTTGTAGCAAATAATAGATAGGATATGATATGAGGCAGCTGTGGTAGAGGGCACAATCAATTTCTTTTGGCTTTTTCTAAGAACCCGTCAATGTCTCTTTGAATTCCTGTTATAATAACACAAAGAAAGATATGCAAATACTAATAAAATTTTATTCCACAAAACTATTATTCGTGTCGTGTGCAATAAAACAAATTTTAGGTTGGTGTGCAATATCCTGAATGTAAATAACATTGGGGTGCTTTAATTTTTATTTGGGTTTGGTTTTGGTTTTGGAATCTTAAATGACTCATGCGAGTTCATAACAATTCAATTAGCTTATTGTATGTTTGGGAATTAGTTAGTGGTTACACGGTTTTGACCAACGGCTACCTGTCAGGAGACTGGTAATGGTCGGTAATTACCTGTGTAATAATATTCGTTTGAGAATTTTAATTATAAAATTATATAAATTAATATTTATTAAAATAATAATTATTTTTTTTATAAAATATAAATTATACTATTTTCAAATATATAATATAATATGTTAAATATTTTAATATTTATTTATTTTTTTAAGAATATTTTAATATTTATTAATAATACTTATAAGTAATAATTTTTAATAATATTTATTATTTTTTATATTCATTACTAATTAAATTAATTAAAAAGTAATATGTGTACTATAATAGAAAATTATTATAAAAATTTTAATAATAAAATATTGTAATCTAATACCAAAAATATTAATTATTATTAGAATATGTTTCGCTTATTTTATTACAATATAATTAATATAATTTTAATTAAAAGTTTGTTATTTTTTTCTTTTTTTAACAAATCTCTAATTTAAAAAACTCTCATAAGCTTTTTAAAAATTAACATTTTAAATGAAATAAACTAATTGAAGTTGCTACTAACCAACCTATCTACTTTTTAAAAAAATAGAAATCTTCAAAATTCATAAAAAATAAAAATAAAAATAAAAATAAAAATAAAACGATAATGTACAGGTAAAATCTATTTAACAAATAGGCTCTTAATTTGTAAAATAATAAGTTAAACTTAAACTTTAATTTTACATATAAATTTAAATATATTAACTAAATTTACATATACATTTCAAAGGAATTAAATCAATCAAATTAATAATTATAATTTAGTAATATTAACGTAACTGTAATATGGTAAGAGTTATATAAAATTTATAATGTTAAATTTTTATTTTATTACAAAATATTATTTTAAATATTTCTAAAATTTAATATTATATTTTTTTCTTAAACTTGTCGATAAATAAATTATATTATTTTATACGAGTTGATTGATATCATTTAATAAAGTGAATTGAATTTAAAATTAAATAAATCGAGTTTATAAATAAACAAGTTAAATTTAAATTTAAATTTTATTAAATTAATTGAGCTTAAATTTTATCCATTTTATAGCAGGTTCTCTTTGAATCCTACTTATTTAAGACTTCCTCCGTTTTTTTATCCACTACACTTTTCATATATGGCAATAACTTTTTATTTGCTAAACTTTCTATATGTAGTTAAAAATAAAAATGAATTGATTTTTTTACCCTTAATTTTCCATCACTTAAATATTATAAATTACCTCACTAAACCAACTTTAATTTACCTAATATAAAACAAATTATTACTGGCATCTACCCATCTACCTACTTCAACCAAATCACTAATGAATTCCATCCATCCAGTTTCAATCATCTACGCAATTCCTGCTACTTCAACCAAATTAATAATGAACTCCACCGACCCATTTCCACTCATCTACAAAATTCTCTCACTTGTAGACCCACTCATTGACATGTGTCGAATCCGTCAAAATATAATTCCTGCAAATAGTAGTATAGTGAAGCAGGGTCGAATCCACAGAGAACGGTAAATTGAAATCAGTAATGATGGCGACCAAGTTATCAACAAAATAAATAAAATGTGGGGGGGGTTGAATATTGAATCAAGATACGAATTAAACTTAGAAAAATAATCAATTGATAGAAGCAATCCAGCAAAGCAATTATAACTCTTTACGTGTTGATCATTGAATCTAATGATAAATTACATCATTCAACAGACATAGCTATAATTGTCGACTCAGCGCCTAACAATAAATCTTCCCTAACTTACTAGACTGATTGGACTCAGCGCCTACTAACCAGCCACTAACCTAAACTAATAGGTTGCGTTAAGAACTAGGAAGACTTATGCCTGTAACAAATAAATCACTCAGCGCGCTTATTTAATTATGACTGCGGGTTCTCATAGCACGACGTATCACGCTGTTTGCTACCTAAATCAATTAAATTAAATATGCACGATTTAATCTAATCGAATAGCGGGATGATAAAATAATCAATTAATTAACTGATCACATTAATCAATCAAATATAAAAGCACATTCAACCTAAACCAAGTAAAGCAGAAAACACGTAGATGCTGAATAATATAAACAATGAATAACAATTCTCACCACGAATGTAAAAGAAAAACATTACTTCACTGGATTATAAGAGTTTAGCTAGCTGCGGGCACAGTTAACATCATCATTCTGTAATTAAAAATGTACGTACAAAAATAAACCCAGAATAAAAACTCAGTGGATACAGAAGATAGAAAATTTAACCTCCCGTTCTCTTTCTATCTCAAAACTAATACAATCTCATAACTGAAGTTTAAAAATCAAAATCCTAAAAAATCTAAACTGAGAAATTTGAATAAAATCTAAAAATGTTGTTGAACTTGAATTTTGACGTCTTGAACATCCATTCCTTGTAAAATTGTCCTTTCAACCCTAAGATCTCCTCTTAATTGCAAAATCATCTCCAATCTGCACAAAATCACAAAATAAAGCAACTAAGTATCAAATCATTCAGTTTAGTCCAAAATTAAGTAGGGAAATAAACATAAATAATGCATAATATGCATCCAATCACTTATCTCACACGAATCGGTTGAACCCTAATTTGTTTGCATCCGACCTTCGATTTCACTATTAACCTTAGTTCTCTCAAAGCTAACAGAAGCGATGACAATCGAATGAGGAGAGGTCTATTTAAGACACGCAACAAACATAGGTATTGTTCCTCAATTAAACGAGAACTCCAAAAATCATACAACGAGAGATACACCAACTACGGCCAGAGCAGCTCAATCAGGACCAACAACAGCAATTTGATCAGGACTAACAACAACACCACCGAAAATTAGATTCTTCGGAAGATTTTAAGGATCTATTCAGTTTGCCTATTGAGATTCTAAGGATATTGGTACCTACTATCCAAAGAGAAGGGGTTGTACAAGATTCTGTGCAAGATGACTCTAACTAGCACAAGTGATGCAACACCAACATGAACACTATGACCAGCAAGCTACACATGATATCACTTGTAGGGGTGTGCACGGGTCGGGTTCAGGTCAAACCCGGATAGACCAGAAAAAATCCAAACTCGAAACCTTGAATTTGTTTGGACCGGACCGAACCCGATTATTTTTCGGGTCAAGGTCGGGTCCAAACGGGTCAAGGTCGGGTCGGTCCGGATTTCGGGTTTTCTTTGTTATTTGGTTAAAAATGGCGACCCGAAAAAACCCGAAACCCTAACATTTAGGGGACCGGACCGAACCCCACTTTTTTTCGGGTCAAGGTCGGGTCAAGGTCGGTCCGGTCCGGGTTTTCGGGTTCGGGTATTTTGCTCACCCCTAATCACTTGTCAACTTGGTGTGCCTGAAAATGAGATGATAAGGATATTGATCCCAAGCCTGTACAGAATAAAGCCAACAGATTATCCAACACTCGGAGGAAGCTAACACGATAGAAGCTAATAAGATTGTGCAAGACAAGTTTATGAGACTCTACAAGGCTCTTTTGAACTTAATGAAATTGTACAATACTGTGAGTACGATATTGAGACTGCGCAAGACCTAGATGAGATTATGGAAGAGTCTGACGAAGATGATGAGTGTGTGTCAACACCTCTTGATGTGCTCAAATTTAACATCCATATTTTAGTTTTTCTTATTTTTTTTATTTTGATGGTTGTCTGAATTGTGATTTTTTTATGTACTTTAATTTTCATGAAAAGTTTTGAACTATAGTATTTTTATATGTTGGTCTTTCTTATCATGTGTGCATTTTTTTTCATCAATGTAGTATAATGAGAAATAAATATTTTTTTTCTGTACTGATGAAAATTTTAATTGACAAATCTCAGGCCTTTGCCCTTCATAGACAATATTGTCACAATTTATAAAGGATTGGATGTCTCAGGTGCTGCCTTACAATCTGTTTCATCTGATGGTATGCTCTATATTGATGGAATATTTCTGTGTATATTATTGATTAAATGCTTTATAATAACTTTAGTTAATGCCCGGACTTTATGAGCATGTAAGGATTTCTTTTCTGTTTATTCATTATATCATTTTCCGGTGCTTTGCATACAATTGGTGGTTTGTATTAATGTGTTTATTTTTTTTTTCAGAGGTCAAAGAGCTATTCAGCTGGTTTACCAATCAAGAGAAATTTAGATTATATGCAGGAGCAAAATGATAGTTCTACCTCTGAAACTGAGGTCAATTGAAGGATTTTAAGAGATAGAAGAAACCAGAGTATGAGCCTAGGGAAGATCATGTGAGAAATGTCATCCATAACCAATTGATTGATTTGCCAATTGAAAGCATATTGGTTACTAAATCTGCTCTAACTTTTGGGACTTCTCTTGCTGGTGCAGTATCCAAAAATGATTATATTTGTGGGTTTTGTCAGTCCTCTAGAATATGAGAGGTAAAGATGTTTTCTTGTTCATGTTGTGTGACATTTTAGTGCATTTTAAACTTAACATCCGAATGAAATTTTCCAGAAAACTGGGCCTATCTACCATTATGCTAATAGTCGTAGTAGGAGATGATGCTGCCAGATCGAATGTCATTCATGTTCACAATAAATATTTTGACTAGTATGTTGTTTTTGTATTTGAGACGAGACCCATTTGTTTCGGTTCTATCTCCATTTATTGTTCATTGTTTATCATCCTTTTATCACAAGTCAGGTTTACATAATATTTTTATCTGCAAATTGTAAATACTATATTGGATAACTATGAGATTAATCCCGAAGATGATGATGAGAGTGGTGACACACACCATAATTGGGTTGATGAAGTTGTTAAATGTGAGGGAAGAGTGATATAGATATTGATAGCCCCAACACTATGAACATCAGACCTTTGTCCAGAGAAGAGATATACATCTCTTTTGACCAGGTATTAATCATTTGTAGCTTTAGTAAACTATGTTAGATAAGATAAGACATTCTTGATACAAATTAACTGCATCCAGTTTTGATTGATATTATTTTGTTACAGAAAATAAATTGAGACGACTAAAATATGGGTGCAATTATGCATTCAAAGATTAGTTAAACTGGCCAATAAGCATACACCTATCCGCAGAGTATTGGAAGACATCAAACCATGAGTACATTAGTCACTCTTTCAGAAAATTTCTTATTGAGTTTACATTTGATTTGTTACTATTCAATCAAATATTAGTATACATGAGTATTAATATGTGCATTGTAAATAAGTATTCATTCAGTTAAATATACTTTATTTTACTGAAAAAAAACTTACAAAAACTTCTGAATTACTTATAAAAAGATCATACAAAATGTTCTGTTCACACTGGTGTTGAATTAACTTAGTTTATTAGTTCATAACTAGGAACTTCATCTAGTAATGGAACTCCTTTCTTAACTTAAAAGGTTCCTTCATTTAATAATTGCACAACTTCAATGAGAAGAATTTCTTCGACCTCCAATTGATATGACAACTCACTCATTCTCTCTAACTTAGCACTTCCTTGATGTGGATTTTTTATATTCATTTTCCCATTTTACTTTCAAAATCTCTATAATCACATACTGAAGTTATAAACAATTGTAATGTAGTTTATTTTCATCAAACTCATTGTAAGTATCTTTGACTGACTTGACTAACTCCGTTATGTCTTTTGAAAAAAATTAATTCTTGAATGACATTGAAAAACCCTAAGTCCAGCACATTCAACTCAAGGCTTTGAGTTGGTTGACATATTAAATTGATATTAAATCCATTTGAATTTGCTGCTTCCATGAACTCTCTATCACTTGGACTTATATATGACTTTGCATTATCTTGTTGTATCCATATGCATTTGTTGTCCATTGTACTCCATTTCTCCATAATTGCTGGAATGATTAATGTCATGAGTGCTTCCCTGATTACACTCCTTGTAACTGACTGTACTGCCCTTAATTCAACTGTCTCTTTTTCTCTGTTGCTAATTGTTCTTCTTACAATATGTTCTTCTGTTAATGTCCATATCCCGATTTTTCCATCAAAAATACACATTCCTTCACCATCGAATATAGGTCTTGCAATAGCTGCTATGAACATAATTTTTGGGATGGAATTTTTACTTTGTGTGCTTCTTAATGTTTTATCTTCATTAACTAAAAGGAAATACCTCATGCATCAGTTTTGTTAGCCAAAACCATTTCTCATCAATATGAACTAAGTTAGTAAGCATCTCAAATCCTGGCACCTGATTTATGGTTCCTGGAATGATTTTGGAAAGAACCCATTCCATTCTTCTGATTTGTGTGGTGTGATGGATGGCTTAACATTGTTTGTATGTGACCTGATTATGCCTTTTTCAACATCCTAATAACAACAAATTAGCTCACTTGTAATGCAGCAACAAAGGCTCTTACTATTGTTCTATGTCATGGAGGAATGGACTTGATATGTTCTTCATCATACACCTTCTCTTTTCTACCAATTCTTCCAGGTTTGTTACTCTTGACATTGATTATATCCCCATTCAATAACTGTCATTTAAGTAGTTTGTTTCAAAAGTTACTTATAGTGGTTCTGTGTCTATTAAATTTTGCAGCTACCTTGCTTATGCTGCCCTAAGGAAGTTCAAAGTGTTCATTGGCTAGATTTAACAGTCTCTAAGCTACTTGCTTCCTTGTGTTGATACACATTTGTTTTCTTTTACGTCCAGGTCCAGGTATGCTGTTTCCATCTTCTTCTATATTCATGTTTCTAGATCCATATTCTTCCATTTCAACATAATATTGAATGAAATCATTTAAACCATCATCATTAATTTCCACTTCATCATCAGATGATAGGTAATATATCTCATCATCTTTAAATTCTAACAAAACTTCATTTTGCATTTGTAGGAGTTCATCCACATCAATATGATAATCATCATTACAGTGAAAGCGCTGAAACAATTGTGTACTTGACATCCCAACCATAAGAAGAATCAGAAGATGATTAGAAGCAGCATTAAACTTTTGAATTTTGCACAAGTCTGAAAGCATTGAAACAATTGTGTACTTGACATTCGAACCATAAGAAGATGATCAGAAGAAACAGCAGACACACAGAAGCAGCACTAGACTTTTGAATTTCGCACAGGTCTGAGTCTATGCACTTAAGTTGGCAGACTTCAGTTTGTACTTTTTGTCTTTTTTTACCTTTTGTTATATACTGTCTATATTAGAGCTTTTAATTAGGGAAATCATCAGACAATGTGGTGATAAAAAGTAGCGTCAGTTTTACTTGTGCATGTATTTTTTAAACTTTTTAACATAACTCAGCAGAATAGGTGCGCCCCGTAATCTGGATTAATAAGGGGCAAACATGAAAAAAAAACTTCCTTCCTGCTCTCTGCTGCAGTATATGTAGCATATAAAAATGAGTAGAGGAATTAATAATAATAATATATTATATTTCCTCCATTTTTTAACTCACTACACTTTCTGGTTATATGCTATTCGATACTTAATTTTAACAATAAATATTTTTAATTATACACAACCAAAAATTATAAAAATTTTATATTGGAAAAATAAACATTAAAATGAATAAAATAAGATCTCACTTCACTATATTTTCCTTATATGCGAAATAAGATCGATGGTTGAATCGTACTTTCTATGCAAGCGTAGCCACTAAATAAAAACGGAGGAAATATTAGACCATCTGTAATGTGGGGTCTCTCCACCGTCTCTAATCTGACAAAGGGACCACTATACCGTTTCTTTACGGTGGAGTATGTTGTATTTTGAAAACAAGTTTCTCGTTTTAGAGACTCATTTTTGATTAACTTCAACCCATAAATAAATGACACTTGGAAAGATGAGGTGAGAGAGAATGTATGGAGATAAAAATAAATAAATAAATGCAGCCTGACATTTTTTGCTTTTCTTTTTCTTTTTGATTCTTTTTGATTCTTTTTAATGATTTTATTACGTCTTTTTCTTATTTTTTTATTATTTTAATAGTTTTATTATATAGCCGCTGGCTATATTATTTTTATTTTATTTCTATATAAACTAATTAAACTCTATTGTTTTTACAACACTTGCAATCATCTATTGTGTTTCTCAATTCCAACCTCTCAAATTCAAACCCTCTTCAAATATTTAGGTTCATTTTTCGCCTACAACAAATGGATCCATATGAAATTCGTCCCAATAATTTCGGATTTTATTTGCAAAATCCTAGTCCCTTGGATTTGTTAGAATAGTTGTTAGCCGACAATATTGAGGAACACTATCTAATGCTACTAAAGAAAATGAATGATGAAATTTATGGAGAAAGCTCATCATTAAGAAATTGTAAGAAGACAATTAATAGAGATCGCGAAGCTAGAAACCAACGCCTAATGAATGACAACTTTGTTGAGAATCCAGTATACCCTCCAGAGATATTTCGATGAAAATTTTATACGCAACGATATGTGTCCTTCGTATTGTCAAATGCCTCTCAAGTAGTGATGCTTATTTCCAACAGAGGTATGATGCTTTAGGTAAACAAGACTTGTCGCCGCTACAAAATTGTACGGCAGCTATACGCATGTTATCATATGGAGTAGTTGCTGACGCTATTAACGACTATGTCCGGATTGGGGAAAGCACTACAAATGAATATTTACAAAAATTTGTTGAAGGTGTCATCTCAATTTTGGGGCCTCAATACCTACGTAGACTTAACGCAGATGATGTAAATCGTTTACTATAAATAGGGGAGGCTCAAGGTTTTCCTGGTATTATGGGAAGGATTGATTGCATGAACTGGAAGTGGAAAAACTGTCCGAAAGCCAAAAGCTTGGCAAGGTATGTTCACAAGTGGTCATCATAGATCTCCAATTTTAATAGTTGAAGCAGTGGCATCGCCAAACCTCTGGATATGACATGCATTTTTTGTAATGGTTGGATCAAACAATGACATCAATGTTTTAGACCGATCACCTGTGTTTGATGATGTGTTGGAAGTCGTGCTCCAAATATAATTTATGTTATCAATGGAAATGATTATTCAATGGGCTATTATTTAACATATGGTATATATTCCGAATGGACAACATTTGTTAAAACAATTCTTCGACCACAAGGAGAAAATAGGCAATTGTTTGCAAAATACCAAGAATCGACAAGAAAGGATGTGGAGCGTGCATTTGGAGTCTTGCAATCTCGATTCACTATTATTCGTGGTCCTACACGTTTATAGTCTGAAGAGATTCTTGGAAAGATCATGCGAACTTGTATCATATTGCAAATATGATTGTAGAAGACGAAAGAGACACATATACTATTAACTATGATATAACTAATGCATATGATGATTTGTCAAATGGCCGATACCACAACTAGAAGGAGACATTTTTGCTCCGTGTGAGGAATAGATACGAAATAATATTCGACTTCGAGACAGAAAAACATCATCAACTTCAAAGGGATTCGGTGGAGCATATCTGGCAATTTGATCATACTCACTAAATATTTTTAGTTATCATGCATTTTTTTAATCAAGTATTTTCTTGTTAATTTTCATTTAATATTTGTTATTTGTAATTTTTGTTGTTCATGAACTATATATGCATTGTTTATTCAATTTGTATTTTATTCTTTATCTTTTAATTAAATTATTTTAATTAGCACATATATTTTATTGTCATTAATAATTTAGTATTTAAATTAAATTATTTTTAATTATCAAGTATTATACTTTTTAAAAATTAATAATATATATTATGATATATTAAAATATATAATATTAATTTAATATTAAATAGAAAAAAGTAGATTCTTGAAAATTTAAATGCAAAAAACTTTGCATTAGAGATGATATAGCATGTAAGAAATTTGATGGAGAAATCTGCATGGAGATGGGAGATAGTCTCCCGTCACAACAGTAAAAACTTGCAATCCTATCCGCCAATTATAATTATAACTATTTAAAAAGTTATAATTTCAATCAATTTAAATTATTAAATCAATTCAATAATTAAAAAGTATAAATAGCATTACCCCAAAATCATTATATACTGACTTAGCAAAAAAGCTTCAAATTGTTGATATAAATCATCCACATGTGCTACTATTTTGACTAGCGTTTTGTTGACCGTGTATTTTTTTTTTCTTTCTACAACTTTTATTTTTGTCATTTCTGTTGAGATCAAAAATCATAATTTGCATTGTTTGAAATTTTGGTTAGATTAGAAATTGATTTTACTTTGTAAATGTGTGGACGATAGAAAATCAATAATAAAAATATATAGATATTAAAAATAGTTAAAATAAAAATTAATATATTTCATAACTAATTCATAAATACTCCTAATTTTAAATAAAATTTAACTCAAATAAAATCTTAGATTAAAATTCATATTTAGAAAAATAAATAAAAACATTAACCCAACTTATTTAAATTATTATATTATATAAAATATATAGGTCGTGCATAATAAATAAATAGTGAAAAGTTGGAGTAAAAAAAAAAATTTTAATTAATTTTGCTCTACAATATCTTCTAAAATGATTTCTCCTCCAATACAGATCAGATTTTTCTATAATTGCGGATGTTATTTCTTAAAAAGCTTATTATTATTATTATTATTATTATTATTATTATTATTATTATTATTATTATTATTATTATTATTATTATTATTATTATTATTATTATTATTATTATTATTATTATTATATATACACACACTCGTGTTTCATTGACAGCAGACGTATCATGAATAATTTTTGCTGGTGCTACTTATGATTGAAACATTCATTATTGTTATTGAAAACATGCCAATTATTTGAACACTTGTTCTAAAAGATTGACTTTGTTTTAAATTGTTAGGCAATTTGGGTTATAAGGTCAAATGTTTTAAGTTGTTCTAAATTTGAAAATTAATTTTATTATTATTATTATTATTATTAACTTTCCTATAACATTGAAATTACATATTCAAATTAAGTTAAATCGAACAAAATTTTCAATTAAGTTTGAGTTAATTTATTTAATGGTTAGAATTTTTATTTTTTAGATTTTAGTATTGATCAGGATTTAGTATAATTTTAATTTATTTATTTTTATTATATCAGCATAGTTTTTTTAAATTATGAAGAAAAAAAATTATAGAAAGGCATATGAAATAAAATGGGATGATATTTGAAAACCAATAGAAAAATAATAATCTTTTGAAAGAATTTATGCTAATTGGATTAACTCGAATCAAATATGACTAAACTGAATAAAATTTAATTTCCCTTTTACCAAAATGAATTGAATTAAAAATAAATATCTAAATTGAGTTCTACTTCGAATCTAAATTCAATATTGTTTTTTAATTGAAATTATCAAGATCGATTAAGAGGTCCTTCATAGTCTCTTATGAAAAAATTTCCATTTTAACAAGTTGTTGGAAGAGCGGCATGACGATTTACTCTAAATTAGTATAAGCATGTGAGTTAACTTGAATGTAATGAAGTAGGCGGTATTTTGTTTGTATAACTACTTATTAAAAAATAAACTATAAACTGAAACTATTTGTAAGAGGTAATTCATTTTTCATCGGAGGATTTTATAGCTAGCATAAGAGATTTGTGAAATAAATATATGGGAGGATTCACTATAAAATACACTTCATATAGGAAGAAATGAGTATTTTTAATTAGTTAAAAATATTCCATCTAAATAACTCCAAATATTTGAAAAAAAGAAAAATGGTATAAAACTCGTTTAGTTATATATATATATATATATATATATAATTAATGAGTGACATTTTTACTTAATGAGGAACACATTATGTAACAACAATTTTTTTTTTTTAACTTTTATTTTGATATGTGAAACTCTTTGATGATGTTAATAATGTTATTTCGACTATTCTCCATATATAATCCAGTTCTAGGTCCAATAATTTAACGAGATATCATTAATTCTCGTATAAAGAAAACAACCAAAGCAATTATCTATGATATGTTGACATAAGCGATACAATTATTAAACAATTCCTTAGTCTTGTGTATGTCATGGATCCAATTGAATTATCTCTTAAAAAAAAATCATTAATATTCTTACTTATGGAGTATTCTTTGAGTCCATTCTAAAATTTGTGAGTAGAGGCATGACAACTAATAATTTGACAACTAATAATTTGAAAGGTGAAACCAATGGTCTAAAAGAATTTGATAGTGAAGGAAATAAAATCGTCTTATTATGTTCATTATTTTTGCCCGTCAACTCCAATCAACTCTTATTTTAGTTACTTATTAAATGTGAATTAAAAAATACACAAGTGCTTAGTGGTGATGAAATTAAAAACGGGAGTGGTTTAAATCAAGAACTTAGCGTAAAAAGATCTGGTGATACTCGCTGGCGATCGTATCATAAAACACTTTTAAGCGTAATTTTTTTAACCTTCAATGTGTTGCAAACCCTCGAAAAAACTTGTTCAAATTCAAGTTAAGAGGGAAAAAAATCTTAATCACTTGTATTTGTACTTAACTTTAAATCGTTTCACATTGTTTTATTATTTTATAACTCATTTGATGTTGGCTATCTTATGTCTCATATCTTATGTCTCATGCATGAACCCGGGTCTTTCTTTGCAAATAAAATATCAAAATATCGTCAAGGCTATGTTATTTATTAGTTTGAGTGAAGGGAAGTCGCATGAAGAATGAGAGATGAAGGGTGAGAATCTCTTATTAATACAATCATTTTAATTAGTTTGACTTGTTTATATTTATGTAGAAGTTGATATAACTTACAAGACTTTTATTTTGATAAGTTTTCAGCTATTGATTTGTTAGTTCTTAAATTTTAATTTAAAATTTTTATTAATCATATATGCGATGATGAAATATTTTATTTAAAGGAAAATTACATAAAATGAACTAAATAAAATTTGAAAATTCAAAACTAAACCAACAAAACCTTATTTCTATTTTTGAACCATCCAAACTTTAATTTTCAAAAATAGACTTTCACACATTCATAAATTCTCTTCACAGACCACATTCACATCTCCACAGATTAGTGTAAAAGGTATTCACAGAAGAATAAAATAGTCAATTTGGTTGTTTTTTAAAAGCGAAAGTTTGAAAAATTATTTTTGTAAAATTTTTTAAATTGGACTATATAATTTAAATAAAAGTTATAAAATAACAAAAATGAAAATAACCCTTTATTAAATTTAATGAGTTAGTTGAACTTCAAGTTGGTTAAGATGTTTTTGTTAATTTTCAAGATATAAACATATATAATTAATAATTATAATTTCTAATATTTATATTTAAAGATCATGTATTATATATATATATATTTATTCATTAGTAGGTTTTTATATAAATTATTTTATATTAATGTCTTCATTTCCAAATTCCTAATCACCTTAGAAATGTTAGAATAAATTTCACATCTTATATGACATGTATATTATCTTATGACAACCCAATAGTATATTAAAAATGCTCTTAAAATGTTTATTCTTTTTATTTTGTCTTGAAATTGCATGGCATCTAATCAAACTTTGCTGGGCAGAGTATGATTATTCCCCACCCTGATGTAATATTGGTTTGTTCTTGTATTAGAAAAAGAAAAAAAAAAAAAAAAAAAAAAAAAAAAGCAAAAGCAAAAGCAAAAAAGAAAAAAAAAAACAAATAAATTTTTTTTGTCTCTACCCACTCACCCAAGTGAAACCTTTTCAAACCCCAATAGAGCATCGAATCAAAGTCACACCAAGAACGACAGCTAATAAACCATCACACACCCAACCCAATTCCCAATAACTTTGAAATTGAATCCATTCCACCACCAGCTTTAATTTCAAAATAAATAAAAAATATATAAAAAAGCTCAACTTTATTTTTGCTTTATAATGATGAGTCATATAAATTTATATGAAAGTTTTCATTTTAATTATTTTATAATTTTTATTTTTCATTTTTAAAATTTTCATATAAATTATTTTAATCTTTTTAAAATTTTAATTAAATTAATAACAAATTTATCTTTAAAATAAATAAGTTGACTATTTTATTATTTTATAAAGATTTTTTTATAAATATAAAAAAATATGTAAAGCGAATTAATAAAATTGTGAAAAATTAATTTTATAAATTAAAATTCACATTATTAAAATTTATATTATTTTCTACTTTACATAATTTAATATTAAAAAATAATTTATCTTAATACTTATTTTTATGGATAATAGAAAGTATTATATATGTAATAAATTTTTTATTATTTTATAAAGATAATAAAATGATCGTATTAAACTATTTAGTGAAATTAAAAATTTTAAAAGATTAAAATATATTTTTTCTAAAAAATTAGAATAGAATTAGTATATAATGATATACACATATATATTATTAATAATTTTTAAAAAATAATATAATTAAAAAATTATGATAATAATTTATCAATTAGAATTAGACCAAATTCAAATAGTATTTTATGCGGTCCTTTTTATTTTCTTTCACTGTATCTAACCACCATCAGAAACAAAAGAAAGTTAACGTAATGCAGTTTCTGTTCATATTTCGTCATCTAAATGACTTCGTCTTCTTTACATCATCACTTCACTATCTATGCTTTTTAACTTTTCTAGATTTGCCATGTCATCTAAATAAAGCTTTTTTCTTTCTTCTCCTCTTATCTATGATGCCAATTGAATGGATCAAAATTATTGCTAATTATTTTTTACTTTTTATTTAAAAAAGAAAAAAAGAATGGAATAAGTGAAAAAGACAGAAGAGAGGTCAGTGAGTCAACGGGGAACAGAAGACTTATATGACGGCGTGACTCAGATTATTGTGTCTACACGTGGAAAATGTATTTGTATGAACAAGGAAGATAATTGGAAACCAATGGATACAGCAATAGAGTCTTGTCTTCTGTTTCCATTATTTTATTTATTATGAGAGCAATGTTTATCTAATCCGAGTCATGTTTTGTTTTGCCCTACATGTTAGGGCTTTGAAATTTTTGGGAGTCCTTATCTGTATATTTATTATTGTTTTCTTCATTTACAGTCTTAGCTTCATCAGTGCATACCCTGTTTTGTTGAATTTTTCTTCTCAATTATTTCAAGTTTGAATCCTACTATTGGGATTGGAAAAATATTTTATATGTTATTATATTTTTGTTGTATATATAGTACTAACAAGTACTGACTAGGTTATTTTTTAAAAGAAGAAAATATTTTAATAAATCAATAAAACACCTAATTTCACCTAACGACCTATCTAATAAATCAGTAAAACACCTTAAGGTCATCACACCACCTAACAGTTTTGATTGAAAGATAATTAAATAAAAATTAATTTTAAAAAATCTAACAAAATTTATGTATTTTATATTATGGATTTGGTTGCAACTATTTTTCTATAGGAGAAAAAAAAATTAGAAAGAGGACCAACCAAAAAAATGATGCATTTTCTTCACGTGATCATACTATAACAATTTCAGAGTAAGTATAAATTCTGGATCCTATAAAAGCTGATTGAATGATAATCCAATAGCTTTGAAAATATAATCAGAATTTATTGATAACTATACTAACAGGTTGAAACAAACTTGATAATTAAGAAATAATAAAAGATAAATCAAGCTCTTTTTTTTTTTTTTTTTTTTTTTTTTAAATTTTTATCCTCTTTATGCCCCCTCAAGTTGGCAAGAGTAAGAACAGGAGACAACTTGCTGAAACAGTTGATGAACTGAGATTGGTACAACAGTTTTGTCAGGATATCTGCAATTTGATCGGCAGGGTGAAGATGGTGGACTTGAATTTGATTATTTTGAACCTGACCACGAACAAAGAGAAAGTCAATTTCGACATGCTTCATCCTAGTATGGAACACATGATTGCGACATAAATATGTGACGCCAACACTATCACAAAAAACTGTAGGTGTAGAAGATAGTGGGATGCGAAGTTCACGCAAGAGAATGAAAAGCCAATTTGTTCCAGTAACAGCACTCACAAGAGCCCAGTACTCTACCTCGGTAGAGGAACGTGAAACGGACCGTTGTTTTTTTTTTATGGCCATTTGATAGGTGTGATACCAAAATAAACAATGTAACTAGTGGTTAAGGTACAATCAGTAGGATCTCCTGCCTAGTCAAAATTAGAATAAATCATCAATCTAGAATCATTTTCCTTGAAAATATGTAAACCGTGATCACGTATCTGATTCAAGTAGCGAAGAAGATGTTTAATAGCACGCTAGTGAACCTCCATTGGCTTATGCATTAACTGGGAAAGCCTATTAACCGCAAAAGCAATATCAGGGCACGTGAATGAGAGATATTAAAGTTTACCAAATATACGCTAAAACTCTGAATCATTAATCAGTAGGCAATTGTCTTGAAAAAGAGAAGATGAGGAAGTCATAGGAGTGGGCACACCTTTACTGGTTGACATCTTAGTATCAAGTAATAAATCTGTCACATATTTTAATTGTGATAGATAAATTCCATTATCTGAATGCTGAACTTGCAATGTAGAAAGTAATTTAACAAACCCAAATATTTGAGTGAAAACTAGTGACTAAGACCTTGAATTACATTGGAAACTCCTCCCATAGAATTGCTTGTAACAATGATGTCATCAACATACAAATAAACAATAACCCCAGAACAGTGAAGAAAAAACAGAGACGTGTCAGAGAGAGACATCACAAATCCCACTAATAACAAGTAAGTTTGTAACTCATTATACCATGCCCGAGGAGCTTGCTTCAAACCATAAATCGCTTTATAAAGACGACAAACATGAGTAGGCGCCTATCAGAATCCTCAAAACCTGGAGGTTGGTGCATATAAACTTCCTCAGACAGATGACCCTGAAGAAAAGCGTTTTTGACATCTAATTATTTGAGAGACCATCCATTCTGAACTGCAATTGAGAGAACTAATCTAACAATTTCAGTCTTGATAACATGACTAAAAGTAGCATGATAATATATACCAGCACATTGGGTAAATTCTTTAGCAACCAGACGAGCTTTATAGCGATCCATCCTAACATTAAGAAAATACTTTATGCGAAAAATCCATCTGCAATCAACCACATTCTTGGATACATCCATGGGTACTAGAGTCCATGTGCAATTTTTCAGTAAGGCATTGTACTTATCTTTCATTGCAAGTAACCAGCATGGAGAAGAACTGGCTTGTTTATACGTTCTGAGCAGTGTTTGTGACAAAGTAACAAAGACAAGTAAATCAAAAGGAATTTTTGGAGTGAAAATAACATGTTGAGACTTGTAGTCATCATGTGATTTCGTGTGGTAGGTTGTGAATGAGGGTGATTCGTGAGTAACTGTGTGGATGAAGATGAATTATGTGTTGGAGATGGTAAGTGAGCATGTGGGCGAGATGGTGACTGAGATGATGATGGAGATGATGGTGGATTAGGAGATGAATGTAATGGAGAAGAAATAGAAGACTGAGGAAGTGACATACCTAAAGGTGACAATGATGAAGAAGTAGGTGAAATAATCATGGGTTGAGGAAGTGTGAAATCTGTAAATGTAGAAGCGCTACCAGTACTAGTGGATGGAACAGAAATAAAATCTCAATCAGACAAAGAATCATGAGGTTTGATTTTTGAAAACATATCAGCATATGGAAAAATATTTTCAAAAAAATAATACATCACAAGACAAATAAATTTTAGACCTAACTGGATCGTAACATTGATAACAATGATGCTTAACTGAAAAACCTAGATACACATAAGGAGTAGACCTTGGTTGTAATTTGGTGTAGTATACGGTTTAAGCTAGGGATATCAGAGACTATCAAACACATGTAGAGACTTATAGACAGGTGATGCAGAAAATAATACATCATAAGGGCTTTTGTAATTGAGAAGAGGCATGAGCATTCTATTAATAAAAAACATTGCATGACAACATGCAAATGATCAAAAATTGGAAGGTAATGATGCCTAATGAAGTAAGGTACGAGTAGTTTCAATAACATGTTTGTGACGTCGTTCAACTGTGGCAACTCGTTGAGGTGTATAAGAAGGAGACAATAAGTGTTCAATACCACAATTGGTTAAATATTTAGTTAATCCCTGATATTCTCCCCTATTGCCAATGTATAATGAAATGATCTTCTCACCAAGGCATTGCTCAAGTAAAGGGTGAAAAGATTGAAAGACTTTTTGAACCTCTGATTTATTCTGCAAAGTGTAAATCCACATGTATTTGGATTAATGATCAACGAAAACAACATAATAAAATTTACTATCAATAGACTGAATGGGAGATGATCCATATAATTCATTAAACAAATACTGTAATGGACGTGTACTGGTAACAGTGTGATCTGAAAAATGAATGCGATGAATTTTATTGGAGCAACAAGAATTACACAATCGAAAATCTGAGCAATCAGTAATAGGCAAAGAAAATGTTTTGATAATATTATTCAAAATACCCTGATTTGGATGACCTAAGCGACGGTGCCAAAGCGATAAAGATGCCGATGACGCAGCCATGTGAGCACGTGGTAACAAACCACTTGAAGGTCATTCATACAAACCATGATTATTCCGACAGCACACCAATATTGTTCCCATTTTCAGATCCTTAACACAAAATTTAAAAGTAAAAATTTCAATGGAAGTGTTATTGTCACAATAGAATTGGAAAACTGAAATTAAATTAGTTTTAATTTGAGGAGAACATAGAGTGGTATTTAAAGTAAATGAACAAGAAATGCCAGATTTGCGATGATTTTGAAAATTGGCTTTTTGAGCCACAACACCGGTAACAGAAGGCAATTTCTTAGATGTCTCATGTTGTATAAAAACCTCATGATCAACTAGTTTCTCATAGAGCTCTTCATATGAAATAGCAGTTTTCCAGGCACGGATGGCAGCAGATATGTCACGGAATTCAGGACCTAGACCACTTAGTATTTTGACAATGAGTTTGTCGTTAGAAACTAGAAATCCTTTGGTAGCCAATTGAGAATGGAGCGCAAATATTCAGCAACTAATTGAGAATCATGAGAACATCGTGATAACTTATCACGAAGACTAAAAACCCTTGTTTGAGATTTATTGGCATAAGCGAGATGAAGTGAATCCCAGTAGGTGGAACAACAATTGTAGATGCAATAGTATGATAAACAGATGCAATTAAAGCATTTTGTATAAGTTGATCTTGTCAAAACCAGAGAATGTAATCAGGATTAGAGACTTGTTGATCTGTTTTTGTAGTGATGAGTACTGGAGGAGTTGGGAGAGAAACATCAAGATGACCATAAATGTTGTGGCCACGAATGATCATAGAAAATTTTGCCTTCCAAATAAGAAAATTGGTACTACTTTGAAGTTTAATCGGCAATTGTGAAGCAGGATTAAATTGAACAATCGTTGCGGTTGCAGTATTGTCAGCATTGACAATGGTAACTAATGGTTGAGTGGAAATCATTTAAGAAAGTTTAGGATCAAAAACTCGTTGGAGCAGAAAGATGCTCTGATACCATATAACAGTTTCAGAGTTAATATAATTCTATGATGATTTTATTAATGACAGAGAATGCTTTATATAACACTCAAAAGATAACAACATCCTATAAAAGCTGATTGAATGATAATCCAATAACTTTGAAAATATAATCACAAATTATTGATAACTATACTAACAAACTAAAACAAACTTGATAACTAAGAAATAATAAAAGATAAGTCAAGCTTTATCCTCTTTACATGCTACCATAAGGTAGAATTAGATCATTGTCTTTTGGTGATTATTTTTAAAAAATAAGGAAATAAAATAATAATACATATTTGAAGAACATTTCAATTAGATTGGTCACCCCCACAGTTTAACCCTTTATTTTATTGAATGAAAAAGGGAAAAAAAATTAAAACAACTATTTGTAAAAGAGAGCCTAGAGTGCAAGACAAGAAGACGAACCTAACTTAGATAAGAAGATTAAGAAAAAAGTTTGATTCTAAAGATTATTACTAAAAAAAAAAATCAAAATAATCCATAAAAAAACCTTATAATAAGAATTCTATACTAGAAGAAATGATAATAAAGATATGTACGAAGAAAAGTCTCTATCTCATGGATACATGAAATTTGGACGCCATAAAGGTTAAATCCATGTAAGACAGAAAAAAAAAAAATAATGAAGAGACATCCCACTAGTATGAGCTTACATCGTTAATGTATTAACTGCTTGATTGTCCTTTTGAAACAAAAAATTAGAGTCAATTCACAGCTTCCGTCATTACTTCTCCTTCTCTAATCCAAGTCTGTCACGTCAGTAAGTTGGGACTATTTATTTTTATATTTTGAAAATTTATTTTATTTTATGTTATTTTTCGTTAAAAGGGTAAAATGGATATTTTAAAAATATTGTATTTCCGGTTTGACCATATGGTTTGACTAAATTGACTTTTGGGATGATTTTGAAAACAAAATGGAAATTTGATGTATTTTGTAATTAATTCTCAATTTGGGTAATTTTAAAACTAAATGGATACCTGTGGGTTTATGATAATATTTAACATTCATATATAAGTAAAATAAAGAGTTTTTAGAATCACTTTTTACAAAATCTAAAAACCAATCCGTGCGTTCTCTCAAACCAAAACATCGTCGCGGATTTCTAAGTCATATTTTTTAAAGCTTAGAAATTTGATTTCGTTGTTCTCTTGATTTCAGGTAATGATTTTGATACCCTTTTTAATTTAAATCGCTTTATTTTGATTTGGAGATTCTTAGAATAAATTAGGGTTTTGGAAAAATTGGGTTTTTAATTTCAATTGATTTGGATTTTGAAACCCTTGATTTTCAATACGTGTATTTGGGTTTTAATTGAGATTTAATCGCTGCTCAAATTGAAAAGCCTAACTCTTTGATTTGGAGATTTATTCGATTTATTCTTGATTTGATTTAGATCAAATTGGGGATCGTCGGCCGGATTGATTTCGATGGATTTGAATTTAGCGATAAAGGTTAGTAGCCATGCTTATGCCCCACGATTGTTTGTTTTTGTTTGATTCAATGCATGTGAAATTATAAACATTATTATAAACTGAAATCTGAGATTGGATTTAGTTTAATTTGCTGCTGTCGTTGAGTATGAAACTGTTAGGATATATCTGCTAGATTGTATCTGAATGCTGTCTGATTAACTTTGTGAAATTTTGTGGTTATCTGTTAGCTCTGCTGCTTTAATGTGAATTCGTGAATTGGTGTCCATATCTGTCAGTTAAATTGAAAATATAATTCTGTAATCTGTAATAAGTCTTGTCCTAAGTTAATACGATAAGACCAGCATGCTGTAGGGAAAACTAGATGTTTACATCAATGCGCGAAAGCGTATTTGGCCTTGATTGCAAATCTATTTTCTGGACGCGACGACATAATTTCTAGGAACTTTGATCCATCTTTTAGGGTTTTACCCTATCTCTGTCTGTTTTATGTTCCCGATTTCATTATTTAAGCTAAGGACAGGCCTGGTAAGTTAATCACTTGATCATAATATGAAAATCTGAATTCTGTTAAAGTCTGGTTTGATGTTTACTTTGTTTCTTATGTTGTCATGAACTGATTTGATTTCTGTTCGCTGCTTGATTACTTGGGATCTGACCTTTGGGTAGCTTAGTATTGACTGTTAACTAGTTGTAGGCGATAAGTATAGACCCAAGTAGATGCTTATAGCTTATAATAGAAAAAATCATAATTTGAAATAGGTTAATAACGTGTACAGTGGCTCTGACCGAACTAGTAACCGAACTATCACTTGAACTCGAACTTAGGAAACAGGTTAGTCCTTGTCCGAACTTCTTACCGAAATAGTTACTGAACTGCAGTTCGGTATAGCCTTAGGAGACTGTTCAATCTCTCTGACCGGACTCTTTACCGAGTTAAGTACCGAATTACAATTCGGTGTATCTCTGAGATTACGAATACTGTCTGACCGAATTGTATATCGAATTTGATACTAAACTGTCACTTTAATCACCGTAGAACTCGAATAATACTTTCTGACCGAAAGTGGCCGAAATGCTTACCGAATTACAATTCGGTATCACTGTTAACACTTCATGATCAAATTGATTATCGAACTGCATACCGAATTCACAGTTCGGTGTCGGTCCTTCCTTTCAAAATAATTTGACAACTTTTAAGCATATTTCAGACGGTAATTGCAAAATCTGTGATCACTTATCCTAGATCACGTTAAATGGATTGATACAAGAATAATTTGGGTTATTAAACAACTTGTGTTGATCATATTTGTTACCCCATGCTTGTAAACTAATTTGCATATGTGTGTGACATTTTATTCTGTTAAATCAGACGTATCCTATGTGTGCATGTTGGGCATTTGCTTACTAACCAGACATCGATAGTCTGACCATTTGTAGCTTTTATTTTTGTTTTGTATGTTTTGAACTTGTTTGGGATGGAAATTGCTGAGTTCAGAAAGTCAGGTGGAGTAGTAGGATATCACTCACATGTCAGCATCAATCATCATCTGGCATCTATTTTCAAGACTTTCTTTTCTTATTGTATTCGATTTTGAACTTATTTTAAAACTTTGTAATCGCTCCAATACTTTGGATTGGTTTATGATTTCTCGGTTTTGGATCTTTATAGACATCGTATTTAAAAATTCGGATTTATTACACTTTCAATAATGATTACTCGTTTTGACTTTAGTTTCTTATTTTATGTAACTACTCTGTTGTATATTATTCTGTATTTGTCTATCTATCCACTCTGCATGTGACATCTGTTCTCCACGTCTCTTCCGTCAGGGTGGGGGTTCGGTTGTTACATGGTCTCTACAGCAATAACAAAATAAAGTAGTCATATCTTATACGCAAATCAATAATTTATAAAACAAGAAAATTTGTGAGGGAAAAACCCTTAAAATTTGAAAAAACTCCTTTTTATTACTAAATGACCATCACCATAATATGTACTACCATAAATCTTTTTTCCAATATAGACTTGAAAAATTCCACTAAACCTTCATAACTTCCTCAAGGTGCTGGTAATAACCGGTGAACTTAAAGTACCGGAGATGGAGTATATCCAATTATAAATTATACACAATCCTGAAATCAAATCCATAACGAGTTATGAAGTTAGCTCCAAATCCTGGCAACTGAAGTATAAGAAGGAATTTTTTTTCTCTGATACCAAATAAAATTCTGATACCAAATAAAATTCCTGTATACTATGTCTTAGTGGTTTGTGACAATGAGAGACTTCAATTTCCCTTTACTCGTCTTGTAATTTACTAATTCAAATAATAAGCTAGTATTATAAGCGAAACAGATATTAGACTAAGCATGTCCTGTTTTTCATATTTGGATGGTTTCTGAATTACCTTATGGTTTATATTGTACTCATGAGGAGGAGCTGGCTTAAACACCCATAAATTTAAGTTTTTAAATTTGTAACTTATTTTTATTTAAAAATTTAAGAAAATTGAAACATAAATATAAATTTTCTAAGTTTACAGACTAAAAGTAAGTTTGGATGGATAGTATGAAAGGGATAAAAATGAATGAAAGAAAGATCTTTTACCTAACCATGGTTTGAATTATTTATTTTTCAATTGAAACCAATGAAATAGAATAATATACATCCCCTCAATCCGTTAGAACTTCCGAACTCATTTTATTATTAAAATAATTTTTAATTTCAAATAAATTATTAATAACCAAAATATTTACACTTAAAAAAACATATCTAATATCTAAACAACTAATTAGTAGCCCCATCCCAAATTTAGTATATATGAAGATATCATAGATAAATCATTTTTTGAAGAGTCTCAAACACCCTACAATCCGAGCTATATGATGAACATTCATGAGGCTTGAAGCTATGTAGTTTAATTTGGAGAATTTCCAACAATTTGTTGAAATAGTGGAAGGTTTTGAATCCAGTTCTATCCCTTTATATAATTGGGCCTAAACGGACCAATTGGGCCCAAACGGGCTAGGCCCAATATAATATTTCGCTCTTCTATTTAACAATTGAAAGACACTTTTGTCCTCCTTGTTCTTCTTCTTCCATATTATCAAGAAGAACAAACATCTCTCTCAAGAGGACGAGCTATGGATTCATTGGTGGCCAACTACGCTTCCTCCGACGAAGAAGGAGAAGACCAGCCCTCACCGCCACCACTACCACCACCACCATTGACAACCAAATCTTCTTCTGCCATATTCTCTTCTCTTCCTCAACCAAAACACCTCGCCAAAAACCCTAATTCAGTTTCCTCTCAAAAACCGCCTACTTCAACTTCTGCTTCTTCTCTTTTCTCTTCTCTTCCTCAACCTCAAATTTCAACCTCCGGAAAGAGAGTTGTTAAATACATTCCACCTGTAATCAACACCTCCATTCACGATGACGACGATGACGACGAGGAGGAGGAAAGGAAACGAGCAAAGAAGAAGAAGGAATCTGAATCTCAGTCCGTCTCGCAGACTGGTTCGGTGAAATCGTTTTTGTCGTCTATTCCTGCGCCTAGAAGCTCTGCCAATTTGGGCGTTGCTTCGTCTAGACGAAGATCTATCATCGAAACACAAGCTCTTGATTTGTCTACTACTAATAATGATGCAGAGGTTAGTCATAGAGATCTAGAGAGTAATTCAAATTCTGAAGCTAGTTTTCAGAATCATGATGTTGGGAATTATAGTAGTTATGAAGCTGGTGTTGAGAATTATGCAAATTACGATCAGAGTTCTTCTAGTTATGTGAATTATGAACAGAGTGTTGAGAGTTATGGGAATTATGATCAAAGTAATGTGAATTATGGAGTGGGTAGTGATAATTTGAGTGTTGATAAGAGTAGTTATGTGAATTATGGAGTGGGTAGTGATAATTGGAGTGTTGATCAGAGTAGTTATGTGAAAAATGAGCAACCTGCGATGAATGGGATTATGCCGAGGAAGAGAGGGAGGAATGAGATTCCAACTGAAATAATAGAGGTTAAGCAAGATGAGTTGATGAAGAATCGGCCTAGGCAAGACCAGGCTAAGCTCACTGGCATTGCATTTGGCCCAGCTTATCAGGTATCACAACTCTGCTGTACTGTTAATATTTATGCTTTATGATTGATTATTTTGATATGCACTGTTGTTATTTGTATTGTTAGGGTTGGTATTTTGGTGATGTATGTTTTGATAACTAAACGTTGTGATTGCGTTGAAATAATGTTGGATAGGAGTTAGTTATTTATTTATTGATGTCTTTGTTAGTGATTAAGATGAGATTGAACATTTTGCTTATTCCAGAAGATGTAGTATTGGCATCCTTTTTCTTGCAATTTGTTGCAAGTATAGTGTTTGAACGACATATATACAGTATATATGGAGGGTAGACTTCAAAATCAATTCTAAGGCACTTATAATATTAAAATTACATTTGTGAATTGAGTCCTCATTCAGAAGTTTCTTTACTTGTTCTAGGTTCAGGCTAAAGAAGAAGATTTTATGTGTAGTCATTAAGAGTGTAAGAGATGTCATTTAGTTGGATAGAGATTATTTATTGGCCAAATTTTTAAAATGTCTCGGTGGGGAGGGAAATTGGGTCCTACTTTGGAAGCAGTAGGAGAATTGAATCTAACATTCTTTTCTCCTCCATAATTTTTTTTAGTTTATTTATTTATTTATTTATTTATTTTTTATTTATCTTTGAGGTTATAGTACTTGTTTAAGAAAGAAAGAACTTATCTTGGTGAAAGTTTTCAATCTATCAAAGTACTTGTCTGATACTTCAATCTGTTTTTCCGTATAGTTGTGGTTAATTTATGGGCTACTATGGGGTTGTTTTTGTTGTTTGTTGGTATGAGGGTTGTTGTGGGAAATGGGTGGGTAGAGATAGTATACTTGATAACATTGAAGAAACTTAATTGTGAAGATTTATTCTTGTCCATTCTGGTTTAGTTTGTTACAAACTGCGGAATTTCATCTTTTAAAGTGTTCAGATTTCATGATTTTGGTTTTAAAATTTATTTGTGTGGAAGAGTTGTTGGGAAACAGATTTCTGCTTCTCGGTTATTATTCACGTTCCTACTGTATTCTATTGTTATTTTTCTTTATTCATTTCATTTAAGGCAAGTCAATCGTCTTCCCTGGTTCAGATGATGACTGATAAAAGTTTGATTTGAATAACTAATAGAAATAGGAAAAGGAAGTAATACATTATTGGATCCCTCCATTAAGTGTCAATGTTATATTCGCATGCATCGATCTTAGATAGAAGCCAATCATTCATCTTTATGTGTTCTACTTAGTCAATCAAACATTAGAGAGATTATCACCTTATAAGACTGCATATTTCATCTCAGCTTGATTGGTGGCTAGTGGTCTGTGAATTTTGTTTGTTTGATAATTTGTCTTCAAGGCTCTTCAAGTTACATGAACACATACTTACCCTGCTCTATTTTCTTTTCATCATCTAGCCCGTTTCAACTAAGGGGAAACCTTCAAAGCTCCACAAGAGGAAGCATCAAATTGGCTCTCTGTATTTTGATATGAAACAGAAGGAGACAGAACTAAGTGAGCGACGTGCCAAAGGATTCATGACTAAAGCTCAAACACAAGGCAAGTATGGATGGTGATTGGGACAACCTGCAATTTGTATTCTTACACAAACACCTCAAAACTAGTTACTACTGTCGTTTGTCTCTGCTTCTTGCTGTGTCTTTACTTTTGAAAGTGGTATTGTTACTTGTAAAATTTTCTTTACAAATATGAAATTAGCTGTTGAAATTAAATTATGTTCTCATTTTGGTTCAACAAGAAACTTTATAAGGGCCATAGTAGACAAACTCATAACTCGGTTTTGCTCATTTCACACCCTGAACTCAGAGTTAGATGTATTGTGTATGCAAACAAAATTATATACATATTTGGTTTAAATCTGGATCAACATCTTAGATGGTTTTTCCAGCCAAGCTTAATGTACAACACTAGCAACAGCATATTGAGAAAGGCTCGGCAACCATGTAAGTAGGTTCTACCAATCAATCCTTGAGCAGTTCACTAGCAAGATCCTTGTAGCTGACTTTCTTTTTCTTCGGCGGCCCTGCAACTGCAGCTGAATCGATCTGCTGTGTCTCTTCAATAGTTGGGCTTATAGTTTCAGGCTTCTTCATTCCCAAGCTTGGAATCATGTCTAGTAACATTGCTTGAACAGGATCAAGTATAGCTTCTGCCCTATCAGATGTCCCAGCACTGTATCTTTCGCTAATTCCGACTTCAGCAGTTTTAGCAGACTGTTCTACTTTACTATCATCTCCTGCTTGCTCAGAAGCTGCCTTGCCTCTATCTAATGATTCTGAAGTTTCTTTTGCTACATTCTGCTCTACTCCTGAACTTCTGTTATGAATCAGTATATTATCTTCATTAGTCCCTTCACCCATTTTTATAACTTCTTCCTCCGTTCCTTTTTCATCGTCAAGACCCTCATCTGATTCATTTTCATATAATTTAAGAGCATTCTTCCCCACACGAGCTCTCGTCCTTCGCCGAGGGTTGTCACTTGGTTTCTGCTGTACTCCTGAACTACTGTTATGAATCAGTACATGATCTTCATTCGTCCCTTCATCCATTTTTATATCTTCTTCCTCAGTTCCATTTTCATCATCAATACCTTCATCTGATTCGTTTTCATATAATTTAAGAGCATTTTTCCCCACACGAGCTCTTGTCCTTCGCAGAGGGTTGATACTTGTTTTCTGTTTCTTAGTGTTGGCACCACCAGCAGGGCGTCCTCTTTTTCTTAAGCCTCCCTTCTTTGGAGAGGCCAACGGCTTAGGATTTTCTGCTGATACTTTGTTGTCAGGAAAGGACTGTACATCATCGCTTATATTAGAACCTTCTTCCACATCAAGGGCTTGTTCCCTGGGGAAAACAGGAACCAAGAATATTAATTACAACCCGCTTAAAACAAAGTAGATCACTGTCAAGGAAAGTTTTCATATTTTCACCAAATATGACCACTGACTTCTAGCTCTCACCATGGAGTAAAATATCATGAATCAAAAACTCTAATCTAACAAAGATATCTTGCTAACTGAAATGGTAACTCTACTAAAAATGTGACACATAACCATGTTTGATTGATCCAAATAATTTAATAAACATTAGAAGCTATTGAAGAGATTGTTAGACTAATAGCAACTCACCATGAATCAAACTGTAATTTCTCTATTCCACTTGGCTTCAAGCTGTAACAGTTCTCATCTATCTTCTGCTCCCCCTCCAAGCAGTCTTCCAACCATTGGGATCCAACAACATGCAACTTATTGTTTAACAAAAGACGTTTTTCTTTGGAACAGAAACTGTAACAAATAAGAAACAGGCATTTGTAATGAAACAAATAAGACATGCTCATACAGCTAAAAGCCAGGTCCTCTGGTCAAACCATATTAATACAAAGAAGTCGCATGAAAATGTGATTCGGTATGCAAAGTGATCCTCTCATTCATGAAGTTAAATACAGCTGAAATCCAATGACCACTAACCTACAGCTTTCTAGTTAGAGTCCATCTACTTGGTCAAACAGAAAACAAATAAAGAGAGAACAAATAAAGAGAGAGGGACGGAGACATCATACACAAGAAAAATCAAATAAAATGTGATCTGAACAAAAATTAAAAGAAATTATTGTGACCTGTATTAACATCAATTTAAAAAAGGAACTCTATGTCTATTTATAACAGAAGCGGAATTGTAACTAGGTGCAAACACTAAGATAAGTTTGCACGTATACAACTAAATCCATTCCATCAATTGGATTGAAGATTTTACTCAAATTGCTCCATACAGCATTGGGAAAGGAAAATCCTTCATTAAGAGGAAGGTGAGTCTACTTTACTCATCTAAACCATGCATATAACTGTATCCCACAAATTAATAGATTCATTCACTCTCATTAACTTCAAATATAAGTTCAAAATATGATGTCCGGACATGCTTGTAATAAGTGATAGGTTACTATTTCAAATGAAGTTAGTGATGCTAGGGAACCTACTATTTCAGTCAACATTTTTCATCAACTATTATGTGCCCATTCATCATTGAGTATTTAATCAATAAAAACATACTGCATAATATAATTCACCAATGAGTTGTTGTCATATATAAGTAGCCAATGGGTGTTGGTTAAAAAAGTATGCTGGTTATTGAAAAGTTCTGTACCTTTCCATAAGAGCTTCAAAATTCACACATGGAGGATCCGAAAAGATCACCATGTGAGTAGCATTTTCAAGATCGCAACATACTTTGCCACCACCAAATTGAACTTCAAGCTTCAATCTCCTCATAGAAAGCTCCAACAAAACTTCCTCTTCACATCTAAAGAAAATTTTGCTAATTAGGAAGGATGAAAACAATATTATGGGGTATCAAACAAAGATTTTTGACTCAAGTTCTTACAAAGACTGAGTTAAAGTGTAGAAGTAAATACAGCAGTCATGGAAGGTGCACCATTTGTCTCTTGGACAAAACTTTTTCTTGTAATAGTTGATAGTCTTTGAATCTTCTGATCTATCAATGTTGCTTAAGAGCTGACAAGTATGAAACATTAAAAATATTATTAGCTACAAGCTCAAAGCTTGCTCTACAAAGGAGTCCTAGAATAGTATATGCATCAACTAATTTGACTGAATAGAAATTAATTAAACATGTCAGACAGCATGATTGGAATTGTTGGAAGGCAGCAAATGCTTTGTTTGAATTTTATTTTATGTTCTTTAATAACTGAAAGAGTGTATATGTTGATTAAATTATTAGACTTCAAAGTTCAATATTCTTTAATTATTCTTCCTCCAAGGTTTTCACTGCAAGTATAGAGTAGATTCAGCAACACCAAACGGGTGTATGGCATGTGCACATACGCATGCCTTTCCCTAGCGAAACTAATCTTGTTAGGAAGCTCTTAATTAATCCTGCTCCTCACTAAAATCTTCAGACAACAACAAGGACATCATGACCAACCAATATTTTTTTAAAGCACAGCTTATTTCAGCACTCTAGTGTTAAACAAAAAGTGAACACAAATTTGCCTTCATCACATTATTTCAAAAATCAATATCCTCTTCATTAGCAGCCAAAAGTTCTTGATCAAAACTCCAACCAGGTGAAGATCATAACTCACTAGTTCACAAATAAAATTAACAGAAATTCAAGTGAACCTTTTCCACGAGCAGGTGGACTGGAAGACACCTGTATTTAAATATTTATTACCTGTTTGATGTCTGCTATGTCAAGATCCAAGAAGTAAGAGTCAGAATATTCATCAATTTCTTGTTGTAGCTTTGACTTTGAAGAGTCAGAAAGGTAGAGGAAGTACCTGAAAAAAAAAAAATGGAAGTTGTCCCAAGCAATTCAACAATCAAGGACTTCACAATATCCTCTTGCCGAAGAAGAAAAGCTAAAAATAATAATAGTAAAAGAAAAAATAACAGATAGTTGAGCTAACTAATAAATTAATCGAATTAACCTACTTTGGTTGCAACTGGAGGAGCTTCCTCTGTGAGCAGCAATCCAAGACCCAAGAGTAATGAATAACATCTCCATGACGCTTTGCTGCCTGGTATTTAATTCCTGAAATTTATTTTCATACATTTGGTATAAATGTCTACTGTTATAGGGATGAATAGACAAGATGTGTTTGCATGTAAGAGACAAACCTTTATTTTCAGCGGCAATACAGTGTGTAACAGAGTGATTCAAATTCATTGAAAACGTGCCACCATTCTCAACTACAATTTTATGCATGGTATCAATAGGATGGGATGGAGGTGAGTTCACAAAGTCTGTAAATGTCAAGGAAATTTATATTATTTATCCCAAGACTGATATGACACAAAAGCAGCAGAACACTTGATGGTGCCAAAGGGTATGTATGCACAATGCTCTAGTTCTGGAAATAAAAGTTGGATAATTTAAACTTGCACTTGACTTTTATAGAAATGTAAAGCATGTAGGTCGAGCATGAAAGAGGAACTGAAACACACAAAACAAAATTACTTCCTCTTAAGAGGGATACCATATTTATGCTTTCACACCTATTACCCAATTTATTTCCTACTCCTTTTCATTTTGTTCGAAAGTGAATAGCTGACTGAATGAATTGGGACTACTCTTGTATTTGACGATGCTATTAGCATAGAGAGAAGTAAGAGAGCAGACTGAATGTAAACGGAAAGTCTACAAAATTTGATATATCTTCATAGGAAGCATGGAGTGAAGAAGCATAGTAAAGGATACAAAACACCATCTTTGAGAATATCAAGGTTTCCCCCTTAATGCTGGAAACATCAGTCTGAATAAAATGAGAAGGGACTAAAGATATGTTCTTTTTCTCTCCCTTCCTGGACAACTTGGATGATTTTGGTTTAGCATGTTGCTGGCTTCCATACTCATTCCCCTTCTGCGTGGTACCATTACTTGAATGGACCAATTCTACAAATGCTAAAAAGTAGAAAATATAAACCAATTATTACTGAATTTCAAAGAAACAAAATGGCATTTAATTCTTCTTACACTGCACATCAAGGCATTCATGCCAAGGCTTGTCATATCTCACTTTATCAATGCGTGGAAATCTGAGGCTGTATGGTGCAGCAAATACCTGAAATAACACAATAAGCTCAACTGTATGGGACCAGGTAATTGGAAAAAAAGATACCTGAATCAATTGCTTTGCATAATTGAGTACAAAGTTCAAGACACACCTCGGACCTTATAGTCCGGATATCACTGGTAATTGAAAGTATTAATGATCTGTACCAAAGCAAATTGTAGAAAAGGAAGTTAAGTGGCAAACTACTGATGTCAAATGAAAGCAGATTATTTCAATTAGGAGAAAAACAAACTTCTCTGGGCTCTCAATCCAAACATCTGGTCTTTCTTTTGAATTATTTGTAACTTGATAGAATGTTGGTGATGGCTTCTTTGGATATTCATATTTCCTGCCAAACAAAATTAATAAATATAAAGGCATGAAAATGTCTGGTTGTTTAAGAAATTAAAGCTTCTCACTTCAGGATTTTTTCCCCATAGAAAAACATGGTGACTACGTCCATTGCTAATGAGTATAAAATGCTGTCCCTTGTTTATGGCCAACCATTGTGCGAGCAATGGTGGATTCTTAACACAGAGTTATAATTTTTCTTTCCAATAAAGCTCAACAATCTTCTTGGAAAATAACTCACTACGTGCAGAGTTTTGTGTTTCTTTGCTAAATGAGCGTGTCAAAGACATTTAAATTCTCTTCTGATAACTAGGCATGAAGTTTAACTATCAACATCCAATGCATTATCCAACATTTTGTTCTGTGCTGCAATCAACACATTGGTGGACCTTCCACATACAAAGGGCAGCAAATACAGGTCTTTTTTACTAGCGCTGCTCAAATTGCTTCCACTTTGTAAAATGAACCAACAAGCCGATTTCCCATCAATACCCATCTTAACCAGCAACTTATAACATATAGTTAGATTAATAGAATACCTAAAATAAGGCTTCAATTTTGTTACAACAGCATCTAGCTCCTCATCAGAGAGTCCAGTTCCAACTCTGCAGAAGGATACAAATCTGCAGTAGAATAACTCAATTAGTGTGCAGATGCATGGAACAAATAGTGTACACATCACATACTGATGTGAAATAAAACATATAGAATGAAAATCAACTTACGAGGTGGACTATAGGGTCCAAAATGACTTCTAAGCAAGCACAAAAACAATACAAAGTTAATTTATATTTTAGGATCTTTAACATTTATTAGCACTTAGCAAGTGCATGATTGTTTTTTCAACATAACACTTAATGCCACTTAAATTAAGAAATTTTACTCATAAATTTGATGAAATGAAGTGACACTAAGAGTTAAGTGGAGAAAAACAAACGAGTGCCAGCATGTAGATTGATAAAGATTCTTCTGAACGGTAGTTGAAACTGCAAATTAACATAAGACCTGAACTATTTGATTAGCAGTCATGTAGAACTTTTCCCTTCTTTACAATTTTCCTACATGGGGAACTTGGGCTAGGAAGATAACCAATAATCTAAACTCTACAGAGTTAGCTAACTAAGATCTACCTCAAAGCCAGACATCGGAGTATGAATTCTGTGTTCCTTGCAACAATCAGGTCTAGCTAACAGTCTGCTGTTCCAATAAGGTCCTATAAAGTCCGTTTATTCTCTCCACAAGTAATACAAATACAATAATACATTAATAATTCGTACAAGAACCAATCTTGGCTAAACTTCCAACTTAGTCATCATAAGTTGTTAAAAAAAAAAAAAAACACCTACTTCACAAAGGTTTAGGTAGCTCCCAAGTGCATGCTTCTGAGGGTCACACAAATATTTCTCTACTAAGTACTAATCATTTGATTTTCTCATAGTGTAAAGCATACCCATTTCTTATATATCATGATCAAGAGACATCTTGAGAGTTTAAATAGATATTAGGGGAAAAAAGTATACCAATGCTTAAAAAATGAATGATATAAATATGGCAGTTGTAATTGTAATTTGATTTCTCAGGAAGATACGTCGTCAACTTAAAAATAACAAGACATTTTCAAAAGAAGATATGAAAAGGATGGGATAAATCTAACCGTCGAGGATAAGCATTTGGGGCTGGACGCTCTGCCAGGGCCACCAAGAATTGGGCTACCTGCAAATAGAAATTAAACTTGAGCAATCAAACAAAGCCCCCTGAAAATAAATAAGCTAAATATCAAATCAGAGAGTAGGCTAACTGACCTCTCCTCCACGGCGTCCAGAGCCATAGTATCCTCCTATCACCAGACATTGAGAACAGCAAAAAGGAACCAATTATTATTTTTTTTTTTAAGGAAATGTAAGCGGAAAAAATTCTATAAAACAATAAGTAAATAGTAACCAACCTATGATTAAAACATCCAAGTCAGAACCACTACGTACATACTCCGGCTTCAATTTCAGCCACTTCCCACTACGGTCAGATGGTTCCCATTTTGAACCGAGGTCTTTCAATACAATCCCTTCATCTCTAAATAATTTTAAAGGTTAGAAAAGTGTACATATAACAACAAGTCATAGGCCCTTCACAGTAATCACACACTTTCAGCAATAGTTGTTATAATTAATAAGGCTGACAAAATAAGATGAACAAAATGATTGTGTAATGTCTATATACATGGCAACTATAACTCTTCAACACAAGTAGTTAAGAGAACTCTAAGAATCTTGAAAATTAAACCCTCCAGGCCAAGGCTCATACACAACTTAATACAAGCACTGGAAAATCATTTCCTACTAACTGTTACCTATTTAAACTAAGAACATGCAGCTGCCCATAATTGCTATTAGGATGCAATAACAAGCATTGCTGCATATGTGACCTAGACTTGTGCTAATCAGTTGCTTTCTCCTAACATTAAAGTTAAAAACCACAGGTCTCTCACAAATATGTATTTCTGTTTAAGTAGTTCTTTTAGAATCAGATGAATATACGTAATTAGAGAGAGAGCAACGTCAGGATATCAAAAAACTGCTGTTAATATGAGAAATATGTTCATTTAATTCATCTAAACCAATTCAACTCTTTGGCATTAATGCTCATTGCCTCTTTTATTTTTTTATCATTCAACATTTTTAGCTAGCATAATTTTTACAACTCTGATTCAGCTATTATTAAACTTGAGCCATACAATTATGAGTTTTATAATAATCTGTGCTTTATGTTATATTTTGAACTACATTGGTAAATTCGAGAATGATTACATAAAATAATCAACATCAAGTTGGGAGACATAAAATTGATAACATAAACATGTGGCCTAATGAGTCAGTGGGCGCAAACAGAGCTCGGCAGGGGTGCACAATAGGGGTTGATGAAAACTTAGTCAATTCATGAAAAGAGGGAAATTGGGAAGTAATTGACCTGTTTCTTTTCAGGTGCTCCTAAAATGGGGATAGTTATATTGGCAACAATATCCATGCAGGAAGAATGCTAACCTATTTTCAATGGTGTCTTCGAAAAATTTCTCCACGTCATCCACATTATGAGCAATGAGCGACCAACAAGGTTCTCCTGTAAGATTAACAAACCAATAATTTTTCATCTCATTTGTAGAAGCTTAAATAATTTACGCTCAGTAACATCCTAAGTTCGAGGAACCTAAACACAGAATGCTCCAGAAACCAAAAATTCAAAGAACCAACACAAGCCAGAAAAATTTAAGATAAACTCAGTAAGATCCAAGCCAACAGCTAGTTTTGCACAACTTGCAGCCCCGGTATGCTCTTGGCGTAAATTAATAATAGATAATATCTCACTTGGGAAGAATTAGATAATAAAAGAAAAGTCAAATGTGCAACTTTAATAAGAAGTAGACGGCATTAACATTCAACACACTTTTGACAAATAAAGATAGACTTTATCCATCAATCTTACCTGGAGTATTGCGGGTGTTAAGACCACCATTTGGTACTAAAATCTCCAAACGACCTTTCAAAGGCCTAACAAATTTTCTGAGAAGTTCATGCCTTTCCTTTAAGCTTTGGTGAATGACGCTGGTATCTCCAACATAAAGTACATCGAATGCAACATCTAGCCAGTTTTGTATGTAAGGAAAACATTATATACATCATCCTCTTTCATGTTTAAAACGGAAAGGATATCAGGAGCAGGACAAGTTATGTTATACAGTAAATTAAGTATCTTGGTTCGACAAAGGAGAAAAATGTGCAGAAGGATACAACATAACTGCAAAAGGAGAGAACATATATTAGAATTGAACTTAGAGCATCACAATTGAGGGGAAAAAAACACATTTATATCAAAATAATATTTTTAATAATAGAAACATAAAAAGTAAATAAAAGAAATGTTAAAAAAAGGCAATAACCTGTCTATCACTAGAAAGTCCTTCTCTTGCGGCCTTGGCTGTAAAAGAGGAAACAGAAATGATTAATACCGGAAAACAAAAGGCAAATAGTTAGTTAGAATAGAAAGCTCACCCATCCAGTATAAGAAGGGAATAGAAGAGAAAAGAAGAGAGATACTATAACTAAAATATATTTGTGAGCAAACCTATTTCTTGATTTGAACCGAACTCTGCAAACCGATTCAAAGAAGTGTCCCATACCAACATTTCTCCATCAAGTATACACCTAAGTAAGATATAATATTTTGATATGATCAGAAAACAACAACAGTAACCCAAAATACTGAAATTCAAACTTTTTTCCAAAGTTTGTCCAAGATTATATCTAGGAAAATGTATTTCGGACTCTTGTTTGAGCCATAAATGATAAAACTAAATAACTGACTACTAACCTACAGGTCTAAAAGAATAAATCTCAAAATCAGGAAACATTTCCATCTTTTTTTCCTCCTATAGTGGCTATCACAACTTTACTTTTTCAGTCTTCATAGTCTTAGTCTAAGTCTTAAGAGTCTAGATCAACTATTCAAAATGATTAAAACTCTAAAAAATTGGAAAGACTAGCCTACCCATTTGATAGCTAAGGAGCACATCTCGCCTCTACTGTTAGTGCCTTTGATCATTTCATGAGGCAATTTAATGGGACTGTTAGACTTCAATAACAGCAGGAGAGGTCAAGTACAAAGATCCAAATTTGTTGTCTACTAACAATGATATAGAAGTTAGTGATGAGTAGACTCAGCTATTTATCCAAGGTAGTACCAAATCAAGGTTACTGGGACTTTCACTCTCAAGAGAATGAGTTAATAATTTGTTAATACATATGAAATTGTACCCGTTCTGATACTACCATGTCATCCTTTACCTACAAACTTAAGCCCTTGATTACAATCATTACTTAACCAAACAGAAAAGTTACAGTACAAGCAGGCATTCTACTCAAGTCAAATTCTTGCGAGTTATCCAATGCATTTCAGAATTAACACACACACACACCAAAAAGAAAAAGGGGGAAAAAGCAGCTAGAAATTTTCAAAATAAATGACAAGAAAAATGGGAAAGGTGTCGTACGAGCTTATCAAAATAAAATTTATATAAATAAGTTATACAATAGAACTTGATAAACTCCATACCTATCAGCCAGAATATTATTGACAATAATACTTGACATTGCAGGTCCATATTCAGAGTGATCAAGGTAGTTCCTGCATTTAATTGACATTCTCAATGTTTTCAACAGAAGAATGCTAGCTTATCCAAAATTGGTCTTACAAACTCAATAGCAAGAAACAGATAAGGATGAAATTCTCAAGCTTAAACATAACAGAAGGATCAATAACTTGGAAACAATAGTTCTAGTTTATTTTTTCACTTGAAAAATTTCGCCTTTATAGGGGAAAACCTCTCCTTGAATGATACTTGAGTTTAAATTTGGATCAAAGTAAAGGCATTTTATCAGCACAAGCAACTACATGATCCGGTAATTAGGTTCAACATTATATAATTGAAATACAATAATGATATCTCACTTGTATATGAACTGCTAACCTTGAGAAGTAATGCACCTCTGACCCATTTTTATGAATTTGAATGCGATCCCCATCAAATTTGCACTCAACAACCACTTCCTTTCCATGAAGCTAAATGAACAGAGAATCAAGAAACAAATACAATAATGTAAAACTCGTGCAATCTAAGTACAAGAATACTGATATAAACTTCAATATACTGAGAATTCATAACTCTGTAGCAGTACTTGAGTATTGCATTGGTAATGTCATTCCTACCTTTTTCCATGCAGCATGTGCATCACCAACTCTCATTGCTAACTGAGGCCGCACAGCCTTTCCAACCTCAATGTCCTAAAACAGGCATTACATAACTGTCATTACGCAAAACCTGGACATGCACAAACTACACTTATCCCTCTAAGGTAAGCACTACTCAAATGCGAGAATATGTTCAGCTTGAACTACTCGTCTATAAACCAACATATAAAAAATCCACATAGAAACTTCAACAATAACCTGTCTTTTATGCCGTTGGCTTCTGTCCCTCAGTTTTTCGCAGACCAATTTCAAATCACACGTAACATTAAATAAGTCTTCAGCATCTGGATGAAACTCATGAAATATACTCTTTTCACTAATTCCCAACTTCAAATCTAAGCAAACACATTAAAAAAAAAAAAAAAAAACAATGAAGCTTCCACAGCTAAACTACAACTTCTAAATTCTTTATTTATTTTAAAAGGAAACAGCACCTTTAAGAATTATCATAACAATCCACTTCATTTCCTGTGCATTTGTCTTCTTAATAAGAGCAGATAAAACCGAAATCTTCTCTGCCCTAAGATAAAAAATCCACAATAGCAAAAATACTTTAACAACTAAGTCTTCTAGTAATAAGTAAACAAAAAGGTAGAAATTCAGATAACCTGGTATCGCTCGAAGCCAAGCGATCAAGCAAATCGTTTAGTTCTTTTATAGTGAGACCACCGGAAATCATGCCTTGCCTCCGCTGCAGAACTTCGGCGGCGACCAACGGGAAGTTTCCGGCATTGTTAGCAGCGCCGTTCTTTCGCCAATTCTTGAGTCGAATAGCGTCCTCAGAGTCTTTCGACATGCCGAGAGCTTCGACGAGATAGGTGCCGAGGACGTGCTCCTTGAGGCCGTAGCTTCCTCTTTCTCGGTCGAGTGAAGGAAGAATCAGTCTCACTGCGCTGAAGTAGTCGGTGGAGTCGCAGTAGGTGTCGAGGAACTTTCGAAATTTCGAACGTTTCTTAGCGGCTGGTTTGGTTTTCTGTATCCAATTGAATAGACTCACTAGGACGCTCACCTTAGTGTCCTCCGTCTTCGTCATTTTCGCCTTCTCAGTCTCTGCAGAACTTCCTTGGCTTTGAAAACTTCAGACTTCCTCTGGAAGTTTGTCAATTCTGTATTGGTTATTTATTTGTTTATTTTTCGAAAATTTCAGAAAAGGAAAATTCTAACCAATCTAAACAACTGGGTTGGACCAATTTTTAAAAAATTAAAAATTAAATAATATTTATAAAATTTAAAATTTAAATAATTTTTATAATTTTCAACGCCTACTAAACTAAAATGTCAATGCTATTTTTATTATTAAAAAATTATAATAAATAATTAAAATAAAATTTAAAATATAATAAAAAATCTAAATTAACTGGGAACTATTTATTTCCCTCTTGGTAATGGCTGTTTTGTTAAAATAAGCTCTCTTACTTTCTCTTCTCCCCTACTTCTCACATTTGTGTTTAATTTTTTCATAATCCACCTCCGATTAAGCTTCTCAAAATGTCGAAAAAAATCAATTCCCATTAAGCGTAAAGAGTTAAATAATGCAGTTGAGAGATCGAATGCGGCTGGAAGTTCGAAGACGGGTGGAAGTTCGAAGACGGGTGGAAGTTCGAAGACAGCAGGTAGCATCAAAACAAAGGCACCGACGGTGATAGGGTAGTTAGTAAGGCTAGTTTCTGTACCATTGAACTTGGAGTTTGATGCCATTTGTGTTTAGGGTTACAAATTTGTTAAATAGTGTGCTGAAACATCTGTATGTGTTTGTATTGGTTTGATGTTATGTTAATTTGTTGATTGGTAGTTGGATTTTGGTATTTGGAAGTGTATTATCGATTGCATTTATAGTTGAGTTCAATGTATTCAGGTCTTAATATGTATATGCAGTAGGTTTTAAATTTGTGTGTGATATGATTTTATTTTTCTGTGAATTATAAGCTAAATAAATATTTTGGGTCGATGCTTTGTGGAATTTGTTTGCTTCCCAGTGTTTAACACCAAAATATTTGAGTAAATTAAGAAAGGTTTCCCGATGTTAAACACCAGGAAGCAAATTGTGAATTTTTGCTTCCCAGTATTTAACATCGGGAAGCCTTCCTTTTTTTACTCAGCTTTCTAATGTCGAACACGGGGAAGCAGAGTGGTAATTTTCTATGCTTTTAGGTGTTCAATACCTGGAACTAGAGGAAACTATTCATCTACTTCCAAGTGTTCAACACCAGGAAGTAAATTGTGATTTCTAGTTCCCAGTGTTGAGCACCAGGAAGTATTCAATATTTTCCTCAGTTACCATATGTTGAACACCGGGAAGCAGAGGGAAATATTTTTGTTTAGTGAGATTTTTATGCGTCATATGTATTATATTTGTTTAACTTGCAATAATACTCTGACTTCATATGTTTGAGGAAGCTCCCAAGAAGGTACCTTTAAGAGATGGTATGTGCTTTAAGTACCCGCATAGGGACGTTGCAGATGCCAAGCTAAACACGTATGGGCAACCTTCAATCATGGATCTTATCGAATCAAAACTGGAGGAATTTGAATTAAATGATGAATGGAAAAAAGTTCCATTTAGTCATTTTGTTCATATACATTAGAGGAAATGTTTGTATCCTGGACGTTTCATCCTTCATGTTTCGTCTAAGGAGTTTGAGGGGAAAAACTGCAAGCCCGACAAAGTTTGGTTTGGGATAAAGAACAAGGCAATCCGTTTGGTCGAGAAGATTTTGCTTTGATTACCTAGTTGAGATTTGGACACATCAAAGAAGTTGATGAAAGTAAATCGAGGACCCGAAGACTTGAATTCAGTTTATAGTAGGTTAATTCATCCCATGCCAAATCACCACGTAGTTGTTATAATGTCTTGGTTTGGAGGGAAAATGGCTCAAGATATGAATCGGATGGATGCTTTGTAGATTTGCTATGTAATCTTCTTGGAGAAGTTTTTTATAGGTCCAGAAGGTAAAAGGCCCATGAGAAAGTTGTTGTTGTGGCATATGGTGGAGGATCTTGAACGGTTCTACCAATTTCCATAGGGAACTTATTCTTATTCTTACACCATTCACAGTCTTAAGAATCTCTTACAAGCAAAGTCAGAAGCGTGAAGACATTCAACTTCTATGGTTGTCCTTGGACAATAGCGATAAGAATTTATATGACTTGTATACGCAATTGTAGTATAATATAATATAACATGACTTGATGTTAATATACATCGGTGGCTTTTGGAGATATCACCCAATATAAAGGACTCCCTCAAAGCTCAAGTTGATAAAAGAGTTCCAAAGAGTCTTAGATGTTTGAAATAGAGACTGAAGGATTATTCAAGTAAAGACTCGAACTAGTTCCTAAACAATGTGAGTAGAATTGTTTCACTTTATCTTTTATTATGGATATAATGATTTATTAATTTGTGTGTTTATAATTGGCCAGAAAATTGATCTTGGGAAGGGAAAACTAGAACCAACACATGAAGAAAAGAAGCTATCATACTGCATTTCAGCCTTTGATCCTGATTTGGGAGTTAAATCAGTTGACCCAGCTAAATTAGGAGTGGACGATCATGAAATTGATGATGAGTGTAGCGTCGAACCCCCGCCCCGGTTGAGACCGTAGTGGGTGCCTGAACCGCCACATTAACGATGCAATTGCGATTTACCATTTAAGAACATTTCAAAAGTCGATCAATTTATATGATATTTGTGCGGGAAACGAATAAAGATGTTACTTTCTTGAACATATGATACTTGGTTTAAATCATACATAGATGATATTTAGAAATTCCAAATGAATAAAACATCTTTTGCAACTATACTTCAAATATATTATAAGCTCATTTACAAATATAATAAAATTCTAAAATACATGTATAAGTGATTACAACCAGGGACGGAGTTAGGGGGCTGGCAGGTGCCATGGCCCCCCCAAGCTAATTAAGTATCTTTATATATATTACTAATGCATTTTTAAAATTAAGTTGAATGATGGCTTAGTTGGTAAAATAGGTAGGGTTAACCTATGAGGTTGAAGGTTCAAATCCTTTCAATGTCATATTACACTTTTATTTTGGGCCCCCCAATAGTTTTTCCGCTTAGTCCAAACAACTCGACTCAAGGAAATCACCAATCAATCCAACAATCGAAGATTTCGAATTGCCTACCGAACTGTATATCGAATTTACAATTCGGTAACACATGAAATGCAATAGTACGCCCCTGACCAAATTCAATACTGAACTGTATGCCGAATTACAGTTCAGTGACTCCAATGCATGACTCAAAACGCCTCTGTCCGAGCTCACTACCGAATTGTATGCCGAATTACAATTCAGTAACATGCACAATTGAAAGACAAACCCTCTGACCGAACTACATACCGAGCTCCCTACCGAATTATAATTCGGTAACCCGTGAAGATGAAAAATACGCTCTCTGACTAAACTCGATACCGAACTGGACACCGAATTATAGTTTGGTATCAAATAAAAATTAAAAGATACAATGTCATTTCTTGAACAAGAAGCAATCAAAAAATTGACCACATTGCAAGTTCTCATGTTACAAGACTTTATGGTTTTTAAATACCTTTAAAGATACTTCGTCGACTAGATATTCGATAACAAAATAACTTTTAAAAAATGGTCACAAGTAGGTGAGTTTACTAGCAGTTAAATATACTCGTGAAAGATTTAAAAAGTTTTGGAAACAATTCAATCAAGAGGTTTTTAATTCAAGAATTTCGATCCTTAAATATAGGATGTTTCGTACATTTAAAGAAGATTGAAATCCTTGCCATATCATTGATTTATTTATATAATTTTAAAATATATATTAATTAAAGTACATCATTACGAATTCATAGCAACAAACGAGACTCAATTTGGAGTCCGGATACAAAACTTATACTAGTTACACGTATTTTTCCAAAAGCTGAAATTTACGAATACTTGGAGGAGATTTAAAATCTGGATATAAATATGATCATATTTTCAAAATCTAAAGATATAGTTGGAAAGTAGACTTAAAGAAGAATTCATAGCCGTAAACGGCAACTAAATTGGAGTTCGGATGAGGGAGAACCAAGACCGACAAGTTAGACACACAAAACTGACTTCCTGGCCGAGCTACATACCGAATTGCATGCCATAAAGTAATTCGGTAAATAAGCAGACACAAGACTGGCTCTCTGGCTGAAATACATACCGCAATGCATACCATACTGTAATTCGGTATGTATGCAAATTCTGCCCAGGTTATCTATCTGAGTGATTTGCTCAGTTTCAAAACCCGACTAAACGACATCGCAATGCAACCAAATTTTAAACACATCATCTCTACATATCAAACAATACATACTAGCAATCTGTTTGTCAAGCGACCTAACCGTTTGGGCGAACGAAACTGAATAAGTTGCCTATTTGGTCAACTTGTTGCAGCAGCAACACAAGACAACAATTTCCAAGTTTCAAGTTCCTACTTATTCCACCATTTCAATACCAATTCAAGTAAAACCAACATTTACCAACCAAGGTAACAACAAATTGATTATTAGACATTCAATATGATTCCCCAATTCATAATTTAGCCAATTAAGCTAACAAAGACCCATTTTAACTTAACAAAAACATATTAGGATCACACCACTAGACAAGAGTATTGGACTAAGGGTTGGCTCACTAAACAAATATTTCCAAAGCATCAAGATTATGCACAAGACATATCATGATCTCTTATTTATTCATTAGTCATCTTGATTACCAAGCATGTTCATATCAATTACAAATTTCCAATATCCATAACAATGTAATTTTGTTATGAAGTTTATTAGGAAGTCTTTCCTACTACCTAATCAATTTCCTCATCAAGTTATCATCAAGTTCAAGTTCAAGTTTAAGAACCTTTTCAAGTTCATTAGTAAGACAATATCAATACATCATCAAGATCATCATCAATGACATTTCAAGTTCAATACAAAGCAAGTTTAAAATATTGCAAGTTTTAAACAATTCAAGTTCCAAAACATTTGAAGTTCAACATTTAAGTTCAAACAATCCAAGTTGAAATATTTCTAGTTCAAAAACATTTGACAAGTTAAGTTCCATAATATATAACCAACCAATTTCAAAATACTCGACAATCAAGTTCAATAGACACATTATGCCATTTTTAAGCAATCGCCCTTAATTCTAGCTTGATTAGTGAAAACGGGACGTTAGAGCCGAAGCCATCGTTTTAGAGCCAAACTCTCGTTGGGGTCTGAAGACCAATAATCCGTAGAGCCAATTTACTATCCCTCGAGCCGATCATCTACCTTTGGATTCGTTCGTTAGGCCAAAAGACTGTGGTGCCGTCACACCCGTTAGGAGTCGTCACTCAATTCGTTCGTTTTTAGCCCCAATGCCAATTTATCGTTCATATAAACACATGTTGAGAATTCTCATTGTTTCCTTATGGTATGCCACTACATTCGCTAACTAGTTATAATAAGGGCAATTATCTATTTTAGTGATTCAACCACAATCACACATTTATCATTTCTTTTATAACTTTCGTTTGCACATTTGACCTCTTAGAGGTACCAAGACAACATTGTCATTTGAAATCGTTTAGCCACAAGGCGAACACATATGCACTTTCACATAGTCATAAATGCAATATGTTCATAATTATCAAGTCATGTATACAACCAACATGTCTTACCAAACACATGTCAACACCATTTCAAGCATCTACAATCAAGAGCGGAAAGATAAGTCTCTAACCAATGCCCTTCAATATCCGCAAATAATGTGGACTCGGTCCACCCAAAACTTCAATTCCCAAATCAGCGCCTAACATGATTCTACTTGCATTACATACATGCTCTAGCGTCTTAACATGCAAGTATGCTCATCATATCAACTTTTGGATGGTTATCTTATTTAACCAATTTCATGGCATAATTACAAGTAAACATATATTCAATGCATCAACCAATAACAAACAAGTGTGTAGGGCTGAAAACGGAAATATGAACCTCCCATCCGTCGATCCACAAGTTAGAAAGCCGCTCCCATGAGGGTTTCCACTTGTTCTAAGCCATCACCAATATACAACTATCACACTACAACCATCCATACATACCATAACATCATTAAATGGTTCCAACATATTTAAATTACCACACAACAATTCTATTAAGGACATTAACATACTAATGAGATTAGAAATCTTCAAAATAAGTTGGAATTAATCCAAAATCACTTAGTAACAACCTAGGATCATTTATAAACCACTTTAATAATTTACTTTCATAAAATCCTCACTTGAAAGTTAGGGTTTTGTTCAAAATTACAATTAGAGACATTATGGACTACATGTGACTAATTGGAAGCATCATTAGACTTTATATAGCTCAAAATCAATATTTAATCATGCTACATAATTCAAAAACGAAATTGAGATGAAACGGGGTTTTTAAAATGCTTACCAATCTAAAAAATGAAGTAGAGGAGCTTCATCCACCTCATAGTAACATTTAATGATGTTTGTGAGTGATGTTGTAATGATTTTTGTAGAGAAATAGTTAGGGGAAGTGTTAGGGTTTGTTGGTGGTGTAGAGAGAAAATGAGAGGGTTGGTTTCTTGAGAGAAATGTAGAGAGAGAGAGAGGGGAGTTAGAGAGTGATGGGGGAAAGAGTGGTAGATAGGGTTTTTATTTGGTATTAATGGGCATTCAATATTAATGGACCCAAATTTTCCACCCAAGCCCATTAACATTCTCAACCCACCAATTCCGCTATTAAAACCGGTCTCTCAATTTTATTTGAAAATCATCCCGAAATATTAAATTCATTTCTCTACACCGGAAATATAATGTTTATCATAAACCCATTTTGTACCAAAAATACCCTTAATCGCCAAAACCGCTATTTTTACAATTAAAATCGTCATTTATGACATAAATCTTATTTCCACAATTAAATATAATTTCTACATACCAAAATAAAATTTACTCACAAAGTCTATTTTATTTCCAAAATACCCTTTTTCCATTAAAATCGCCATTTTACAAATAAAGCCGCAATTTCGATTTAAATTCTATTTTTTCAATTCTAATACTTCCACTTAGTCATTGTCTCTACTTATGTTTTATAAAACATCATTTGATGATAAAACTCACCTTTTGGTGTAAAATAACCAATTTTCTATTTAATGTTGTTTTATCATTTCTAGACAAAAATCTCAACTCTCATATTATGCCCTTAATAGTATTTTTGACTTACTCTGAAGTGGAATGTATCGAAAATGAAACATGTAAAAATTTCAAATTGGCCCTAACTTCTAGGCCCAATTTGCGACGCTATAATGAGAAATTTCATAAACATCTTAATGCTGAAGATGTGGTTAGGTTTTTATTATTTTGTTAAATCATTTGTTGTTTTTATATTGATCATTGGTGTTTAATGTGTAGGATATTGATGAAGAATGACTGTCATATGTTGATCATAAATCTGAAGTAAAAAGATCAGAACAGAATGCAGGCGACAATGAAACTATATAACTTTGTTGAAAAAAATCCTTACAAAAGTTGAGGAAAATAGTGAAATGATTGGGAACTTAGAGATTATGTTCAAGAAAGTGATTCAGTCAAAAGCGAATGAAGAAGGTATTCTTCTTAATTTTTTTAGCACTTGAGTATGTTTAAAATCTTTTGAGATTTGATTTGGGCTGGATTCTTTACTTTTATTGATTTAGTATAGATTTTTAAAGGACATTGATGCTATATAAAAGTAATAGGTACATTGAAATATGTTTAGTTGAATTTGTGTGGGTTATTTTTTGTGAATATACAAGTGCTTCCTGGTCAGCATTACGAGGAAATGAATGGAAAATTATATTGTTTTAATAGGTGCTTCTCGGTCTGCTATACCGAGAAGTAGTGTATTTTCCCTTGTTTCAGATGCTTCCCGATGCTATACACTAGGAAGCAGAAGGAAAATTACAGGTCTAGGTCGGATTCTCCCTTAGAGGTCTATTATCTGTTAACATAGGTTGAAGAAAAGTGAGACTACCGCAAGGTCCTCCCCTATAACTCGGTCCGTGTCAAGAAAATGTGACAACTTGGTATCAAAGATCAACACAAAGGTCGACAGCGGTGATGTTAGAAGTCTAATCCAAGAAATTGTTGCTACATCGGTCGCTGCTTCAAAGGAAAGAATTCTTCGCCATATGGAGAATCTTCTCTCGACTTCTCGATTGCATCGTGAAAGGGTCAGAAGGTAAACCGAGAGAAAAAGAGGGTCAAGGTGGCACAGGCGCAAGTATGGTTCCGTGGTATACAAAGTTAGATTTCCCAACTTTTAAAGGTTCAAAAGATCCGCTTGTGTGGCTGGAATGCCACGAACTGATTTTATTAATAAAAAACTGCGGAGGTTGATAAAGTAGGGTTGGTGGGGTTCCACGTGTTGGAGGAGGCACAATCGTGGTATTCCAAATTAAAGCAAGATGAGCCGAATCTCACATGGGTCACCTTTTCAAAGTTCTTCACACTCAGATTTGGTCCCTTTGCCCGGAGTAACCCATTAGGTGATTTAATGGGAATTAAACAAATAGATTCTATTGATGAGTATCAACGGGAGTTTCAAAGGCTTTTAGCTAGAGCGAAAATAGTCTACATCAACCAATAAGTTGATATATTTATCGGTGGTCTCAACCAAACCCTTCGCTTATTGGTCGAAATGCAGCAACCTGCGACTTTGGCTCATGCCATGAGTCTTGCTTGAGCATTTGAATGCATACCTTGGCCATCAGAAACAACGCAGAACCCATGCATCACAGGCGACAACAAAGCAGAATTTTTAAATTCAACTAATGCGAGTTCTAATTCAAACTTAAGTAAAGGGACAACGGTCTCTAACTCCAAAGCTTCTTTGATGGTGAAGAAATTAACTAGAGCAAATATGACAGAAAGGCGCTTAAAAGGGTTATGTTATAACTGTGATGAAGTTTTTGCTCCTGGGCATCAATGTACCAAATTATTTTGGATTGAAATAGTGGAAGACGGTGAAAAAATTGAGCCTGGATGATACAAACATTTCTTGATTTTCAGCTTGAGGACAAGTTGAATGTCTAGGAGGGGAGTAATGTCGCAGATCCAAGACTCAATCAAGTCAAAGATCGAGTGAATTATTCTAGACATAAAATCATTCATTAATTCTAGCAGTTTCTTTTATTTCTATTTCTAAATATTATTTCCTTTCTTGCAATATTGAGCTTGCATGAAACTCTATTTAAGGAGTGTCATTCTATGAAATAAAATAAGCAGAAAATTATTCAAACATTGGTTGGTAGCTCCCATAGAGCTCTAGGTCAGATTCTCCCTTAGAGGTCTAGGTCGGATTCTCCCTTAGAGGTCCATTAACTATTAACATAGGTCAAAGAAAAGCAAGACTACCGCAAGGTTCTCACTCTATAACTCGGTCCGTGTCAAGAAAATGTTATAGGTTCATTATCAATCCTCATCCTAGTATTCAGCAGAAGATTCATCTCTAAGAGATGGGATGAAGATTGTGAGCATGATGGAGTTATCTACTACTCCTACTGAGGATGTGCATGATATTGAGATGAAAAAAATTCAGGAAAATAATGATAAGAAGGAAGAGAAGGAAGAGGAAGAGAATAAGAAAGAATAAGAGAAAGAGGAAATGAAGGGAATAAAGAAAGAAGAAGAAAAAGTACAGGAAAAAGAGGAGGAAAAACAAGAGAAAGAGAAGATAATTGAAAAAGAGGAGGGAAAAGTAGAGGAAGAGAAGGGTAGAGAAGCAGTAGATGAAACAGTTTATGGAATAAAGGAAATGGAGGAAGAATAGAAATAAATGCATATAAGAAAGAAGATACTAGAGGAAATAAAAATGAACTCTCTGGTAAACTTCATTCTTTCTACATCACGAGCCGTCGAGTCACGATTCGATACAAATACCACCGATCAGATGATGAGTGGCAACAAAGACATACAGGAATAAGTCTCATAAACTATTGCAATTACTCTGACTGGGTTAGTAAGTATTAAAGTTATTTTTGTGCACTTATTCTAATATTATGATTTACTAATGATTTTTTTGACATATTGTGATATGTTTCAGAGAAAATGCAAGAAGGGTTGACATGAAACTAAAATTTTAATGATGACGGATTCACTCCTAAAGGGGTCATAGTTAAAAAAAGAAGTCAAAGAAGACAAAAAAGGCTATGAAACCAGCCCATCTAAAGTATGTTTGCTACTAAAGGATCACGCAGCAGTGGGTGAGATTATTCTTTCTAGTACATTTCAGGGCTTAATGATTGACTATAAGACCCCTGATGATTTTGAAGATTTTATTTCACCAGTGAGCAAGAGAGAGTAAGCATTTGCATCCATATTTAATGTTTCAATCAGCCATATGCATTTATACCAAATGATATATGCTTCCAAGGTCTATACATCGAGAAACAAGTATGATTTTTAACTACTTCCAGGTTTTATACACCTAGAAACAACTTTGATTTTGTGATGCCTCCCAGTTAATACAGTAGGAAGCCGCTGTGAAATGGAACTGCTTCCCTGTCTTTTACACTAGGAAGCAGACTATTTATTTAATAATAACTATTAACGTCTTTTGCATATTGCTTCAGGAGAGATATGGTTGAGAATGGAGGTTACATATCACCTAACTCCCTCTGAATGATTGTAGACCAAAATCTATAGTTCAGTATGATTTACTTGTATGAGCATGTTTTTGGAAAGATGGAGGATGTAGCCGTGTTGAGTGCAAGTGTATTTGTAAGTCCTGCTGCTGTTTTTATATCCACATTGTATATCCAAAAGCTGTTGTTTTTGATACATAATTAATTATTATTTTAATAATTATTTCATCATTTAGTCATACATAAAGGGAGAGTAGTAGAACGAAGACGAAGAAGACATCCGACCTTTCTTTGTGGATATCGCTAGAGGTATGGATATATAGATCTGAAATGAATAAGCCATGGAGCGAGGTTGATCATGTAAGTTAAACTTCATGTAAACACCATCCTTTGTGTTTCATATGTAGTTCTATGTTTAAATAATACCACATTATAACTTAATTTTTTCCTATGCAGTTAATGTTCCCAAGTCATATTAATGGAAACCACTGGATTCTCTATATATCATCAATTAAGTGTAGAGAGGTCCTATTATTAGACTCTCTTGCATTTAGGTCAAACACAACATTAAGACACTTGAGTGAGTTTATCACATTCTTGGATAGGATATTGAAGAAGTTGAGCTCCGAAGTAAGTATGAAGTTTTCTCAAGGTGAATGGAAGGTATAAGTGGTTGGAGAAGCAGTAAGTGTACCACTTCAACATGATGGGTAAGTTGAATAAAATCTTAATAACCTTATTAGCTTATTTTTCATCTATATATTATTGATATTGCATTGATTTTTGTCGCAGTACCTCATGTGGTGCTTACGTTTACTTATATATTTGTGATCTTTGAACAAGGCTGTCAATTTGGCTGAATGACTCTACTGTTGAGAGTTCTTTCATTAAATAGAAAATCATTTAATTTACAATCACTAGAAATCTGTCGTTTTATTCTTAGAAATCTGCCCAAATATCTGTCATTACATCCCTTGAAATCCATCCTTACAAATAAGAGATTTCTTATAATTCAGCTCTAATTAAGATAATTTATTTACAGTATATCAAAAATATTTTCAACTGTATATTATACTAACATCCCCCTTCAAATTGATGCTGGTCGATCAAGAAGCATAAATTTGCCAACTAAAAATGGATGTGGACATCAGCTATCTGTAAAGCACTGTATACATGAGGAAGAGTAATTACACCTCCATCTACCACTTCTTTATGGAATGATAATTGACCTCGACATGTTTAGTGCAATCATGATAAAGTGGATCAGTAGCAATCTGAATGACACTAGTGTTGTCAGCGTCCAATGTTGTAGGATTAGTTTATGGAAATCCATTTTCATCAAGTAACCCATGAAGCCATACAACCTCAGTGTAACGTTGCCTAAATTTTATGCGAAATTTGAAATTTTTGAAAGTTTAATTTTCGATGTTTTCCTCGTCAGAATAAATCAAAATACTATTAAGGGCAATGATGGGATTAGGAGAATTATTTTGAAATGAAAAGACTAGGATCAAACTTCTTTATGTAATTTGAAATTAAATATTCATGGGCTTGTAAATCAAAATTGGGCTTCTAGGATAAAACTTAATTTGATTGAAAACATAGAGTCGAAATTATTTTTGAACTTGAAAAAAATGCGAATTTTGAACGAAATGTTAAATTTTGGCAAAATTACGATTTTGCCCTTATTGAACGGAAAATTTGGATTTAATAAATCGATGGTGGTTTTTGACTTAGTACATGAAAATAAATTTTTGGAGAAATACGGAAAAGTTGGAATTGAGTTTTGGTAGAAAATGGACTCGGAATTGGATTGGGCCCAAACTTGGCCCAATCTAAAACTAAAAGCCCACAAATGTGTGTATAAAAACATCCACACCACCACTAACACCTCTCATTTTTCTCTCATCTCCTCATCTCCTCTCATTTTATGTGTTGCTCTTCTTCTCCAACAAAACCCTAACATTTCTCCTCCCTCATTTTCCACTATAACCACCATCAACAACCAAATTAATTGATCCAATGACTTTCTTGGAGGGTAGGGATCAATCTTTGGGTGTTTTTAAAGCTATTCATCAAAGGTAAAAAAAAAACTCTCTCTCTCTCTCTTTACACAACTTGATTTTCGAAAATGAGTATGGATCATGGTTCTAGAATGGTTTAAGGATGTTTTTGAGTTGATTGCAAGTGATAATAATGTGTCTCTAGCTTCCATAAGGTTTAAGAGATTTAAACCCCTAATTTTCATATGCTCTGTTCTTGTTTGATAAGAAATGATATTGATGAATAAATGTTAAGTGATGATCTTAGATTGTTAGTAAATGATTTTAGATTTATTCAAACTCATTTGTAGAACCCTAATCTCGTCTAGCGTGTTAATGCCCTTAATAGCCATGATATGTGATGATTGAATTGTATTGGAGTCTTGTGATGATAATTGTGTTGATATTATACTTGTAGTGTGTTCTATAAGTGTTTAGAGGAAGTCTAGCAACTCACTAGAATCGCACAAAATGAACTTTTAGCTTGGGATCGACGGATGCGAGGTTCATATTTCCGTTTTTAGCCATATACGATTGATTGTTATTGATTGATTCTTGGAATGCATGTTTAATTGCTAATATGTCATGAAATTGGTTAAATAAGATAACCATCCAAAATTTAAAGTGATGAACATTATTGTCATGCTAGGGCGTTAGAACATACTTGCGGTGCATGTAGAATCATTCTAGGCGCTGCCCTTGGAAATTGAAGATTGGATGAACTAAGTTCACATTATTTGTGATTAACTAAGTTAGGATAGAGACTTAATTTCCACAATACATTCTTGCTTGAATGATGTGATTGTGTGTATTGTGATGAAATGAATTGAATTTATTACTATTGATAATTGATGATGATAATTGATGTAAATTAAGACTTGAAATGCATAATTGCCACTTGTAAAAAAAATCGAACTTAATGTCTTAGAATGGCCTAAGATAAACTAAAGGCTAACTTGATGAAATTACCCTTAAAGGGTCTTGAAATGGCTTAAAAAATAATGAAATAGTAGTATTGATGCACTACCCTTGGTTGGGTCTTGGTTGAAGGAAATTGATGATGGAAAATAATGATTGATAATGATATTTGCTAATCATGAAAATGCCCCATAAACTTGCTATAGATAGTAGAATGAAAGGCATGCCTAGGGATAGAAGTACTTCGACCCATGAAGATATCATGGTTTAGTAGGCACAAATAGTCTACTTACGGGGTGACGACTCCGTCTTGTTTACGGGTTTACCGGTCTTGGGATGATGATCCACCTACGGTTTTGACGCATCCTTGCGGTGTTAGGACCATCTTGGAACTTCGGTTCACTTACGGGCTTGCCCGTCTTGGGACTTCGGTCCATCTTGATCCCGTTTTTGAAAGCTATCGTATGTTTATGGGCATTCTTGTAAAAATTGATGAAGTTGATTGATAACTTGTATGATTTGGTCAAGGGTGAATAAATAAGCAATGATAAATGAAACTTGATGAAGTGCTTGAAATTGTATTAATAATGAATTTGAAAATGCTCCTAAAGATGAACTTGGTAATTGTCTTGACTATGGACTTAATAATGACTCGATGATAAATTGGGTAATGGTAAGTAAACTTGATAATGGACTTTGTAACAAAATGACATTGTTATTGATATTGAAAATTGGAATTTATATGAACATGCTTGATAATCAAAATAATTAATTAACTTGACTAAATAAGAGAACATGATACGTCTTGTGCATGATCTTGATGTTTGGAATGTTTGTTTAGTGAGCCAACTCTTAGTCCAATACCCTTGTCTAGTGTGTGATCTTGATGTATTTTTGTCAAGTTAATATGGATTTTTGTTGGCTTAATTGGCTAGATTATGATTTGGGAAATCATACTGAATGTTTGATAATCAACTTCATATTAACTTGGTTGATAACTTTTGGTTTTGCTTGAATTGGTGTTGAATTGGTAGAATAGGTAAGAACTTGGAAATTGAAAATTGTAGACTTGTGTTGTTGCTGCAACAAGTTAACCAAATAGGCAACTTGTTCAGTTTTGTTCACCCAAATGGTAGGGTTGCTTGAAGAATAGATTGTTTGTATGTGTTGTTTGATGATCATATATGATATGTTTAAAATTTGGAAGCATTCCGATGTCATTTGGATGTGTTTTGGAGCTAAGCAATTAGCTTAAAAACTAGCCTAGGTGGCTGAAATTTTCTAGTTTTTACCTTCAACTTCAAAACCTCCGTTCTCCCTCATCCAGACTCTGATTTACGCGCCGTTTGTGGCCACGAATTCTTCCTTAAGACATATTTCCAATCATATAGTTTTATTACCAAAAATCAGAGCTTTACATGGTCTGTGTGGATCAACACGGCCAGACCGTGTTAGTTAGTGATTTTGAGTGTCAATGGAATAAAACCACACGGTCGGTGTGTATATACACAGTCAGGATGTGTTGTATGCTGTTACTCTTGGTTTTCACTTGCATTCTTGACTTGTTTTTATGTCTACTTTTTATTTATTTATTATTATAATTTTTAAATGATTTAATTGGCTATTTATCATCATTAAATTTGGAAAACTCCTCTTAGGATGCTAATCCTTCCAAACCTTGTTTATCTAAGTATTTCAAGCTTAGATTTACTTGTCTAGGATGGTGTGATCCCATCTATGACTTATATGATTGTAAATAATTTGAAATTTTGTTGAATATTCTTACGAGTGTTATTTTCTCCTCAATTGGTAGATTTTCTTAAAATAAAGGATTTGATAAACAATATACTTTTGTATTAAGCTAAATGATTCATGCAAAGTCCTAAATTCTTTGAGGATGCTCTTAAAGATTTCTTCTTTTGATAATTTCTTAGGGTTGGTTTTTACCACTTTATTTGATTATTCTAAAGGTTAAATGGATAACAGATATTGTTTTGATGAATATGTTTTCGAAATGCATTTGATCACATTTGAGCTCTGTAACACGTTCAACCTTGTAATGATGTTGATTGATTGATTGCTTCGTATTAGATAACCGTCTTGTGTCTTGTCCTAAGTATCGAGAGTGTTACATCAGATCAAGATTTCTTTAGAGTCGGGTTGTTTGGACTAAATGGGGTTTGGCTCTTGATTGATCATTTTGGATGATTGTCTTGTTTGACTTGATGGATCGATTAATTGATTTAATCGATCACCTTGATTGATTGCATGATCACATGACTGTTGCTTGACGGATTGGCTCTTAAAATGATTGTCTTAATTGATCTCATGATTGATTGGTGGGACATATTGATTAATGATAAGAGAAACGAGATTAATCTTATGATTGGTAAATCTTATAATGAACATGTATAAATGACATTGCATGTCTTGATTGTTGCACTAACATGAATGATCGCTAGGAATTGTTTGTGCTTGACTTCTATGTGATAAGGTGAGCTTAGAGAAGCTCACAATAGAAATGTATTGTGTGTGTGAAAGCATTGCATATCGATGAGAACGTAAAAGCATTTGTATGTGTATGTTTGGGACATGGAATGCGAACCAGACGTGTGCCTGACCCTTCTTTTCTTCTTTTTCCTTTTTCCAAAAACTTGTTTTCAGGTTTGATCGAGTAAGGCATATGGTTCTTAAGGCTCTCATGGTGAAGGATTTAATTTTGCACTTACATGTATTTAAAAGCTCATCGTGTTTGTAAAATAAACTCATTATTTATTTGCTAAATGATTGTAAATGAACATTTTATTTGTTGAAGTATAGATAAGCATTATTTATTTGATTTCTAATCCGAAAATTGGATTTGAGAAAATATTATGTTTTAAAGTTTTCTGCACTTATCGCATCACTCAATTGGTTTAATGAAAGTTATACTGGAAATTGGATTGATAATATGGCGGTTGGGTCTTTCATCACGGTCTCGGCCGGGGTGGGGGTTCGACACTACACTCAGAACAAGCAGCAAACATAGCTCGATATTCAGACTCTGTGGAAGATTTGGAAACACAATCTTGGTTCTTGCTCTTCCACGATATTAAGGTGTCACAAAGAAACATGCACCAACCAGTGATAGACCGACGTGTGTCTGGACACACTGCCCAATCAGAATCGCTAAAAGTAATCAGTTTAGTAGAAGAACCGATAAGGAATAACAAGCCACGAGTAGATGTCCCCAAGAGATAACGAATAATGCGATGAACAACCGCCAAATGTAAATGCCTGGGAGCTTGCAAGAACTGACTGACCTATTGTACTACAAAAGAAATATCAGGTCAGGTAATAGTAAGATAATCCAAGCTCCCAACTAATTGACAAAAGCGAGTGGGATTAGAAAGAAGATCACATTCATCGCGATGATATTTGACATTTAATTCCAATGGAGTGTCTACTGATGTGGACTGTTGAAGACCAACTAATGCAATTAAGTCTTGAGTATATTTATGCTGATGTAAAAATATACTAGAAGTGTCATAATTAATCTCCAATCCTAAGAAGTATGTAAGAGAACCAAGATCTTTCATGCGAAAAGAATTCTTGAGATGTTCCTCAAGGCGGGTGATTAATGAGCAATCAGTTCCTATGATAACGATATCGTCCACATACAGTTCCCGTGACAACAATATCGTCTACTTATACCAAGAGAAGAACACAACTAGCTAATGTATGACAAAGAAATAAAGGATTGAGATATGAGATAAAATAGAGGAAAAACCATACTGATTAGGAGGTTTAGATACTCTGGTTGATCTGCGAATAAAAGGAGAACTTGAAGGAGTCTCACATTCTGATGGAGTAGCACTCTCATTTAGCGAATCATTCTCAGCATTCTCAGGTGGCGGATTAATCTAGGAAGAAAGTAAAGTTAGTTGACGATGTTGATACATAATTCCATATCGAGATTGTTCTAAAGAAGGAGAAGAATCCTCAAAAGAAGGTAGAAGATGAGCAAAATGAGAAGACTCGACATGAGTGGTGAAAAAATACTAATTCTCGAAGAAAACAACGTGTCTTGAAACACGAAATTTGTTAGAATTTGGGTCAAAACAAATGAAGCCCTTTTGAGAAGTATTATAACCTATAAAAGCACATTTAGTAGATTGAATAGATAATTTATGACGTTCATGGGATGGTAAATTTACAAAACAAACACAACCAAATGTATGTAAATCAAAATAGTTAGGAGATTGATGATATAGACGACAATAAGGAGATTCAAAATTTAACACTGGAGATGGAAATCTATTAATTAAATATACGGCAGTAGATAAAGCTTCAACCCAATATTTAGATGGAATAGATGACTCAATCAATAAAGTACGAGTGACATGATTCATTTCTCATTTTGTTGTGGTGTGTATAGACAATAATGTTGTGATATGATTCATTTCTCATGTAGGAAATCATGAAAAGCATAAGACATATATTCCCCACCTGAATCAGATTGTAACACTTTAATACAAGTAGAAAACTGAGTCTCAATATGAGCCAAATATGTCTTAAACACGAAGAATACCTCATATTTGAAACAAAGAAAATATACCCATGTAAATCGACTAAAATCATCAATGAATGTAACAAAGTACTTATAATTATTATGAGAAACAATTGGTGAGAGACCTCAAATATCACTATGAATGATATAAAAACATTTGGTTGCACAACTACCAAACTGAGGAAAAGAAAGTGCTTTACTCTTGCCCAATTTACGCGTAGAACAATCAAATGAAATATTAGAATTTGAAATTTTATTCCCCAACAAACCAGAATTTACCAAATGAGACAAAACGGCATAATTTAGATGTCCTAAACGTTTATGCCAGACCTGACTTGAAAAAGATGTAGTAGTACAAGAAAGAGATAGGAAACGAGGACTGAAAAGGCAGAAACAATCATCTGTTGTACCATTCAGGAGTAAGAATTGACCCCTCTATTGTGGAAGGCACGATAGACATAGCTGGGGCAACAAAGTCAGTTTTAGTGTCGGAGGAAGATGAGTTATTCCAATGGTTTTGAGGACGAGTAGGACACTCCTTGATAATATGTCATTATTTCTTGCAATAATTACAGAACTTCTTACCACAATGGGTAGCAATATGACCATACTCCTTGCAACTATAACATTGTATTTTAGTCATATCCCTCCCTTTTTCCTTTTCTACGTGCTGCAAATGCAACTTGAACAGTATTCATTTGTTGAAAAGTGTTTTGCGTGAGAAGACGTTTGCTTTCACGAAGTAGTTCGCCAATACAAACATCCGAGGAAGGAGATGGATCACAATTCATCAAGTTTGACTGAGCAGTCTCAAAATTAGCCCGTAATTTCATCAGAAATTGATCTATCTTGCTTTGCTCATGAACAGCTTGGACTATGGAAAGAGAATCAGCACATACCTTAGCATAAATAATATCCGTGAATTCAGCCCACAGATTTTGAAATCCAGAAAAGTAATTTTGAATGGAAAGACTGCCTTGAGAATAATTAGCAATCTCATGCTCCAATTGGAAATGCCTTGCACTATTGTCCCGATTGTACACCTTTTCAAGTAGACCCACATGCCCTTTGCTGTCTTACATGGTCTTAGATTAATGACAATAAGAGGATCCATTGATCATAAAATCCATGTCATCACCCAAGCATCTTTAATTTTCAATTAAGAAAACTTTGTAGCATCTGTAGGAGTTGGATCACTTCCATCTACACGACCCCATAATTAAGAAAACTTTGGTGAATTGAACGTTAAATGACTCAAACTGATTCGAAGTCATTATCGAGAATGCCCAAGAAAACTAAAAAATTCAAATTTCAAGAGGAAAGAAACAAAGATTCAAGACAACATGACAAAAACCGAAGACTCAAAGAACTCTTAAAAATGCAAAATGGCTCTGTTACCATGTCAATATGGCTGGATGACTCTGCTATTGAGAGTTCTTTCATTAAATAAAAAACCATTAAATTTACAATCACAAGAAATCTTCCTAGAAATCTACAGTTATTATCCCTAGAAATCTGCCTAAATATTTGCCATTACATCCCTTGAAATCCACCTTTACAAATAAATATTTTCTATAATTCAGCTCTAATTAAGATAAGCTATTTACAGTATATCAAAAACATTTACAGTTGTATATTATACTAACAAAGATAACTTGCTTGGTCCTTTCGTAAATCTATAGATGAGGCTAGAAGAATTAGGAGAAAAATTGCTTACGCTATATACGAGCACTCGGTAGAGATAGAGTCATCCCAAGTTTCTTAATCTAACTAAGTTAAAGTTACAATGTTTATTATTTTTTGAACTATTTTGGTAACATTTTAATGTAAATTTTTCCATTATTTTATAGATTATGCATTAACCAGGTTTGAAAGTAAGCTTCTCGATACTGAAAACAAGAAAGTGGAGGCCTATTTGGTTGGCTTCCTGGTATTCACAACCGGGAAGCAAATATCCAGGCTTCCTCGTATCATATACCAGAAAACCTACAAAATACACATCATTTTCCCAGTGTTCAGGACCGGGAAGATCTATGATTACAAAAACCTGCTTTCCGGTCTCTACTACCAGAAAGTAGGAGGCTATTTTTTCTGCTTCCTGGTGTTCAAAACCAGGAAGTGGAGTACTCTTTTTCCTGGTCTTGAGCACCCGGAAGTAGGCAAAAGCCTCTTACTTCCTGGTAGTAGAGACCGGGAAGCATGTTTTCTTAACTCAAAAGCTTTCAATTGACCGCTTTATGTCTTGTAATAGTGTATTTATTAACTCCTATAGTAAATGGTTTCTAAAATAAAAAGCATTATACCTTATAGCATTCAAGAGTATCATGTCATGGACAATGTGCTCCTATGTAGGACAACAGAACATCATGTTGTATTAATTTTCTTATGCAATGACAATATGATTTATTTATGTTTAATCGGTTGTTAAAATGCTTAATTGATATGTTTTAGACGATTGTATGTCCATCGATATAACGAATATTCTGTCTCTTCCATAAGTATAATTGCATTCCAATTGTAATGTGTATTGGAAAAATGACTCCTATAAATTCAAAAGACTAAATTCAATGCAGAGATGAAGTTCTACAATATTTTTAGAGCTTTGAAATTAGAAAAACAAGCTTCCAGGTCTCTACTGCCAAGAAGCAGGGGGCTATTTTGCCTACTTCCCAGTGTGTAAGACCAGGAAGCGAGCAAAATAGCCCCCTGTTTCCTGGTAGTAGAGACTGGGAAGCATGTTTTCTTAACTAAAAAGCTTCCAAATGGTTGCGTTATGTAATAGTGTATTTATTAACCCTTATAGTAAATGGTTTCTAAAATAAAAAAAAATGTCCTACCTTATAGTATTCGATAGTATCATGTCGTGGACAATATACTCCTACGTAGGACAATAGAACATCATGTTTTATTAATTTTCCTATGTGATTACAATATGATTTAATTAATATTTAACCGGTTGTTAAAATGCGTAATTGATACGTTTTAGATGATTGTATCAACCCTAACTCATCGATAGAACGAATATTCCACTTCTTCCACATGTGTAATTGCGTTCTAATTGTAATGTGTATTGGAAAAATGACCCCTATAAATTTAGAAGACTTTCAATGCACATATGAAATTCTATAATATTTTTAGAGCTTTTAAATTAGAAAAACAAGCTTCCCAATCTCTACTACTAAGAAGTAGGGGGCTATTTTGGCTACTTCCCGATGCTTAAGACTAGAAGCAGAGTACTCCACTTCTTGGTCTTGAGCACTGGGAAGCGGGCAAAATAGCCTCCTACTTCCTGGTAGTAGAGACTAGAAAGTCTTTGATTTAAGAAATAAAGCTTCCTGGTCTTTGACACCAGGAAGTGGATTACTATACTTCCTGGTCTTATGCACCGGAAGCTAGAGAAATGGTCTGTGCTTCCTGGTAGTAGTGACCGGGAAGATTTTTTTTCTTAACTCAAAAGCTTCCCGGTCTCTACTACCAGGAAACAGGGGCCTATTTCGCCTGCTTCCCGGTGCTCTAGAACGGGAAGCGGAATACTCTGCTTCCTGGTCTGGAGCACCGAGAAGCAAGTAAAATAGCCCCTGCTGCTTGATGTTATAGACCGGGAAGTTTATTTTTTTTATTGCTGAAAAACGAAAGATTTAATGCATTTCTAAAAACCAATTCATTTAAGCATATTAACAATATATCTCATTATTTTCTAATAAAATCATTCTATTCAATTCATTTAAGCGTAAAATATATCCAAATAAAATACAAGTATATTCCGCCCAAAGCTTTGGATAACGGTTCAAGATCGGTGGGTTTTTCATCAGATGAAGAATCATCTCTGGGTCTGTCTGTTTGATGAGTCATGTCTTCTTTCTGATCGATGTTGTCTGATGTTTGGTGAATATCATACTTTTGCACAAATTTATTAGGACACGTACGAATTGTATAACCTTCTTGTTTTCAAAATCCATAATGTACTGGTCTCTAGCACTTTCGAGAAGGTGTAACATCTTCTCCACATGAAGTATTAGTATCACTTGCATTTGTTACACTACTAACACTTTAAGCCTAATAGGATTCGAACATGTGAGTCTTGTGTGCATTTTTTCACTACATCTACCGCAAGTTTTAGACATAACATTTTTTTCTTGGAAAGGAATTCTCTTCTCATTTGGATGCCCAAGCTGTTGCTTTACGGCAGGAGGTAGAATCACTACAACAAATCTGATATATTATATCTAACTGTTAACACCCAGTATTTTAAATTAGATATAAAAAAAAATATTATTTATACCTAATATTTTGAAATTAGGTATAATTTTATCACAATTTCATAACTGATGCTATATCTTAGATATAAAAAATAATATTTATATCTAACGTATTGAAATTAGGTATAAATATTATCAAAATTTCATGCCTGATATTTATCTTAGGTATAAAAGATATTATTTATATTTGATCTTTTGGAATTAGATATAAACATTATTAACTTTATACATGAAACTTAATGTTAAATGTAAAAGATATTATTTATATTTGATATTTTAATTAGATATAAATATTATCAAATTTTCATACCTAATACTTTATCTTAGGTATAAAATGTCTCCCTGGTATTATTAAATTACATATAATTTTTATCAAACTTCCATACCTAAATCTTTATCTTAAATATTAAATATATTATTTATACCTGACATTTTAAAATTAAATATAAACTATTATTTATATATAATACGAAATTAAATATTATAAAATCTTATACCTACATTTTAGAATTAGATATAAAAGAAATAAATTTTATAAAATATCATATATCTATATTATATATATTATAGTATAAAATTAAATATGACTGAAATTCTTTCATCTTCGTCTGTGTATTGAGTCCGACTGATGAACAACCAATTTTTCACATTTTGCTTCCACCGTTACTTCGTATCGATCATTAAACCCTTCTTTCTGTGCAGCTTTGAGTAGATCTAGCGCTAGTGATGTTTTCAAACATCGTTTCGTAGTCGATTTAATGCTGGAAGATCACAAGCGGCTGTTGGACACCGGATTGAGGTATCTTAGTTGCTGATAGTTAAGATGTCGCTAGATCAGGCTTGTCACTTGTCGTCGGCGGTCATCGCTTATCGAGAAATACATCATGTCTCCGCTGCCGTCATCTTATTCTTTTCTACTCCCGAGTAGCCTCCTCTAGATCTCTATCTTCCTTATTTTTGCTCGCTCTCAATTCCTCAATGTCTTCACTACCTCGTCCGTTCTCTAAATCTCTCTCTCCATTTTTAACTTAACAAACTTCAATTTTGGGCTTCACTTCCAACACTTTTGAGGAGATATCTCCTACCATTGGTGAGTATTCTCATTCACTCCTCCTTACTTCTCTGTTTTTTGATTTTTTTTTTAAATAATTGCTATGTTGATTTGTGTTTCTACATGTGTGAATTTTAAGATAAAGTATGTTAATCATGAAGGTAAAATGTCTAATCTTGCTATTTGGGGCACAGGTACAATGCAATTTTGGAATATTTTACTAACAAAACAATACTAGTTCATTTGATTGGATTATTACTTGTTGAATATGAAACTTGGAAGAATTATGATTATTTGATTACTAGTTCTAGTTAAGAGTTGCAGTGTTGGAGGTTTTTCAGTAATATTGTTATATATTTAAGTTTAGATGGGTGTAATGTTATGAAAAGTTGCAAATGTATATTTAGTTTTTGTTTATATATATATTCACATTGACCCTATCTCGTTGGCGAGTGATTAAATTAATTTGTCACATTAATCAAATTGTTTAATATAAATGTCTTATTTGTGGGAGGATGTAGCTGGAAAGGAAAGATTTAGGACACTTACTAGTTCATACTATAGAGAAGCTTAAGGGAAAATTATGGTTATGTTTTGTTCTTAATCTAATCTATAACTCTCTTTATTTTTGTCTTTGCTAGTATTAGTTTGCATCTTGGTAGCAATGGTCCAATCATGTATTAACACCAGGTTTCTGGTAGATTTGTTTAACTTCAGTTCTTCACTAACACCAGGTTTATGAAATTTTTATTGTCTAGTACTAATAATATCATGAATGCAGATATACAGGGCACTAACCTACATTCATAATTGCATAGGGATATGTCAACGCAACATCAAGCCTAAGAACCTTCATGTAAGATTCCTTTTTCTTTTTCCTTCTACAATGTAAGGGTTTGTTATATAAAATTCCATGTCCATATTGATAGTTTAGTACAATGGATATAATCTAAGATAATGTAGTAGTTCAAAGTGCTTATGTAACATCCCAATTTCAGAGTTAAAAGATTTGGTAATTTCAAGTCATTTTTTACTTTTCGATCAAAGTTGTTCTATAGACTCTGTAATTTGTAACCTTTTTGTAATGAACTCGAAACTTTGTTATGTGTTTAATGAATTTGATGAGAATGTTAATCAGTGGGATATTGGCTTTACGTCCTACCGGAGTTGGAAACGAAGTTGAATGAAGAAGAATTCGGAGGTACGCATCACTGCAGGTGCTGGCGACATATGGCTTATGTCGCCAACTCACGAATTTAAGCAAGCTATTAGACGTCATATTGCAGGTGCTGGCGACATAGGGCTTATATCGCCAGCCATGTCGCCAGACACCGTCTCAGACAATTCCAAAGGGACTAAGCATTGTTACATCTAGCGACATAGGCCTTGTGTCGCAGAGATTGACTGAGTCAAATTTTACTTGATTTTCAGATGGCTAATGGAGTGTCTTCATTCTTCTCTTTTTCTCTAAAAAGTCCAAGTGGCGTGTTTGGTTTTTCTCTCGAATCTCTCACTACAAGATCGACATCGCGACTCTGGTAAGTGATCTCTACAACCCTAAATTGATTCCTAATCTTTATAGACATGATTCTTAGGGTGAACATATCTCGATAATGATGGATTAGTTTGTTCTATGTTATTGGATTGGTTAGGGTTCTAATTGTAGGAAACCCGAGTATATTTGGAATTGAATCAAATATCAAATTTGGATGGTTTTGTGTTGTATTGATTAACGTTTCCGATTATTGGCCATCAAAACCCTAAGTGATAGGATTAGATTTTAGTTTGCACGCCAAGTGTTCGATATATTGTCTAAGAGGGTTATTGTTATTGGTTAGGCAAAGCAGACAGTGTCGAAGCTCGTACCAGTAACGCTTAACTATTTTCGTCAAAAGAAAGGTTAGTAACATCGTTTTATACTCTATAGTATGTTTGTTGAATGTTTGATGATTGTGCATTAAACCGGTTAATAACATGTCCACTTAGATTGTTTAAATTATACAACTATGTGATTGTAAGATATTGGAAGTTGATATTTTTTATTCCGACACTAACAATAATTTATTTTATTAGTCATTCTTTTAAATTAATATTATATTGTTCTTTTTAATTTTATTTATATTTATAATATATTTTTTTACTAATTTTATATTTAACAACTAATTTTAAAACTAAAATTAATACAAAATATTCAATCCAATAATTAATTTATAATTAATTTTAAAAGAAATATATCAGCTAACTACTACAACTCGTTGAAATGTTAATTTAATATTTAATTTGATATATATATTCTAATACTAATTAATTTACTTAAAAAAAACAAGTATTTATAAATAATTTTTAATTTATTAAAATTAAATTAAAATTTTATAAATGTATCTAAAAATTATAATATTTTAAATTATTTATAAAAATATATCATACCATACCGTAGGGCGGAGCCCCGCACCCCAAATTAAAATTAGCATACCATATCCAAAAATCTTGGCTACATCCCTAACCTGATTTTGCAATTGTTTAGCACGATAATCAGTCGCGATGACTCGTGTTGAGTACAAATTGCCGAGTAGTTCAGACTTCATTGGGCAATAGTACGACATGTGTGTATCAGGTATACATTAATATTTCGAGTTAAACTCAGTAACGTGCCATATTGAAGATCCTGAACCTCGTCTGGCACTGAATGCAAAAAGAGCATGTTTCATCTAAGCATTCAACCTCAAAACAAATTTTATTAGATCGGATAACTTTGACCGTGAACTTATTCTCCAGAGCATACTTCCCAATAGCGATCTTCCCAATAGCGATCTTCATGTTCTTCTTTATAAATTTCTCACCTTTTTCGGGTGGATTACTCTGAACTGGAGCAGAAAGTGCATAAATGACATCCTGTGAGATTGAATAACAATTAGCGCCGGGTAATACCAAATTCGATTCCTTCGTCATTGCAGGCTTCTGCTGGATCTTCTTCATCATTTTGCGAACTAACATCAGGACAATCCTCTAAATCATCTAAATAATCATTTTCATTCCCGTTTTATTTAGGTTGCGCTCCATTAGAACCACACCCATTATTTTCCAACTCTTGGAGAACTTCATGTGCAGTGGGTTCATTATTACCCTGTGTAACAATGGAAATATATGTATCTTGTCCACTACCATTAATGTGATCACTACTTCCATGTACTTGCACACTATTTTCCTTTTCCTTTGCAATAACATCAACATATAAATACATGTGTTCTCCATGATCTGCCTTCACAAAATTAAAATCTTCATTGTTTGTAACTTGATACCGCTCTATTATAGAATCTGTTGAGAGAGCATGTATGATCAAATCCAAACTGGATACTATTTTCAACTTTACATATAGTTTATCTACTGACTGGAAAAATGACATATTCATATCAAGCAGTAAAACAAACATTTCACCGCGCTTGTAGCCACCATCAACCCATTGTGCTTTGAACTTTACTAGGTTTTTTTCATTGTCATGCCTGCAGAAGTAAATATACATGAATATAATTCAATAAATTGCAGACAGATGAAAGAGAACGCTTCCTGGTATGATATACCGAGAAATAAGCATAAAATGCATCTATTTCCTGGTTTTAGTAACCGGGAAGCATGATAACACGTCTGCTTCCTAGTCTCTCATATCGGGAAGTAAGTATAAAAGTTATTTACTCTCGGGTAACTATAACTGGGAAACATGAATTTTTTTTTGGCTCAGTGGCTTCCCGATCCAAACGCCCGGGAAGCTGTTCAAATTCTCTCATGCTTTTCGGTCATCGACACTGGGAAGCAGACATTCCGTTTCCCGACAAGTAATACCGCGAAGCTATTATTAATTACATAGCTTCCCAGTGTTACTTGATGGGAATGGAATGCCAGCTTTCTGGTGTCCATAACCAGGAAGTGCGAAAGAATTTGAACGACTTCCCGAGTGTCGGGACCGGGAAGCCACTAAGAAAAAAAATAATTTCAAAACCATAAAAAATCATCTATGATACCAATACTAACAAAATTAAATTCGAAATAAAAATCTATCCATACAGAGGATAACTAACAAAAAAAAAAAAATCCTTTATATTATATAATTTAAATGTCCCTACACAACATAAAACAATCTCTATCATGATAAAAACCCTGGTAATTAAGAAAACATAACTTTAAGTACTTTTTGTTGAAAGACTTCTTAGTTATTTGGCGGAAGAATTGTTTAAATATAATTAGGGTTAATTCAATTTTTGATTTATAAATTTTATATACATGCAATTAGGGTTAATTCAATTTGGGATTGATTTTGTTTTAATTGATTACTCTAATGATGATTTTTTTATTTTATTTTATTTTTTAATTTGACCGATTGTTTTGTGATTACAATATCTTAATTCAAAATGTTAAAATGTTAAATAAGGGTATAAATGACTTTTCATTCTATTTTAAAGATATGCAAATATTTATAAATTATTTTTAATATAAAAAGGTGCTATTCTCCTTTTGATCTACTGCTACAAAATTTTTTACAATTTATTTACTTGCCAAGGAATTTAATCTTGACCTAAAAATTTAAGATTTTAAATTAAAAACCCAACTGTACAACTCACCTTTAAAAAAAAATACAATTTTTAAAAATTAGAAAGAATAATTTTTTGGCTCTTCAACTTTAAATATTAGTATTTTGAACCTCTAAACTTGTTGATGGTTATCTAATTTAGATTATAGCTTCAGTGTTATGGTTTGATTTCATTTTAACATCACGTTGTAATGGTAATATATTGGTCATTAATATTATCCATGATCCAGAACTCCTAAGAAGAAAGAAGATAGCCAATTCACGTGTATATTTTCACAATCTCATACATTATCACTATTTTATTATTTTATTCGTTTTTAATCTTTAAATCCTTACTAACACTTTTTTATAACCAATATTATTTTAGTTTTAATCTTCAAACCTCTAATTTATTCATTCTATAAACTACTTTTATTTAAATTATAAAAATATTTAATTTTATTTAAACTAAATTTAAAATATTATTTAAAAATTTACGATAATTAATTTATACTATAATATTATTTACTAAATAATATATGGCCATTTTATAATTTTATAACAATATAATCCAATTACAAAATACATAACTGCACCATACCATACACAGAACTCTACCATACTATACAAAATAACTTCCATTTATATGTTTTATATAAACTAATTGAGGGACATTTTTAAAAATTCGGCTTCCACTTATCTATTCTGAATTTGTTGGATAGCATAGAGCAATTATTTTTATTATTAATATTTTTTTTTCAAACATTCACTATCTTATTTTTAATTAGTTTAAAATGTAAATGAATATTAAATCATTTGGATAAAATTACTGATGAAGTCAAAAGGAGATCCATGAAACACCTAACAGGGAATAAGAAACTAGAAACTATTTCATTACTCCATTATCAGTTCCTGGGCTACATGAAAAATTATCAGGTTACATCCGAGTAAATTTCATTTCATAATTAAATAAGCGCAAAGCAGAAACTAGTTTCAAGATTTTACACAAGTTACTTTCACAAAAGCATTAATCTTTTTTCCAATTAAAATCGAGTTGCTAACAAAGAGGCTCCTATAACTCAAAGCCGAAAAGTACTATAACCACTCATACCAGATGTTCCATAGCCACCGTATGACATAGATGATAATGAAGATGAGTAAGAATTTCCCAGATGAGAATAACTAGGTATATAGCCACCGGTGTCAATTTGTCCATAGGCACTTGTTTCTTTGTGATTGTTCATAAATTCCTGCATACATGATGAAGTAGAAAGCATCAGATGGATACAATCAGTTTATATCCTTATTTCGCCAGGATAAACAAAAACTGAACAATATATCAACAGAGTAGGCAGCTCCAACTGTATCTAACAGACTACAACACATAGTATGATGGTCGAAAATTATTAGAAGTATAGCTTTCCTATGGACCATTTGTTCATTTATACACATCCTAGAAGACATACAATAGAGAACATATTAGAGTGGCCACATACCTGAATAAGTTGCTGAGCCATCTGAACCTGTGTAGAAGTGCCTTTAATTTCTACAGTGATCTCATCAGGTAATCCTCTACTCTCTTGCACTGTTATTATGGCCCCACTAGTACGGCGTATGTGTTCGATACTAGTTCCTCCAATCCCAATAATGTCTTCAGCATAAGAAATTGGTATTTGCATAGTTTGTGCAACCTGATTACAATTAATAGGAAAAATATTATGACACAGCTAATATGAGAATAGCTAGGAGAAATCTGAAGAACAGTATGTTTCCCATTTGGGAATCCTGATCTACTTTCCACTTTCTTCATTTAGCATGTAAACTTATATAATTTATATATTGAAGATGAATTAGGATAAATGGATGATATGAGCATAACATCTTAATAGCCTATTATCTTCAATTAGACTACAAATCACTTATAGCACAAGCTCTAAGTATCCGCCAACCTTGGCTCACCGATTAGACTATCACCCAAATTCTCAGATACCAATTGCCTAATTCTTGCTCCAACTCCTCTATTTATATCATTCCAATTTGTTAAAACAATAGTTACCTAGTTCCCTAAACTAACTCTATAGCTACAATCCTACTAGTGGATCCCATTATATAGAAACAAAAATGACAAATACAGGCCTTAGTCCCAATCGACTGTTGGGGGGTTGTTGGCATTAAAAAATTTAGAAAAGGAAAGTTTCATGTCTTTTTCCTGCTTATTCTCAATCTAAATTTTTAGGCTGGGCCAATCAATAGGGTTCAATTCAGTTAAATATTAAGTGAATTTGCATATTTTTTATATTAAATTTTTTAAAGTACGTACTAATAATATTATAATTATAGCAATTAAAATAAATCACACGACACTTAATATATTCATGTGTTATATACCCTAATAAATATGCATTACCTAAGCATGGGTACTGTTACTAGTAAGATAAAATAAACAATATCTTGAGTCTAATACAATTTTACTGGTCTTCAGCACAATCCTTTTCGATTTGATTATGATACTTCTTCCTCCCTTCAACTCTTATGCTTAACATGAGATAAGGAATGTGAGCAAAACAGAAACATGAAGAAAGGCATATGACTCCAACACAAACTTAGGCACTAGGATTACCCAGAGATTTGCCTCAAATATATCTCAACTACTACAATCTTTCCATCGCTACATTCTCAGGCAAAGCAACGTTTTTGAATAACTTTACACACGACACAAAAAGAGGAGATTTGTTGCTAACTATGGTTAGCATCTAGCTCTGCCTTAATCAACGGGTAGTTAAGGTCTATTCATATTATTCTACATCTATGAAATTCAAACCTAAGAGCCCCACACTGTTGAGATGCATGAACTATTAAAAAAATAGTATGATTTTTCTCTCCACGTGTAACTCAATAACAAAATTGTTGACAGGAATTCTTGAAAAAATAATATCAAGAGCAACTAAAATTACCAACCTGTGTGACAATAGGACCACTAGAACGAGCAAGTCCTGAAGAACGTACTGCTGAAAGTGCAGGATCTTGACCATACAGTGAGACACCAGAAAATCTGTACCGAGACTCAAATTGAGGTTCACGCTCCAGGAACAAAGATTCCCTTCTAGCTGATGAAGGAAATTCAGAGGCAGTCCTAATTGCACTTTGTGACACAGCCTGCAGTGATGACTTTTCCACTTGGCGTTCTTGAGAGATTGAGGCATTGTACTTCAAAATTAAAAAGAAAAAAGAAAAAAAAAACACCAATCATCAACAATGTAGTCATTAAATAGATTAATTCAACAAATATCGGTTAGGAGTTGAGCTTACTGTCTTTTCAAAGAGGGGAAGAACACTATGATCCACTAGGAACTTTCTTAGATGTCCTACTGTAGCTTCTAGAGCTCTGAGAACCTTTAGAGCTTCTCCCTGAATCTCCACAACCCTCTCATCTGCGGCAGCGTAAACAGGCGATTCCTCTGAAAAAAAAAAAAGAAGTTCAATAAGAACTGAGTTGGGCAGAAAAACTACAAAAATCAGCAATCAAAATCATGTATAATGAGACCTAGATAACAAATAGAAACAGCGTAAAATGAATCTGCGTCAACCAACCAAAAGTATGAAAGAAAACTAGGATAAGGATAGACATACATAAAGTAAGACAGGGTATGGGGAATTTATCCTGATGAAAACTACTCCTCCAAAATCCTTGAACCACTTGTCTTTCTCCCCTAAATACACATAAACTACTACTGATGGAACCCCAAGTCAGATACCTAACTAATCATGGGAGCAAGCTTGGGAAATTAAATTTTAAGCAGATTTGGCAGCAGGTAAGCTTCTTTCATAGTCCATTATGATAATAAAGGCATCTTTTAAATGATCAAAACATCATCTTCAATGTTTTGGGGATACTTAACTATAAAGGACACAATAAGCTAACATTGACTATCGTAACATAAGTTCAGATAAAAGAAAATTAGCAAGAAAGCTCTAACTCTAACCCTAGCACACAGAACACTATTTAACTAACCTAAGAAAGCACCAGATATAGTAATATAGCTAATAGAGATCAAAGATGAGTAAAAAGTACCAGCTGAAAGTACACGAACAGAAGCGCTAGTGGTCTCCTGAATAGACTTGATCAAAGAACCTTGCTTTCCAATCAAATTAATAGCTTGAGTAGACGCCACTAACAACCTAATCATACAAAACACACCTCCTGAAGCAGCAGTACCATTCTCAGGTAAGTCAGCAACACGTCTAAATACTCTAATAGCAGCATCCATCGCAGGAGACAAAGCAGCCTCGGGCTCTTCCTTTCCCGATACAAGCACCTGCAAAAAACACACAACAGCAAATCACAAACTTCGCACCCATCACAAATAAAATACACCAAATCACTGGCATTTAACATACAATACGATCAGGGTTTCCGACGGGACCATCGAGGACTTTAATTCGAGCACGAGTGTCTTCACACATCTTCTTAATTAGCTCTCCTTTACGTCCAATAATGCTTCCGACTTTCGTCACTGGAACAATTAGCCGAAACACGCAAGCTCCTGGCCATCCAGGCCACCGATTCTCTCCTCCTACACCACCGCCTTCTTCGCTACTATTGTTTTCCGTTCTTAGCTCGGAGAGGTTTTGAGGGTTTCCGTCGCCGATGAGTAATTGGGCTCCCATTGACGTCCCGTCTGTCGCCATCGGGAGTGTTGGTTTAATCGAATTTCTAGGGCAGAGGTTTTGGTGATGGTAGTTATAGAGAGGCCACAAATACTTTACCAACGAACACCGGCAGTGATCAGGAATGCAAAGTAATTCAGGTTTTTGGTTTCTCTCTCTCCTCAAACCACGTTACGTTATTGATATTCTTCATTCTTTTATGGGCTTTTCTTCTTAATGGGCTTAACCTTGGGCATGGGCCTTGTAATGGGCCGGACTTGTATATTACCTTCTGTACCTATCTTCTTTTCTAAAATTCAATTAAGAGTCTGTTTGACAATTAACTGTTAGCGGTTGATGGATTCAATTAGCGATTTGACTAATTATTAGAAGTTAGCGGATTGATAATATAGTGTATGGTAATTAGGGGTTTAATAATAACATTATTAGCGGATTTAATTATAAAATAATATAAAAGAACATTTTAAAAGAATTATTTTTTATTTTTCACAAGGTATATTTTATACTACTACCTTTAAATAGATAATAAGACGTGTTAAATATTTTAATATTTATTAATAATATTAATAAGTAATACTTATAATAATATTTACTATTTTTATATCAAGTATTAATTAAAATAATATATTAGAGAAAATAATATACTTACTAATAACAGTAAAAAAAATATTATACAAATTTTAATTATATAAATTATTATAATAAATAATACTGAAAGTATTAAATATTATCATAATACTTTTAAACTATTTTATTAGCATATAATAAATATAATTTTAATTAAAAGTGAGGTAATTTAGTCTTTTTAACAAACCTTTTAATTTTAAAATCTCTCAAACGTTCTTACTATCAGCGTTTTAAAAATTAACGTTTTATCAGCTGATTACGTTACTATTAACCAAACTAGCTGTTTTAAAAAATTAAAGGTTTGATTTTGATTAAACCTCTAAAACTCCTGAAAACGCTAACCTCTAATTAAAAACGTTGTTTAACAAATAGACTCAAAGTTTGATTAAATATTTATCCAGTTAAATTTACTATTAAAAATATTATACCTAGTTTAATAAAAATTTTAAAAATAATTCATAAAATAAAATATATTTCACTTTATAATATTTTAAATTAATAAATTAATATAAATTTAAAATAAAATCATATAAAATGGGAAAAAATGTAAAAATTCAAAAAAAAAAAAAACTATAATTTCTTTTTTAGAAACTTTAATTTTCAAATTAACCATTCCCAACTTTACAAATTTTCTCTACAAATCACTTCACGCCTTAATAAGTTAATAGTATGAAAGTTTTCACAGAAGAATATAATAATAAATTCGGATATTTTTAAAATAAAAGTTTATTTTTACGAAATTTTTGTAGTCAAATTATATAGCTTAAATAAAAATCGTAAATAAAAAGAAAAAAAATTCTACTAGAATAAAATATGTATTATTTCATAAATAGTTATTTATAACAAACCCCTAAAAAAATTAAGCACATACAAACGTAGTCGATTTTTCGAGATCTCTTCTCTATGTGGAGGAGACGTTCTTAACTTAACTTAAAAGGAAAAACCACACTATATGTAACTTTTCCCTGCATTTCACAAACAACTCGTCAGTCACACCTTTCTCGATTTTCTAACCAAATCACACACCAATAATAACCAAATGGAGCCCAGAAAACACCTTTCCATAACTGGGTTTCTTCTGATCTTATGATATGAATGTCTTCAACACATCTGCAAACAGTAAATTAACAAGAAAAAGTAGGTAAAAAACCCAGCAATAAGAGTGTGTGATGAAAAGTGTAGTATCACTATCAGTTTAGTTTTAGATAACAACAAAGAATATGTCTAGCAAATGGTCCCCAACACATAGTTGATTCTTAAATTTGAAGTGGTGCCACATGAGATGAGATGAGAGATACAACATATAGGCTAGTTGGCATTGGCTATGCTTTGCTTTAAGTAAGCTAATATGATGAAGAATGGGTTTGGTTCTTCTTGTCTCTCCTTGTCTATTCTTGAGAAGAATGGACCATTTTTATGCTCTCTCTCTCTCTGGTAAATATTTTTTTGAATGGTTTGGTGTTTTGATTCTTGTAGCTTTTGACTTCATTAAATTGGTTTGATTGTTTTCATCAAAGCATCTTGCTGCTTTGCTTTGCTTTGCTTTTATCTTTCTCTTTATTTTGAAACACTTGCGGAACAGTGGGAATAGCTTCATTCAATAAAATTATTGGTTTAGTTTTAAATCTTTAAAAGTTTGTTTGCTTCATTTTATGAAATTGGGTAGAATTTTACATGAGAAATTTTCAAATATAAACAAAATGTGTTTTATTATTCTTTTTGAGCTATACAATTTATATGTTTTAACTTGCTGTAAATGAACCTTTTTACAATCAGGGTTCTCAACATGGATATCAAAACTTTTGTGGTCTATTTTTGAATTTTTTTAGTAAAAAATCTATGAACATAATTCAAATGTATAAAAATGATTAAAAAAAATAGATATAATCTATTTTATTAATTATTATAGGTATCTGCGTGTTTTCCGAATTTGGTACATTATTATGTTAATATATATTATGATTTAAATAAAAATTTTATTATAAAAAATTAAAATATTTAAATAGAAGTTAGATATGATAATTAATTTAAAAAATATTATATATAATTTAATAAATATTTAAATATACAAAAAATTAAAATTATTGTAAAAATAATTTTTTTTTAAATTTATATTATAATAATTAGATATGAGTTTTTCTTTTATTTATTTATATCAGGGACTTCATTGCCACTTATATTTATACTAGTTGTTTGCCCGCGCAAAGCGCAGTTGAATTTATTTCATAATTTTTTAAAATATTATATTATATTATAACTTTAAGTTTTTAATTGATTAAAAAAATGTATGTGTTAAAATTTTTAAATATTTAATAATTTTTTATTTTATATAATTAAAAATTAAATATATTATTTAAATTAAAAAATAAATTAAAAATCAATAACTGCTAAATAGAAATAGTGGTCTGATCCTAATTTTAGTTTTTAAATAAAATTTTATTTTTATATTTGAAAGGAAATTTATAGTTGTTATAAAGTCAAATAGGATTCCACAGATGGAGTTTTTTTTTTTTTTTTAATGACAATAAATAAATTATTTAAAAATTTTCTAAGTGAATATTTTTATTAGTTTTATTACTATAATATTTAATTTTTGAATATAAAATAATTAAATAAATTTATTTATTTTTGACAAATTATTGGAAGAATAAAAATACAAAATAACTAAATCAATTTATTTATTAATAAATAAAACTTAAAATATCGTCTAATAAATAAACTTAACAAAAATATAGTTAACAAATTTATAAAATAAAAAAAAAAAACATTTTTTTTTAATTTCTTCTTCTTGAAAGAAATTGTAGTTTCCTCGACTTGATCACTTTTGTCGAAAGTTGCTTTAGATCTGTTAACCAAATCCTCATCGTCATCCATGTTGAATGTTGATTTAGATTCATTAGTCAAATCCTGTTAAATAAATCAATAATCAATAAATCTACTGTAAAGATAATATATATAAAAAAATATATACTATAAAGATAATATACTATAAATATATTAATTATTTAAATACTTTCTCATCCTTGTTCTTTATATTAATAGATTCTCACAATGGGATGATACGTATTTTAACATGTCAATCTTTCTTAGAAGAATTCAATTAAAAAAAAAAGAATTCATATTAATTATTGATTGAGATGAACCTTAAGATGATTAACCAAATAAAAATATAAAAGAGATGAGCCTTAAGATGATGGAGAAAGCGAATATTGGATGAAGTGTAAATTTCAAGTTCATTAATTATTTTTATAAATAGGCTAAAAATTTAGTATTTGGATTGCATTATAATATTAATAAAAATTCAAAAATCAAATATATATATATATATTATTTTTAATTAAAATACTATTTAGATTGGATTAGCTATTTGTATTTTAATTAAATTAATAAAAAATATATGTATATTATTTTTAAATAAGTAATATCCTAATTCAATTCAAATAGTATTCAATGCTAATTAAACATTGAATACTATTTGGATTGGATTAAATTAAAATATTTTTAATATGTGATATTGTATTATTAATTTAAATAATTAAAAATTATTTGAATTTGATATGAATTAGAATATTAATTATTTAAAAAGATAATTAAAAAAACTAATAATTCAAAAATCAGGAAAATCTATATATTGTATTATTAATTTAAAAGATGTGAAAATTCTAAGAAATGGGCTTTTTAAAGTTTAAAATACAATTATAGGCATGTTTTGAAAAACATACAATTTAGTTTCCACTCAATAGGCCAAGTTTTTCAAAATACCCCTGAAACTTTACAATTCACAGATGCTGTGAATTATACTCACAGTATGTGAATTACGCTCACAACTGTGAATGGTCTATGGAGTGAAAATCAAAGTTTAGTTTTACAAACTTTTCAAAAGTGGCCTATAATTGTATAGTAAACTTTTTATGGTCTATAAATCCAATGGACTCTTAAAAGATTAGAAATTAATTGAATTTGAATTGAATTAGGATATTAATTATTTAAAAAGATAATTAAAAAAAAACTCAAAATCAGACAAACATAAAAAAAATATTAAATACTGCACATGCATGCGTATACATGCTTCCTCCTTATTATATTTATATAAAATAATAATTGAACTTAATTTAACAAAAATATTCGATACTAGTAAAATAGGAAAAGAGACCATCCAATATAGTCAGCGTTAATAAGAGGACTCAAGGTGAAATTTATAAATTTTAAATTGAGTGTGGACCCCACAATGCTATAATAAGATATAAATGTAAAATGATGCAGCGACACGTGACAATGAAGTGGAGAAATAGATGTTGCGGTCACACGTGTACGGACACGATTAGAAAAGATAGCATCGCATTCATGTAGATTATATTTGAAAATTAATATATTAGTTATGGGCTTCAATTCGGGATTTGAAGCCCAAATGAATAAACTCACAAATTTGTTATCTGTCTTATTTTTATCTAAACATAACATCGATGGATAAACAAACAGTACGTGACAGTTAAAATGCTCTTCTACTCTTCTACTTTCCTTTTTTGAGTTTTGAAAAAGAATTATGGAATCAGCATCTCGAATGTCAAATCAATATAAAAACTACCAATTGATTTGGACACCAAGCTTATAAGTCAATTATAATTTCTCTAAATGATAGGTGCTACTATTTGTATTTTTTTTTAAAAAAATGTATATTGAATATTTATTTGTTTAAAAATAAACGGTAAAAATTATAATTGAATATTTCTATTTGTTATTCCTGGTCAGAACAAATTCTTCAAACCAAATCAGGTCTAAAAGCCTCAAAGCTGTGAAGCAATGTGTGGTGAATGATAGCTTATTCCAACAAACACACTCCAATTGTGGTTAGAGTCAACGATAAATTAAATAAAGTATGCAATATTATTAAAATTGCTACTGTCAATTTAAAACCATAAACCATTTCAAATTTAAGAAATCTTTCTTTTTAACCATAATCATTATAAACTAAACAAATTTATGGTTATTACTTCACGCGGGTATAAACTATCAAAATAACATGAGTAGGCAACATTAAAAAATTATACCAACATTTCATACTATTAATATCAATCTAGTTTTTTTACCCATAAGAAGACCTGTAACAAACATTCAATGAACCAAAATACATAAATCTATATAAATATATATATATATATATATATATATATATATATATATATATATAGAAACAATGATAGAATAGATAGAAATGGAGAAATTTTTATTGCACAAAAAATAAAACTAAACAGAAATCATTATTTATAATATTAACTTATTAATAAACATAAATATAACAAAAAGAAATAAAATCAAAAAAGGTAATATACATAGCTGTTAAATTGTTTTCTTAGCCGATGTTTATAATGAAGTAACATGCATGTAAATTTTAATATGAATTACAAATTGCTCATAATTCTTTATAAACAATATGTTTTTTGTATAGTTGCAATTGTTGACGATATAAGTGGGTTTGATGAGTAGTTTTACAGAATGTGATGTCTTAACTCTAAATAAAGCAACGTACAATTGTCCATGTAAAAATACCGGTTCAGGTACATATATACCAACACAGTCTAATGTTTGATTTTGAACTTTCTTTATTGTCATAGTGAAACTTAAACGAATAGGAAATTAGGTTCTTTTAAATGGGAACGGATATTTATTATTTTCAATTGGTATGAATGGAATTCTTGGTAAAAATACTTTTCTTCCACGTTTATGTCCGACGACTATTTCTGCACAAATAACATTTGGCTCAAAATGATAACATATCAATCTAGTACCATTACATAAACCTTCTGATGGGTTAAGATTTCTAAGAAGTATAATGGGACATCCGACTTTTAATATTAATTCATGTTAAGGCATTCCATTTGGTGTAAGTGTATTTAAAAAATCTTCGTGGATGTTCTGCTCAGAATTGTCCAAAATTTCATCAAAACTATAATATTTAACTATATTTCCAGAAAATTTTTGAATGAGTAAATTATTTATTTGGTCTACATAATCATTTGTTGGTGTTAATATTGCTCTATTAATCATAAGATTCCAATCATCTGAATAGTTGTTAATATTTGGGAAAATAAAATTAATGAGTACATTTAAAGAAATATCGTCTTTTTCATAAGCAATGATCATATGAGGTTGAATTTTTATATGTTCCTTGCAGTCTATTGGTTTAGTTCCCTTCCCTACTCGTAACAAAAAAAAAAAAAAATGGATCTACTTTTGTTCGCATGTTTTCTTTTAGTTGTAATTTTTCTAAAATATCCCATAAATATGAATTAACTAAACTTGACTTGATAGTCTCTTGTTTCGTTGCCTTCAAAATTACTGGCAAAATTTGGCGAAAATTGCCTCCGAAAACTATTACTTTGCACCAAATGGTAATGTATTTTCATTTATATCTTGTAACATTTTGTCTAAAGCTTCAAAAATTTGTTTTTTACACATGGGAGCTTCATCCCAAATAATTAATTTAGTCATCTGTAATATTTTTGCTAAGCCACTTTGTTTACTAATATTACATGAAATATTATCTTCATCTAATAATGGAATTTTAAAGCGTGAATATGCCGTTTGACCTTCAGGTAATATAGATGCAACTATTCCAGATGAAGCAGTAGCAAGACCTATCATGTCTCTCGATCTAATTGTTGCAAGAATCGCTTTATATAAAAATGTTTTCCCGGTTCCACCAAGTCCATTAATAAAAAATGCTCCTGGTTTATCCGAAAGAATTCGTGTTAATATTGTATTGTATGCATGTTGTTGGTAAATATTTAACATTGAGACATCATTAATATTTTCTTGAGGTATTATAACTTTTAATTCGTCTCTAATTTGTTTTGATATTTTTTCCTCTTCATCTAAATTAATAGGGCAATCAATTAAATTGTAATTATTAATATTTTTCCCAATAAATTCTAGAGTGGGGTTTATATTTTGTAACGCTTTAATGCGCGCATCGCTTAGGGCTCGCATGGGTTATAGGATAAGAAATAGGATAGGATAACTTAATACGATTTATATGTTTATCAAGCATTTGGCTGCTGTTTAGAATAGGATAAAATAATACTGACTATAATTTTATACTATACATATAGGATAACTTTATCATTGATAAATGCTCCGATAACTTTATCACGTACTTTTCGTATTAGATGTTCATCATGTTATTACTAAATTATCCTTTGATAAAATTAAAAAAAAAATAAATAAATAAAAAATAAATAAAAAATCTACATAAAATTTTGGAATAATCCCAAAAAAAAATCCGGGAGGATTTCAGAAAATTTTTCAAAAATTAAAATAACCAAATTACCCTTTTAGAGTTTTTAATATTATTTTAAATTTCTACTTTAAATTTATTTTTTATTTAATGTTTTTTTTTAAAATTAAAACTGGAATGATCAAATTACCCTTCCAAAATTTGTAGAAAAAAGTTAAAATAGTAAATAATAGTAAATTGGACATTCAATGACATTGGGGAAAAATTACGGAAAATTTGGAGAAATTTCTAAAACCCTCCTAGATTTTTTAGGATTATTCCTAATACTTATTTTTATTAAAAAAATATATTAATATATCTTTATTATATTTTATTTATTTATTGTTAATCCGTAAATAACTGTTTTATTTCTTGTCAAGTTTTTGGGTATTTTGGTAATCCATACTGTTATCCTATTACTTATTGAGATTTACCAAATATAGGTTTAGTACTTTGTTATCCTGTCATATTACTTATACGATAACCGGCCAAATACAATTTATGGATAACTTAATCCTTATACAAAACATTTATCCTAATCTTTTTTCTTATACTATTCTGTGCTTATCCGATACGATGATCCATGTGAGCCCTTAATGTGGAGCATGTTTGGTTATAGTCTTCACATAAGTAGACTAATAGAGTAGTAAATAATCGGCGTAAAATGCTCGGGCTTTGATATATGGAGGCTTCCTGTAAGCATTTTTCCAAACTGTCATCGGACTCTAACAATCCATGTAGAGCTGTAAAAATGGGTCGAGGCTCGCGGGCCAACCCGTTTAACCCGTGAATAAAAGGGTTAGGGCCATTATTTTTGTAACCCGTTTAAAACACGGGCTTTTTAGTCCGGCCCGTTTAACCCGCGGTTAAAAGGGTTTATACGGGTTCGCCGGTGAGCCAACCCATTTAACAATTAATATAATTTATTTTTTTTATTTTAATTAGATGATGAGTATGGATGCCAATATATTGGCTCATTTCAACATTGGGAAGAGAAGAATTGATGCATGCAATTATTGAAATGAAGGTAGAAACTAAAATGTACAATGATGTTGTAATTTCGAATGAACATATAGGGTAACAAATTATATTATAAATTGTCATAATATATACGGGCTGGTCCGGCCCGTTTAAGCCCGCAAGGGTTGGGTTAGGGTTGGAAAAATTCCAACCCGTTTAAATCTCTAACTATATTGGCCTAGCCCATTTAAAGTCGTACGGGCTGACCCGTTCAACCCGTTTTACAGCTCTAAATCCTTGTAATAAAGCTAACTCATGAAATGATGAAATTTTTATGCCATTTACTGTCTGTAAGTCTTCAAATGATGTTCGAGCTCTAATATGATTTAATAACAATCGCAAATAATATCTTTCAGATTCCATAGGATTTGCTGTTACTATACGCCCTATAAAATATTTTGTTTTTCTTAAAGTCCAAATTTTATCTTTTTATTCCAAACAAATTGTTCAGAAAATTCTCTGTACAGTAATTTTCATGCAACATCATTACTTCTATTCATTTTTAAAAATTCAGTAAGCATTGATTTTGGTTTACAATCGTTGTTCATTATATTTGTTAAATCATCGGAATTTCTAAAACTTACAAGTTGTGAATCTTCAAGATGTAATTTAAGCGTTTGAACAGAAGGGTAAATTTCATTTAATGCGAAACTAAATATTTTCCATGTTGCTTCAGGTGGTGATATCCATCTACTTGTGGAAAATCTTCAATCTCATCTATATCAGCTAAGTCATTTTGACGTGATATTTGGAATGCAATACAATCATGTCCCTTATATATGTACTTATATAAATACTTTATTGCTTTAATCGTTGAACATATCTCAACATTAATATGAGAATCAAATTTTGCCAATAAATAAGGATTATATGGTACAACCCAACGATTGTCTAATTCACAACCGCATACTTTGATTGTTTGACCATTGTTACGCCGCCTATACTCAGGATATGAGTTTTTTTGTTTACTTGTTTGTTCAGAAAATGCTTTTGGGTAATGATTTTTACACTGTCGATTCTTTTCATGCATGTGTTATTCGGGCTAAGTTCACCACAAGGACCATGCATCATATGCTTAACAACGGCAGTGTATAAATGTGAATTTGTAGTTTTATTTGGAAGTTCAGCAGATACAAAGTAAATTTTTGAATTTGATTTAAAAATTACTAGAAAAAATGAGCATGAGACAGTCCTCTTTTTTTATTTTAAAATTGTAAGTTTATCTATTAATATGGCATAACTATAATGAAAATCGACAACAAATAAAAATATAAATGAGTTTTGAAAATTAAATTTAGAAAATCAACAGATGACTATGGCATAAATCAAGTAAAAATAATGTCAATGTCAAATCACAAATTCAAATTAAAATTAATTAATTTAAATATACATATATATACTAGAATTCAAATAATGGTTATAGTATTCTATATGTTAAAAAAACATACAATAATAATAAAATTGAGACATAATTTACTAAATATTCAAAAATGGAGTATGATTAAACTTTAATAATAATAATAACCTCCGAGACATCACTTTCAAACATTCAATCGTAAAATTATTTTTTAAAACAAATATACTTTTAAAACATCTGTTTCAAGTTAGTTAAAAATATACATGTAATATCTTAAAGAAGTCAATTTAACATACCATTATTTAGGATATGAGCGATGACTTTTTAATGATGACTATACTCACCTAATACAAAAAGAAAAAATTTAAAAAGTAAGTAAGAAGAAATTTAAAAAGAAAGAAAACAGAGATCCATTAATACTTTGCACTAAAAACTAAAAAAAAATAAAAAAATCATATATACATGTATAACTTAATTATCGAGGAAAAATAGAGTAGACACACTTTATAAAATTTGACATAAAAAATCTGTCGTAAAAAAATATAAAAAATAAATATTGTTCATATGATTAAAAAAAGTAATATTAATATAAATTAATAAATAAACCTTATTGAAACTTTTGTTTGCTTTGGAATGATGATAGATAATTCGAAATTTGAGATATTTATTCGCACAAAATATACCACCAAATAGAAATAGAAAGAAAAAGTTTTACCGAGATTCATATAAAATACAATTGAAATAAATAATAAATAAAAAAAATAGTGAAGAACCTAAGTATAAACAGGATTCACAACAAATGAAAAGCAACTTACTTACCAACGATAATAAAATTAAATTTATTGTCATGAAAGTCAAAAAATATTTGCCGCAACAAATCAATTCGAAGAACATAAAAAAAATAATAAAAGAAATTAGAATTAACATCATAAAAATAATATACGAGAAAGAAAAAAGAAAATATATGAAAAACGCAATTGAAGAATTTTTTTAATGAACTTTTCGATGAACTGAAAGAAAAAAGACGAGGAGCTTGAAATATGTTAGTAAGTTTTGTATGAATTCGGTTGATTTTTCTTAAGTAATGCACATATTGAGACACTTTCGCTTATTTGTAGGTGTAAAGTGGAGGACTAAAAGTCTTAAAAGAAGAAAAGCAAAGGTTTCGGATAAAAAAGGGATCGAAAAGTGGAGGAAAATGACATGGAGCAAAGAAACCGAGCTGCATACCGCATTGACTACCAGACTACAGTTCAGTAAGACGATTTAAGAGAAGAAAACCTCTCTGAATGAATTCAATACCGAACTTAAAACTGAAATACAGTTTAGTGTGTGCTAAGATTGGAAGAAAACCTCCCTGGCCGAACTCCTGACCGAATTGGGAACCGAACTACAGTTTGGTATGTGCAGAATATTGAAGGAAGATCTCCCTGACAGAACTCTTAAATGAGTTGGTAACCGAATTGCAATTCGGTATGGTTTGAATATTGAAGACACTTCTCTTGGACGAATTGGCAACCGAATTCAAAACCGGACTACGGTTCGCAAAGATCTTGAAGATAATAAAAGCTTTCCAGATCGAACTTGTCACCAAACTTGCTACCGAGATGATAGTTTGGTATAAGCTCAGAGATTCATGCCCTATTGAAGCCGAACTGGTTACCGAACTGTTTACCGAATTACAATTCAGAAACAGTACATAAAATGAGATTTTGTAATTTTGGAGCCATTTTGAGTTTATTTTGAATTGTACTATAAATACTCATCTTAAACTCATAAAGAGACATCTTGGATCATTTTTGTAAAACTCTTATACACTTTGAAATTGAGTAAGATTAGAATTCATTTGTGTTCTTAAATTTCTCTCAATTCTTCAAGTGGATTCCAAAAGGAGAAGTGTAGATTGGAGATAAATTCATCAAGACCAAGGATCCAAACTCTAGATTCATCATCTCCATTACAAGTTTCTTCTATTTCCTCACTTTTACTTCCATGTCTAGAGTTTGATATGGATATCTTGTTGAATTGTGATAATATTAGTTTGGCTATGCTAGGCTAACTTTGTAGTGGTTGAATACCTGTGGATCTAGATAGAACTTGTGATTCTTAAGCTTTTTGGGTGTTTTAATGGTGAATTCTATAATATAGCATAATGTGTGTTAAATGCTTAATTCACTTAATGATTATTGAGTGATACATAGGTTTAATCTTGTTTGATGCTAGACATAGTTATTTCATGATTAGATGTAAGAATTAAAAGTGATATGAAACTAGACATAGTGATTTTCGATCATCTCAAATGGATTGTACTTCATGAATCATCTACTAATTTATAGACATAAAATTGTTGTAGATGATAAATTGATGTTTGAGTTTGAAGAACCTAATATTGATGCTTTTTTTATCCATGTTATATTTTAGTGTTCCAATAAAATGCTTATGAAAAGGATCAAGTATCTATTTAGGGAAATAAGTGTTCAACCATGATCTCCCTATATATTTTACCAACTCTTAGTGTATTTGATTCATTTGTAAGCAATTTAATTTTCTTATAATTAGAGTAATGTTGGGAATTGTTGTCATTTAATTAGTACATTAATTCATTTCAACTCTTGAGAAACAAATTAAGTGTAATCCCTTGGGTTCGATATCCGTAACTACTATGTTACAATAAGATAGATGTTTCTTGGCATTTTCTCTTATTGAATATAATTGTTTATCAAGATTTAATACATCAAAAGGATATTAAGAATGTATATAATGAAAAATACAAATAATGTATATAATGAAATATACAAATAAGAAGAGGAAGAGAAAAAATACAAATGAGAAGATAGAAAATATATTTAAAATTCATTAAGAAAATTTATTATGAATTATTTAAAACATAATTCATTTACCTTCGGTTGAAAATTGAACTACTGCATATAATAAATAAAACTACAAAATCTTTAATATTATTTTTTTTTCTCATAAGACCGAGAAGAGAACAGAGAAAGTTGAACAATAAGAAGCATTAAATAAGAGAGTTATAGCTTTTTTTGTTTTTAATTTTTTTTAATATAATTGCCACGTGTTGTTAGGGATTAGTATTATATGAACGAAATATAAAAGTAGCTATTTTGGCTCATTTTCAACCTAAAGTTGATCTTTCAACGTGTCCATATCAACTTCGTGGAACCCATTGAGAGTTCTCCTTCATATAATATATAGATGGGTGTATCTCCCAAAATTTAAATCATAAACTTATTTTAAAGAATAACACTAGGGAATCTACTTTCAAAGCCTACTTTGGTTGTCTACTTATACATGATGATTTATGATTAGGTGATTTTAGTTTATATTAATTGTATGTTTATTTTTATTTATTCATCATTATCATAGTATATATTTTAACATTCCTTATTTATTTGTAATTATCTTTAATAGAATATTGTAATTAGAAATCAGATATTTTAATTTAGCCTATAACATTAATTTAGGATCTGCTCTAACTGCTTGTACATTAGTATATTTGTTCTTTAATGTGAATGAATAAATCAACAACTTATCACAAATTATTAAATCTTAACATGATATTAGAGCCTCAAGTATCCCTCATGTCTTCTCCTTTATCCTCTACCATGGGCTCTACTTCCATTCTTGTTGTTACTTCCGCTGATTCTTGTATTTCCCATTAGAATTTTTACTTTCCCAACTTGGCGTTCGTCTTAATCGCTTTAACTATTCTCTAGAGTGCAATACTATCCATTCTGCTTTTGAGGCTTATGGATTGGATCCATTCCTCACCGACACCAGTCCATCGGCACCTACTATGATCATCTCGGTTGTTCCTCCTACTGATCCTATCCATTCTGACAATGTCGTTTCCAAGCATGTCATCCTAAATTCGGATCTGACTCTTTGGGTTAAGAAAGATCATCTTTTAATGGATTTGATCCACCTTAACCACTCCTTTACTTGGCAAGGTTGCTCGTGTGTCTACAAGTGCTAGACCTTGGAGTATCCTTGCACATACGTTCCATGTGTAAATTAGTACTCGCCAAATACACCTTTGACAATAACTACAAACCTTGACAAAGGGTCCTTAAATTGTATATTTGCTTCATTGAGTCTTTGCCATCTTTTTAACTGATTGATCTTTTACTTTAGGAAGAGTAGCACTTGGAAAAAGATAATCATTCACTATCTCTGCCTTCTGCCAATGTCTCTACTGACTCTAGTGGCCACAACCTTCATTCTGATTGCTTCTCTAGTGGTTCTGCAGACAAAGATCGACCCTCTGCTAATGTTTCTACGAGTGAATGATCAATGCCTCAATGTCAGATTTGCAAGAGACTTGGTCATAAGACACTAAACTGCTATCAATATCTTAACTTCAAGGAATTTCCGGTCATTAATCGTAATGCTGTAATAAAAATACGTGATGCTGGAAAGTCAGTTTTTACTGCATTTGCTGACAGTCCATCTAACGGTGGTGATTCATGGTTTATCGACTCTGGGCCAACCATCATCTCACCATTGATCTTAACAATCTCACCCTGTAATCCAACTACTAAGGTTATGATCGACTCATTGACGGGGATGGTAAGTTCCTTCCCATTACTCATTTAGGCCATTCTACTCTTTCTGCTGCATCTACTACCGAATCTTTATTATTAATTAATATCCTTTATGTCTCAGAAATAGCTAAAAGTTGTTAAGTATTTCAAAATTATCTCATGATAATAAAGTTTATCTTGAGTTTCACCGAGATTGTTGCTTTGTCAAGAATCTACAGGGACAGATCCTTATCAAAGGAATCATTGAGAATGGCCTCTACCGTCTTCAACATCTTCTTGCATCTTCAACCTTTGGTGGTCTTTCAATTGCTTATCTTAGTGAAAGAACCTCTCTCCAGTGCTGAATCGGCTCTCTTATCCTCATGAATCGATCTTTCGTTGTTTAGTGTCGAGTCAGTAATTACTTATGACATTTAATAAATTGCTATATATTTGTGGTTCTTTTCAACTATTTAAAAGTCATAGATTACCATTGCCATGTCGTCTTGAGTATTCTGTCAAACCATTTCATTTAGTTCATTCTGATATATGAGGCCTCTTACCTGAGGAATCTACTACTAGTTATTGTTACTATATCTATTTCATCGATGATTGTACCAAGTTCACTTAGATTGATTTCATTTCTTATAAATCTCAAGTTAATTCTAACTTTAATTTTTTTTCCCAAACTAATCCAACCACAATTCTCCACTTAGATGAAATTATTTCAAACTGTTTGAAGTGATGAGTATTATAATATTTTTACACTTCTTGAAGGATATAATATTCATCAACAAATTTTCATGTCATTACACCCTTGAACAAAATACGTCGTCTGAATGGAGAAATCAGGTTATTATTGAGAAATATCTAGCTCTTGTTGCACACTTTCATCTACCTATCAAATTTTGGAAGTAATCATTTCATACTTTTGTCTATCTAATTAATCAAAAAAATCACTCATGTCCTAGGGTACAAATCCCCCTGTGAGTGCTTGTATGGGAAAACTCCAGATTATAGGTTCCTCAAATATTTTAGGTATCTTTGGTATCCAATCCTATGATCCTCCCATAACATCAAATTAGAGTTCACGTCTCTTCCTTTGTATCCTTTTGGGGTATAGTTCAATACTTATGGGCTATGCGTGTCTCTATGTTCCTACCACTCAAACTTCTGTATCTCGATATGTTGTGTTTGACGATTCAATGTTTCCCTACCCTAGTTTTTCCTCTCTTATCGAGTCACCCATACCACACTCTTTAGGTCTCATTTCATTGTTGCTGCTCCAACAGCAGCTTTAGTATCTTAATATTCATATCCCATATCCATAGGTTTTGGGGAACAATAATTGAGTTCTATGTCTAATTTCGAGTTTCCCTCGTCGAGTGATTCAAGTGTGACAGCTTCCTCCTTACTGGAGTCATCGTCGCCTTTGTAAGAGGTGGGAGACGGTCAGGCCTCCTTAACATCCCATCATGTATCCTTCCATTATCTACATCGGTCCCAATGATGCCCCTACCACCATCTCCTCCAATACCTTACCTGAATGCACCCTCTTAGTTTCGGTCATTGGATAACTCCACTCATGCGATGGTCACTCGGTCCTCTACCTTCCCTCTTAAGCTAAAAGTCCTCGTTAATATGAAATATCTATTGCCTGTTGCCTTAACAGCCTCACTTGAACCCAAATTCTTCCATCATGCATCAAAGTACCCTAACTGGAAGCATGACATGCAACTTGAATTTGATGCTTTAATAATAAAAAAATGACTTAGGACTTAGTATCTAGTTCTTTGGGAGCTAATATTGTTCGTTGTAAGTGAATTTATAGGATTAAAAGGAAGTTGATGGAACTATTGGTCACTATACAGCCTGCCTAATTGCAAAAGATTTCAATCAAGAGGTTAGAGTTGGTTTCTTTGATACATTAATCCCCTTTGTGAAGCCCACAACTTTTTGTCTTGTTTTAAGCCTAGCCCTAACTAATTGATGTTCTCTTTGTCAAGTTGATATAAATAATGCCTTTTTCAATGGAGATCTTATAGATACAGTCTTTGTGGATCCACCGCAAGGATTTATGGCTCTGGATAGACCTACTCATGTATCTAGGCTTCTTAAGGTCTTGTATGGTCTCAAGTAGGCTCCTTGAGCATGGTTTCATAAGCTCACTAGCTCTTTCTTCTTTAAAGATTTCACGTGGGTTTTCGGTCCTTCTCTCTTCATAAAGAAGAATGGATCTCACACGGTATATGTACTTATCTATGTTGATAACCTCATTATTACTGGCTCTCATACTAGCTTCATTGATGACTTTGCTTAACTTCTCTATTAGGACTTCTCACTAAAGGATATTGGAAATTTCCATTATTTTTTTAGCATTGAAGTTTCTTACATATGATCCACTATTCAGCTTTCCCGGCAGAAGTACATATATGATATTCTTGAGCCTAGTAACATGTCCGAGGCTCGGCCGATTTCCTCTCCCACTAAACCTGGATCACGCCTTGTAGCTTCTGGTGATCCTCTCCCTAATCCGGCTTTGTACATAAGCACTGTAGGTGCTTTACAATATGTTACTATCACGAGACCTAAGATCTCCTATGTTATCAATAGAGTTTGCCAATTCATGTATAGTTTAACTAAAACTTATTAGTGCACCGTAAAACGTATTTTGCTCTATTTGACAGGCACAATATCATCTACTTTAGTACATCAAACAGCCTGTGATTCTCTTCTTGTCGCTTTCTCTAATGTTGGTTGGGCTTCTAATCCTGATGTCTGCAAATCACAACATAGTTTTACCAATTATTTTGGTGGTAACATTACCAGTTGGTCTTCTCGCAAGTAAAAAGTCGTAGCCCGCTCTAGCACTGAAGCCGAATACCGCTGCTGAGTTAATTTGGTTACAACAATTACTACAGGAAATGTCCATCCTCGTTCAGCAGACGCCTATTTTACTATGTTATAATTTGAGTGTCACGTTTCTCTCTGCCAATCTAATACTTCACCAACGCTCTAAGCATATTAAGATCGATTACCACTTTGTTGTGAAAAAGTTACAAATAGTGCTTTTATAGTTTGAAATGTACTATCTCTTAATCAAATCGTTGATTTATTCACAAAGGCTATTGACAATCATCATTTTCTTACTCTTTGTGACAAGCTGCATATTCATTCCCAATAATGAGCTTGAGAGGGATGTCAGAGTTATATTTTGACATACCTTATTTAGTTGTAATTACTTTTAATAGAATTAATATTGTAATCGGAAATCAGATCATTTAATTTAGGCTATAGCTACAACATTAATTTAGGATCTACTCTAACCTTTGGTACATCAGCATATATGTTCTTCATTGTGAATGAATAAATCAACATCTTCTCACAAATTATTGAATCTTCACAATAGTCCAATCACGAATCGTCACATATGAGTACACAACCAAAATGGGTTATAAGAGTAGACTCTCTATCATTACTTTATTCGAAATGTAATGTCAGGGAACCTACTCTCATAGACACTTTGGTTGCCTTCTCTCGTAGCCTACTTATGTGTGAGCTACAAGAGTAGGCTCCCTAGCATTACTCTATTCGAAATTCTCCTAAATACATCTTTTGTATAATACTATATATGGTGATTTAAATGGCAAACTCACATAGAAGTATTACAAACTGAAGAATTATTTTTATTATTAATTGTATTTAATTTATTTTGTATTTTTATTTATAAATGAATAATTTTAATTAAAATCATTATATATATATATAAATAAAGTAGAATGCGCAAACATGATAAGGTCTTAAAATCCGCATGTGGCATTCATAACGAATGAGATATCGCCATTTGGACGTCATTCTTTCTCTTCCCCTCGTTATTTTCATTAATTTAGTTTAATTGAGAATTGATAATTCACTCTCATTTCATTTATTCTTCACCCTTAAATCCTTCTATCTTCTTTATCATGGGCTATTACCTTCACTATCATTCATGACTTCTAACTCTCCCTCTTTCTCGAATTCTTTCTATTTTATTCTTTGAGTCTCTTCTCTTACTCTCATCATATTTTTTTGGTGGGAGAATAATCCCAATAGTTCCGAACAGATCTTCAAAATCTTCTTCATAAAACCCATTAGAAGTGATCGAGTTATTTAGATGGGGCAGTATGGTGACTATGACGAGTTTGGGTGATGTGGTTATTGTTACGACGATTGTGATCTCACTTTTGACGGGTGTGGTTTGAAATTATATCTTGAGAAGAAGACGGCTTTTGGGGTTTGTTAAGAAGTTTCCTAAAGTTGAGCTTGGAGGTAATGCTGATGGATAATATGTTAATTTTATTGGGGTAAGTTAATTGCTTTCTTAGGTTAAATTTTTTTTATTGATTTTTTTTAGCATGTTTGTGTTTTGAATTGGAAATCTTGATGTCAACTGCTGGACTTATATTTAAAATTTTAGTTATCTTAAATATGTTTAAAACTATTAATTTCTTCAAAATAATTATCTACTACAAATAGATAGGTTCACATCTTCATTCGATAATTCAGTTTTATTCTCCACTTTCAAATCATCTCTTAAATCAAAATCTAAACTTCTCTCAATCATTTTTATTCGTTCACTTTACTATATATTCTTTATTTATTTAGAAACAATAAAAAAAAATTTTGATGTTTTTCTTTTTGAAATTTTCAATTTCAAAATTGTAAAATTCATCTTCGAACGATTTCAATATATATATATATATGTTTTCTTTTTTGTATTTTGTTTTATGTTCTCTTTTTATTATGTTTGACTTCCATGAAAACTTTATTATTATTATTATTATTTTAATGTTGTATAGTCCTTGATGCACCAGGTTTTCGACATTGATTTTGGATATGAAATTCGGAACCCAAATTTGATTGGTTGAAGCAAAACGACGTTCTGAGTCAAATACATCGCCTTTGGCGATGATCGACGGTGAATTTTGGCGTCGGGATCATTTAGAGGGGTTTTTCGGACTTTTTATTATTTTAAGATTTTTTTTGTAATTTCGAAATTATTTTTCTTTTCTTGTTAGGGTTAAGAGTAACACCTTATAAAGGGGGTGTTTATGGTTTCTAAATAACAGACTTGATATTATATTTTCAGTAAATCAATTGAGCAAATGAATTGTTCCTCTTTTTCAATTCGTAATACTCTTTCAGCCAACTGAACACACGTTTCTGGAATCGGTCCTCCAACTTAAAAATGGTGAGATTTTTCATCCTACCACAACCAATATTTAATTTTTTATAAAAAAATTTGTAATTGTTTTCTTCTCCTTTACGAGATGGACATATTTATTTCATTTCCATAACGATGACTACCATGGATGAGAAAATGAATAATATAGACAACAATTAAGAATTTTTTTTAATGATTTTATTTGATATTGTAATTTAATTATATATAAATTGGATATAATAAATTACATATATTTAGTTATTTGTATTTAATTTTCATAATAAAATTATTTTATTAATTTCTTATAAGTCAATCAAAATCAATTTAAATAATTTTATGAATAATATGACTCTAAACTATAATTTTTATATCTATTCATTTTTTAACATATAATTTTTTTATTTAATTGGATAACTTTTGTGCAGTTATGCTTATTAGAAACTTATATTATTAAATTTTTTTATAATTTATTACTTTTTATGGTCATAATTGTAACTCTTGAATTTATTAGTTTAATAATAATAATAATAATAAAAAATTAATAAGAGAATATAAAATAATGACTTTAATTTATTTATAGTAAATGATAATAAATAAAAAAATTAAAAAGAAATGAAAAGTTATAAAATTCAAAAATATTTTAATAACGTTATGATTAAATTGATATTAAAAGGATAAATTGATTTGATTTTGTATTTAATTGACTTGAATAAATAAAATTGATTAAAAAGATAACATCCTAAAGAAATATTAAATATCCAATAACAAAAATATAAAATTGATTGGTTATAAAATCCACAAAACTTTCGAATAATAAATATAATGTATAATATAATTTGAATAATGAATTATATGTTTTATAGTTGAGTGAATACTTTATTAAAATTAATTTAGTTGACTACATTATATTATATGTAAAGTTGCCATAATTTAGTTGACTACATTATATTATATGTAAAGTTGCCAGTAGATTAGTCGAATTGCTAATGTATTTAATGGTACATAATTTTATGGTAAAGTCATCCATTGGTAATAAGTTAGTAGAATATGAAATAATGAAATTAATAAAATCGAGAGGTATAATAAGATTATTCAATAATAGTAAATTAGCCAACTATGAAATAATTAAATTAAAATAAATAAATAAATAAATATTGTTGTAATTTATTTTCTTTTTAGTTTACTATTCGACACAACTATGCAACTATGAACGAAAAACAATTTACACCCATATGTCCTACCAAATAAATATACTAATAATTTAATTACTTAATTTTTCTAAACTCTATTATCATAAACTAATATTTTCTTGAAAATGAGTTTGTTTTTCACAACTTATATAAAATAAATGAATCATTTAGATTAAAGATTTCCAAGTTACCCTTTTGAAATTAACTTATTTTATATTTACATAATTATTAAAAAATAATAATATCATCAATAAACCATTTAAAACTATCAAACGAGAATATATATATATATATATTATATTTACTTTACCTTTTATTTTTAAAAATTATTAATGAGTGTTTATATCATAGTGAATTTTGGTTTTGCAATTCTAAAATTATATTCGCTGAATTTTTTTCTTTCTAATTAAGACCGCTTATTTGAGTTTATTATTTTAAAGACGAAAAATGACAAAATTATTTAATTTTTAAAAAGGACAATATTAACATAACGGTAGGATGAAGTTAAAATAGTTTAGAGGTAAAATATGGATTAGTTTAATGACAATTAAAATTTACATAACTAATATTGTGTAATAATGGCTTAAATATTTTAAATTTATTTATATCTTTTTAATTCATTTTTAACATTTCAAATTAATAAAATAATAATAATAATTTATTTTTAGTTATAAAGATATATGATAAGTTTTCCTTTTTAAAATTGTGAATTAATATTACATATAGTATCTGCTTTACGGTTCAAATATAAAACAACATGTTGATATTAACGATATTTTTATATTTAATTAGATTAAGAGAATGGAAACCTAGCACATTGAAATACTATACAAAAATGTATTTATAAAAGTCACTAAAAAATTATTATATATTTAAATATTGAAATTATGTTGTGAAAAGTTTGATAAGCTATCACATAAAATAACAAATTTAAATTATAATTAACATTTCTAAATCGCACCAAAACATGTAATTTTTAGTATAGTAAATACTCATTCTTCTCTTTTATTTTATTTTATTTATTTATTTGCTTATTTATTTATTTATTCACTTAAGTTGTTTGGAGTCCAAAACAAAAATAAATAAATAAATTTATGGTTCATTTAAACTACATAACTAAAAATGACAAATAGATCTATTATTTTTTTTAGCTTAGTTACTTCTTTTCAATAAAATAAATTTGAAACTCTAAATATGATAATAGTCGCATCGATCAATTTTAAATTCTTTACGCAACAACATACAACTCCAGTTTTCCATCTTGTGTTTGTTTGTCTATAAACAATAAATAATCATAATAAACAAAATATTTTGTTTTTTCTAATTAAAATAAATAAATATAAAAAGAAAATGAAATATGATGAGTTGTCTACCTATTGATATATAATAATAATAATAATAATAATAATAATAATAATAATAATAATAATAATAAAACCAAACATGATCTCTTTTTGCAATTAACTTATCGAGATATTCGATTTCTACCGTTTTCAATTATTTGAGTTTATGTTCTATGTTTTCCAATAAAGATGAACTTAAGATGAAATTCCATTTAATTAGAATATGTGTTAAATAATTTGGAGTTTTCTATCTATTGATAAAATTAAAATTCTTATACTTTTATAATACTAAATTAAAATTTTAAAATCAAATCATATCACTCCATCCTAAATGTGGAAGTTATTTAATTGTAATATTATGTTATTATGGATAAAATAAAATAAAAATACTTATATATGTTTAATATAATAATATATTCATATTATATAAAAAATGATAAACCTCATGCAACACACTGGTTTGTTACCGAGTTTCATATTAAAAAAATAAAGTTTAATATTGGGTAAGGTTGAATTAATAAGTAGAGACAAAAGTGCACAAATCTTAATAATCGGAGATACAGATTTCATTTCTCTCTCACTAAAATTTTTTATTAAATATAAAGCATATGTAGGCATAGCCTAGTGACAAGTGGATCCCTTGAAATCCTTTCCGGTCTCCAGACCCTACAATCAGAGTTCGAGTCAATACGAGAACAAATATTATGTAGTAAGACTTTAAGCTATTCAATATAATATATACATAATTTTTATATTTAGTTTTTTTTTTAAGTAATAACGCTATAGTAACCTTAATTACCCTGGTATTGGTTAAAAAGTTATATAGAATTTGAATCATGACTCATGAACATGGGCGTGAAGTGTAGTTTGCATGCTTCACTCACCACTAGATTAAACCTACACATTTTCATCCATTTATTCATTAATTGTTTCTTAATATTTTATAGTTTTTGATTTTATATGTTTTTTTTAATTGTTTGATATTTTAATTTATATTAATACTTTTTTAATATTAATTTTGTAGATTAAATTTCATAAAAAGAAAGAAAAGGAATTTAGTAAATGATTCTGTAATACAAAACTTTGTTACATAAAAGCAGGTTTAGAATATTAAAATTTTAGATATTTAAAGAAACCGTGATGGAGTACTCATTTTGTGTATGTACTCGTCACCGAATTCGGAAACAAGAAAAAAGATGGTGCTAGTGCTTTTGTATCTGACTCAACGCCTAATGTGTAATATATATTTCTATGTCAATTTAAATATTTTCTTCTAATTTTGCTTTTTTGTGATTTGGTTACAGTTTGAGTTGAAATTGAGATATTGAGATATTTTAGAACTGCTTGGGAGAACTGCCAATTTCATGAAGTCAAATTTAAGTTTAAAGACCAAGTCTGAGATTATTTTGTATTAAAAAATTTTAAACATAGGTTTAAATGTTTAGGAAGATTTTATGGATTTTAGTTTCCTATCTCCACGACTTTAGCATTTAGGTTTTAGAAGAGTATATTGGCTCTGGGAAAGAAAACAAGTACATTGAATTTAATAGAAATTCTGGTTGGTATTGTGGTTTTTGTCTTCTCTGTTTTTAAGTTTGAATGTTTAATTAATATCAAAGATGCTAGTTATGACCATAGCTAGCTAAGTTATTTTGATCTAATAATTTCTATTGGTTTATTTTATGTGTTATGAGAATTGTGTTTCATTGATTATATCTGCAGTATTCTTAATTTCACTATGATTACTAGGTTCGGGTTGAATATATTTTCTTGCTTGATTGATTAATTAAGCTTGTTAGTTAATCAATTAGTTTGATATCCTACTAGTTAATGAAATTAAATACATAATCGTTTAATTGATTTAACCTATGTAGCATATAATATGATACGTTGTACCATGTGATGTTATGATCATAGGTTAGGGAATATGCTTGTCGATTAGTTAGTTATGGTCATGGGTCTTCCTAATTCTTACTACAATCTACAGTTAAATCTGTTAAATGCTTGTCAGGATTACTTATAGGTTAGGGGATGATTCGAAGGCGCTTGTCCATTCAGTCTAAAAACCTAGGGAATATTAGGTTATTAGATGCAATGTCAATGTTATAACTATGATTATTGAATTGGTATAATTTATCTTTATTTTCGAGGATCAACACGTCTATCTACTGATTAGGCTTAGCTGAATTGCTCTTCTGTGTTGATTTTTTATTTTAAATTTTTAGTATTTTTTTTAGTTCTTTAAGCAACTTTGAAACCCTCCAAATTTATTCCCTATGTTGTAGAAAAAATTAAAACGTTTAAACTGTTATCTATGGTTTGACCCTGTTTACTATTGTCTTTAGTTATTAGCGGGAATTAATTATTTGTTATGTGTTTGACACACTTCAGTTTATCTTAAAATGAAAAGAAAAATATGGAGGTCAAAATTTTGGATTTGATGGTAAAATCCTTCTACATTAAAGGACAAACTTAAAACATTTAGCTCATTATATAAATATAATACTTAATCAATTGAAAGTAGGGGAAATAAGATAACACTTAGATGCAATAAAAATTCTTCATTGAAAAGAAAATAAAAAGGTCTCGGCTAGAATTTTTCTTATCCGTACTCTAGGTTGGTAGTGCAATGTTGGACTATCATGTTTGATTTGGTGGTTAGAATGATGTACAATATAAAATAATAATGGAAATAATTAATGTTGTGTTTGGTAATTTTTATAAAAAAAAATAAAAAATAATATATGTATAGTTATATCCAAGAGATATTATTAAGAGACCTTTTCAGGGTTAAAATAAATCCACATCTTCCTTAGAGTGTTTTTTTTCTTTGTTTAAAAATTTTAGTTCATTCAGATTAAATTTTTTTATGATTGAGATCTTATCAAAAATTTCACTATTTTTAAAATCAATTTTAAGTTATTAATTTTCTTTTTTCAAACCCTAAACCTAATTTTCTTAATCTTAATTAATAAAATTGTCCATTTAAATCCACTTGATAAACTGAAAATAAAAATTAGGTTTCCATCTCAACTCATAAATGAATATGAATCAAATAAAGTTTCCCGAGACAGTATATCTATCCATTAAACTATTTTTTTTTATAAACTAAACTATTAATTTATGATATTCGAGAATGTGTAGATAATATATTTTATAATATGAACATCATATCCAATATATAAAATTTTGGAATATAGAATTTTATGTAAAGAAGATATTTATCATTTGTTCAATTTATTTATCGAATGAGCAAAATTTAAGTTACAAAATAAACATAAAAATAAATCACCATTAAAAAATATGTAAAGAATTATAAATCGCCATTAAAAAATATGTAGAGAAATTCTTGATCAAATTTTATATGTTGTATTTATATAATTTACTAATATAAAAAATTAATTTTAATTTGTGAGTATGATTTTTTTAAATATAAAATAATATTTATACGAAATTTAATATAAAATATAACACATTAATAAAATCATCTACCAAACACTGTATATAATAAAATAAGTTAATACAACCTAACTAATATAGGTTAACGCTATGCATGTTAACGCTAAACAACTCAACACATTATACAAACAAGGTCTAACTGGTGAACTAAATGAAGTGTATGTGAAAAATTATTATACATATTTATGAATTTTTTTTAATGGCAAGAACATCAAAAAAATTATTATATGCTACTAGACGAAGGTGATCCGATTCATAGCTATAAAAGTAAAAAATTCATGGGAAAAGTAATATTTCCGGTTACTTTAATTCCTCTACGATTGTGCAGAAGGGAATGAATCTTTTTCAATAAAAATTGGTTCCTTTTTCTCATACGAGCTTGTAAATATTAATACTAACAATAAAAACACCACTCATAAATCCTCATCTTCAACCTAGCACATCTATCTCTATCTAAACTCACGTTTAAGACACACACGTACCCCATCCTTTTCACACAAAAACACCACACACACAAAAACCCAATCCACTCCACCATAAAAGGATTTAATAACAGTTATTTAACTCTTTACATAACTGTTTTAACTAACATTTTTTTTTCAGTGAAATAAAAGGGGTTTTCTTTATATGGGAGTTTATTGCATAATGAAGTGTACAAAGCTGATATAACATAACAAATTCTTTAAAAATGCATAAATTAAAAACTCAAGTATTCAAAAGTCACATAAAAAACCCCATATATATATATAAAATGAAATTCCATTAACATTCTTTCATAAATTTTATTTAACAATTATACATTTTTAAATTAAAAAAAAATACAACTTTCACAAATGTTAAAATAGTCTAAACTTCCTTAAAAAATAGAAAAATACTTAAAAGTACACTTTAACTACATAAGCAAACGAGTCAAGAAGAGATGCAAAATGTGAGGCTAAATAACTGGTATATTCTTATTTCCTTGTTGTTATGCAAGAAGAGATGCACCACCATGATGAAATCTAGATTTTTCACTGCTGTGATTACAAACCACTACATACATGAATAACATTTTCAAATTAAAACAAGTAGTACAATTGATATATCATATAATGAAGGGCTAATCAAGACTCGTCAAAGAAAGATATTATGATTTCTTCTAATAAAAAACTACCCCATTAGTTTTCTAAATCACATAGGTGGAAATGGTGCAAAACGGACCCGTTTTCCGGCACTTATACATGGAAATGATTATTTTATAATAAATTTGCCCTCAAAACAACCATAAAACCAATGGAAATGATAAAGGAATCCAACACAAGTTATTAGGAATTAGGAGTTTATATCTTTGCTCAACTTGGAATGCAAGAGTTATACATAATGGACAATGTACTTCTACGTAAGCCATGGAAAACATCATATTTTTTTACCTTTCCAATTATGAAATTTTTTTATCCATTTAAGTTCCACTAAGTGTAAGCATGGATAATCATCCACTTTTAGCCATTAAAAGATACCTAAAGCCCATTTTAAACCAATTACATTCATAAACCATGCATCCTTGTGTGCCATAACATGTTGGGGTTGAAAAGGCAACCAATAAATCATCCAAGTGCTATTAATAAGTGTTTTAAGATGTTTGGAGTTGAAGATGATGCAATAAAATGTGGAATTTTTAAGTTTCTAGGTCTGGACACCGGGAAATAAGGCCCAACTAAGCCATGCCCCGGACACAAAACATGGAAACTACCCCATTAGTTTCCTAAATTCCATAGCTGGACATATTGGAAACTGGGACCCCTGTACTGGTGCCGACAACGGGAAATGAAGACCGGGACATTGGCCAAAAAATATTAAGTTTCCATGATATCAAATCAGGAAATAATTTGGCAAAATCTCATATTATTTTCCTCCTTCGAGACTGAGACATGACTGTCAGATTGACCCATTTCTAGCCATTTAACCTGAGAAATCCCTGGGAACTTCACCAATCCGTGTCCCTGTATCAATACTAGAAAATATACCAAATATCATCATGTTTTCATGTTGTCGTGCTTGGAAATAATAACTTGTCAGTCTGTTTCACTACATGCATACCGGGACACAGACAAAAAAATATTAAGTTTCCATAATATCAAACCAGGAAATAATTAGGTTAAATCTCAGGTCATTTCCCTCCCTTAAGACCAGGAAATGATGGTTAGATTGACCTATTTTTTACCCTTAGAACCGGAAAATAACTAGGAACTTTGTCAATCCATTTCCCAGTATCAATACCGAGAATTAGACCAAATATCATCATGTTTCCATATTTTCGTGCCTGGAAATGATTGCTGGTCAGTCTGTTTTGCGGTGTGAATACCGAGAAATAATACAAATAAATGTCTAGATTCCATGAGTTAAAAGAGGGGAACAACTTGTTTCATTACAATTTTATTTTTTCAAAATAATTTTTTGCATTCAAAATCATACTTACAGCCAAACCAAGTTCAACAACCAAACCATATTTGACAAAAAGCATTTGATAAATGATGCTCAAGCAAACTCATAACAAAAGTGATATATCTAAAGTAAAGGAGACTGGGATGAGTTGGCTTCCTCATGGAATGGTATATCCCTGGAGGAGCTTTCAACTAGGGGTTTCACTGCTTGTGTTGAATTTTCAATCTATGGTGATTGCTCTGAATCCAGAACTTAAATATGTTTGTTTGGGAAAATACGAATGGTATGCTCTAACTTTTTACACTCTCCACAACGAACTTGAAGTACACTAGTGTCTTTTTCAAACCCAAAAAAAAGAAAACATAAATTATTTAAACAAAGGAAAAAATAATGCATCAAAGTAGATTCCCGATATAGACACCCACAAATAGAAGCACTTTTGGCCTATTTCCCCGTGTTGATACGAGGAAATCACTGAAAAAAAAATGCAAGTCTGTTTCCACGTATAATGGAAGGGAAACATGCAAATTGAGGTCCTATTTCTCGGTATCGAGTCTGGTAAATGCTTTCCTTTCATGAAGGTAGGAATTAGAGCGTCTAATAGCCTGTGTCCGGGTCTTGTACATTGGAAATGACTGACAAAAAATAATCCATTTTGTATCCTGGTATGGGTACCGGAAAATAGGAAAAAAAACCACTTCTTGTAACACCCCATATTGAGATATGATTAAAAGGAATTGAATTGCTACATATATCACCAATGTGCACATTATTTTTCGGGAGCTCGGAATTTGAGAACTCCAAAGTTAAGTGTGTTTGGCTTGGAACAATCTAGGGATGGGTGACCTTCTGGGAAGTTTCCCGGAAAGCATGCGAGTGGGAACAAAGCATGCTGGAAATCATAGTGATGGTCTGTGGGGCAAGTACTCTGCCTTAAGACCGGTCAAGTAATGAGGTGGCGCCCTACCACCGCGCCTCGAGTCATCCGGGGGCAGGGGTCGGACGTTGCAAATGGTATTTGAGCAACCCTGCGACCGCGAATGCGCCTGTGGACATAAGAGCTCTGAGCATTCGTCTAGCGGGGGTAAAGATTCTAGGAACAATTTGGGCCAACCACAACGAGGACGTTGTGTCCTAAGGGGGTGGATTGTAACACCCCATATTGAGACATGGTTAAAAGAAATTGAATTGCTACCCATATCACCAATGTGCACATTGTTTTTCGAGAGCTCAGAACTTAAGAACTTCAAATTTAAGCGTGCTTGGCTAGGAAAAATCTTGGGATGCATGACCTTCTGGGAAGTTTTTCCGGAAAGCATGAAAGTGAGGACAAAGCATGCCAGAAAACGTAATGGTGGTCTGTGGGACTAGTGGTCAGCCTTACGACCGATTGTGAATAACGTGGCGCCCTGCCATCGCGGCTTGAGTTCATCCGGGGGTGGGGACCGGATGTTACACTTTTGTCTTGGTTTTTATGTTTAGAAACAAAAAAATATATTTTCCAGCATGTGTCATGGTATCAATACATGGAAATATATTGACCATTTCCATGCATGGATACTTGAAAATCAAATACCATCTCTGGGTTGTTCCCGTGAGGGTGGAGCTGAAGCTTTTGCACATTACAGCTTCCATGTCTTCTTCAAGGATGTTGCATGTCCCCATTCGATTCTTGTACCCTATGATATAATCTTCAGAATCGATTGTTCGATCGTAAGACTTCACGTTGGGCAAGGTGAATCTCTTTGGCATCTTGGTTTCTAAGATCCACGATGCAAAAAAGGTTTTGGAGTAGCGAGTTGTAGATTCCCGCATCATGATCCTCTTCTCAATGGCCTTCTAGAAAAATTCCCTCAACTTTCTCAGTTCGCAATCACGGTATTTTTCGCGATCCTTTTTTGTTGACTTCCAGCCTTTTGTCCCGTCATTGGAGCTACTCAAACTGCTCCGGCCATCATTTTTTCAGCTTTCCGTTGACCCATCGCTCTCTTCTAACAGCCCTCCGCCGGAGGTCTCTCCGAAATTGAGCAGGTGTTTTCGTAGTGGTGAGTACTTTCGGCTTGACTACCTTATCTTACCTTTGGAGAGAATCGTGGATTTCTTTTTGGATGTTGCCTCTTTCTTCTAGAGTTCTCTTTCTTCTTTTGCTTTCTTGAGCCTCTCAATCAAGATTGCTGATTACTCCTCTGGGGTGCGAAAGATGTTTTCTTCGTTGTTTGTCTAGTCATGGCTATCCATAACGTTGCTTTGTCGTCATCGGATTTATGATTATAGAATTTGGAAAGAGTCCTGATCAATTGCAAAGTTTGTCTCAAGGCTCTTAACCTTATGGTCATGAGGTTTGAGCCCCACGGTGGGTGCCAAACTGTGGTGCCAAATAAATCACAACCAAATTATAGGGATAAGTTTTTTAAAACTAACCCAGAGATTACAAACAGAATAATATGTCTTTTTTAATAAATGAATTTCGAATTCCTTTACATTCATTCTTGACCTCTATTTATAGGGTGTCTAAGAATTCTGTTCCTACTCGGATTGAATTTCTCAATTCGTCTCGGACTAGGTCTCTTTATCGTAATGGGAAAATGTTTACCTTATATGTCTATTTCTAGGAAACCTTATTTACATCGGGCCTGATGGGTCTGAGCTGTTTTGTACTGTCTGCAAGGTGTATAAACTCTCACCATCTAGTTTGGCCGAGTGGGGCCGGTTGGGCCCGTGTCGCATAGTTCGATCGAGGAGGGCCTGTGGGTTTAGACCTGGCTGGTGCGATTCAGGAAGCACTTTCAGCCGAAGTCCGTTATGTCTTGACCCCTGGTCCTTTCGGGCGAAGTCCTTGTCTAGACTTGACTCTCGGTGTTTTCGGCCAAAGTCCTTCACTCCTCTTAGCCTTTAATGAACTCTGATGGTCTAAGGTTACTTTACCACCACAGAAGCCTTCTGGGGTCTGGTAAGCTGCTTGTTCGGCCAAAATAGTGATGGCCGAAATAGCTAGAGCCGAAGGTGGTTTTGGCAGAATTGACTTGGTCTTGAACTTTTACCCATTTTTCTTGTGGAACTCTGAAACTTTAAACTTTTAGGGTTGCTACAATCTTACCTTTGACCTTTAAAGGTTGTAAGTTACTTTTCCACTACAATAATCAAACACTTGCACAAAGTAATAAATATATACATAGTTAACTTCCATCCTAACTTCAAGCTCTCATTTTCTGCTCTACCTTCACCTAAAAAATTTCCACCTTACATATATCATTCAAGAAATTAAACATGATAATACTTAAAATATAAAATCAATTTTCACAATAATTTTAAACACTTGATTTTGCATACAAGTTATTGAAAATAACAAGCATTTTCAAACCAACTTTAAAAAAAACCAAAAGACTTATCAATTGAAAAATAAATAAAAATTACTTCAGAATTATGCAAGTGGAACAATCCAATTTACAAGTGGTAGAGATCAAACTTTAGTGTCAATATTAAGAAAAAAAATTAAAATACATCATAAATTTTAGAATGAGAAGAGAAAGAGAGAAGATTAAGAGTTGAGAGAGAAATTTGAAGAGAAAATGAAGTGAAGTTGTTTTTAAATAGATTTTTTTTCCTTACATGGCTAGCTGTTAAAAGTTACTAACGCCAAAAGTTTTGAAATAGGGGGATTATCCCACCAATTGAAGCGGGTAGTTGACCATTTTGAGTCATCTGCCAAAAGTTATTAGTAATTAGCTTAAAATAGACCAACTTCCAAAAAAAAAATTAATGAAAGAATACATTTAAATGTCAAATGCCAAAAATTATTGGTAGCTGGTCTAAAATGGGCAAGCTGCCAAAAATATAAATAATGAAAAGAATTGGTAGCTTACTTTTAAAATGCCAAGAGCTAATTATTAACTATTAGAAGTCAAATGTCTTGTAGTGATATAATTTTTTTAAAAAAAAATAATATTAAAATCTTTCATATATAATGAAAGTCAGAAATCAAATAATTTACATGGTTCCGGCTGCATTGTAACCCTAGAATCAGCAATCAATTCCCCATTGACATGAAGAAAGCAACAATGAGTGTCAAATAACACATTGTGTCAAATAACACATTATGAAATCAGGAAAAAGATGAAGGAGATAAAACTTAATTTTCTTAAATCCTAACTCCAATAATGGATAAATCTCTTAAAGTTTCTTACTTGACTTCTTTAAATCCAATGTCTGAACTCCCAAAATAAAAACCCTTTTAAGTCAGGGCTGAGCCAACACAAATTTGTTCTTCGGTATTACCACCCAAAAGGCCTCGTACTAATGGATTTTTTGGATACTGTGTGTGTAATTCATTATCCTCTTGTATTACTGATGTGGTATTGGGTTTGACACCTTAACAATCCTCTCCTTCAAACAAAAAACCACATCGCCTCCTCTCGAGTTAGTCGAACGACCCGTCAAGTCAAGGACTACACACACATAACCTCCCATCGAGATAATCCATCGATCCCCGTCAAATCATCTTATATTATTGCTACCAGTTAATGGGACTTGCCTCCTAACCACCGCAATATTAAGAGGACTTCTAAAATGAGGCACACCATATATGGATCAAAATACTAGCTTCATCTCTGAATCAGACTCTGATACCACTTGTTGGACCGCCCGTAGCCGCTACTTAACTCCCATATTAGTATGATATTGTTTATTTTGGGTCAGGGCTGAGCTCGCATGTATTTGTTCTTGGGTACGAGCATCCAAAAAGCTTCATACTAATGGAGTTATTTAGATAGTATATATATACAAGTCATTATTCCCTTGTATTACCGATGTGGTATTGAGTTTGACATCCTAAAAATCTCCTATGTTTGACCTACTTTGCTTCTTTAAACTTCTCAGCCAATTTTGGAAATTTTCGACAACCAAGTGGAAATTGATCTAAAGTGACTAAAATACCCTCAATGACTAAATATCTCCTAAAATAAATGTAAAATTTCACTTATCAACCACCAATGTGCATATATATTTTTAGGATTCCAAAGTTTAACAACTTTAAAGTTTAGCGTGCTTGATTTTGAATAGTATTTTGATGGGTGACCTCTAAGAAGTTCTCTCAAGAGACATCTAAGTGAGGACAAAGTATGTCTCATCAGTCATTAAGGTAAGGCTTCACTAGGCTGCACAACCAATCATTATGTTAAATTGGTTCATGAAAGTCTTGTTAGATGATTGCGCAACTTGTCTAAATAAGAATTCCAACATTTATAATCATAATTATTTTAGCAGTAGTATAACCCTCCAATGTGAAAAAAAAGGTAAAAAGACTTGAAATTACTATTTATTCCATCAATATGTAAATAAATTTTTAAGATCTCAAAACTTAAGAACCATACAATTAAATATGTTTGGCTTTGAGAAGAGTTATAATAAGTAATATTTCGAAATACTCTCCTAAAAAGTATGCGATTGAAGATAAAACATTCTGAAAAGTTTAGTGGAATTTGTGAGGTTAATATCCGCCTTAAAACTAATAAAAAAAATAACATCTTCATAATTAAAAAAAAAAAAAGAAGTAAAGTCGTTATAAATAATTAATTGAATAATGTCTCTAAATTTTAGTGTATTATTTTTTAGGTAAAGCGGAAAAAGATAAATTTAAGAAGTAATTGGAACCAAATATTTTGTTTAAAAATTTAAATTTCAAAATTTTATTTTATAATATATAAAAGTAACTATTCTTTCTTTTTTATTCCAGTATATTCTTTATTTATAATATTTCACTAAAAAAAAATTAAAATCAAACCATTTTACCTAGAAAGTTCACTAGTATTATATATTAAAATCTCACCCTCATTGGACCACTTGTTGTCACTCAAAACTGATTTGGTACCTAAAACACTATTAATGATTTGATACTCCAATTATATTATCCATTACACACATTTGTTCTATTTCAAACATACTCTTTTAACTGTGTCATATGTCATTTACTCTTTCAAATCACAACATAAAAATATCAACTCAACATGTGTCATAATGTAATTGCATTTGCAATCCACAGAATCCAAGTGCTTATAATGACCTGATATTTCAAACTGATTTTTTTTTTTTTTAATTATTTGATGTGGTTAATAATAATGATAAATAAATGATGAGTCTGATTGGTGTATAAAATAAAATCAAATGAGGATAGATATGAATGTGTGAGATCAAATTTCAATTTCAATTTGATGGTCCCTAAAGTTTTATCCAAATTTTAGAGGGTTGTGGATTTGCCAACTCATTCTTGTAAAAGATAAGGTCATCATGTCGGTTGTTTATAAATTTAATTATTTTAAATATATAAAAACTTGCGGTTCTGATTTCATGACGGCAATTCAACCACAAAAGGATATATATTCTATGATGCTTCAAATTCAAAACCCTAAATTCAAATTTTGACATTATTTTATATATTATTAAAATCTAGGTGACAAATGAAAAAATTTAAAATATGGCTAAAAACAATCGAGCTATTTATTCATCAGTTTAAAATTTAGTTTAGGTTTGAATTTAAATAATTATTTTTTAAAATTGAATTTGAAATCAAATTTTAAAAAATTGAATAAAATTTTATAAATTTAATAAATTTAAACGAGTCTAATATTATATTAATTTATTACTTTATTTAATATATATAAATGAAATCGATAAAAAATAAACTCTCAAATCAAATTTGAATTAAATTCATAATTAAATTGAACTTTAAATCGAATAAGATTTTAAATACTATTTTACAGTTGAATAATACGATTTCTTTTATCAAATTTCTAACTAAATTCAAAACGAGAGCAAGCTTACCTCCAAAAACACCCCTAAGTAAAATTATTCAAACAGTAAAATTAATATTTCTATTAATTAATGTAATTAGAAATGTATCGAAAAATAATATAGTCATAGTCGATTGCAAGACCAAAAATAATCATTATCTTAAAATTTTTATTTTATTTTTTATTTTTTATGCCTGTATAATGTAAACTTTATTTTTGAGAGTACAATTATATGAAAAATACAAATAAAATGGGGTTTTGGTGGTACATGAATTTCTACTATTATGATAATATAAAATAATATTAGTACAATTATGAACTTTATATATAAGCATATAAAATATGGTAAAAGATTAGAGGATAAAAGACATATTAGACACGTATGAAAAGAACAAACATGTACATATCTATGTCATAAATGTTTGAAGATATTTCCAAAAATATCTTGAAAATAAATAAAATAAAAAACAGAAAAGTGCATTTTATATATATATATATATATATATATATATTAAAAATATTAGTATGTATTTGTCAACTAGACATTGAAGAAAATGGGGCTACTATGGGGCAGATACACCAAAGTTTATTATTGCCGTACATCATTTATAAATCTTGAATTGAAATTATTGGGAAGTTTTGGAATAATTACTCATTATAAAATGTATGTTTGAGTAATTTTTAGTTATTATTATTATTATTATAATATATATTTACAAAATATATAAATATTACATTGGAAAAATGATATGACATATTTATTCGGAAAGAATTTTCAATTAGCATTTTAGATAGCGTTTAAATTATATATAAATTTATTTAAAAAAATGTGACAGTATTTAAAATAGCATTTAGTGTTTCAATTAGTGTCTATGATAGTGTTTAAAAAAGATAACTTTCAATCCAAACGCTAAAAGTCATTTATTTTATTAATCTTTATTTTATAATTAATTACATCATTATTTTCTGAATTATATTTATATTTGTAATAAATTTTAGTAATTTTATATCTAACAGCTAATTTAAAAACTAAAATTAATACTAACCGCTAACTTTACCGATAATTTAAAATTTTATCTAACAGCTAATTGAAAATCTAATGTCAAACATACTCGAAAGTATCATTAAAAGTTTAAATAGACCCACTATTAAATTCTTTTAAAATTAATTCTTTTAAAAATTTAATTGCACTTTATAGGCTATATTGATATTTTTATGCTTAACTAAAAATTTTAATTTAGAAATTGTCATTTTGAGTTTTTCCGAATCATTTTTACAAATTTAGAATTGTCTTTAATACTTCTAAATCTTCTTTGAACTCATATCGGAAATAAACTTTTCAAATAATTTTTTCGTCAGAAATTTCTGAATATAACAAATTTTTTTATCACAATTACAAGTTTTAAAATAGTTGGTTTTTGAAAAACTTTCAGTTAAGAGCATCTCCAGTGGAATGTGAATTTATTGGTTTGCACATCCACGTGGACATTCTGGATTTTTTATTTAAAAAATTCACTCCAATAGCAATGTGAATTTACAATGTTCAGGTGACGTGGCAGAAAAAATAATAGAGGGTGTGGAGTAGAGCTTCTATTTTCCACATCCTAGTTGACGGTGTCAATCATCAATTTTAATATTTTAAAATTGTAATTATCATATTTCTATTTAAATTATAAATTAAAAAGGAAATAGAAATTTAATTCTAATAGATTATAAATTAGAGAAATCCGAATAGACAATAACCACTGTGGACGATTTTTAATTTTTTTTCTCAAAAAATATTATTGTTAACACATCATTATCCACATCCTCTATTTACCATGCCACATTTGCTTCAATTCACTAAACCATTGGAGATGCTCTAAGAATAAAAAAACTAGTATGTAAAAAAAAATTTATTTTAAAAAATAATTTTCCAAAATTTTTAAATGGTTCTATTTTTAAAACTAAAATTTTAAAAACTCTATTAAAAAAAATTTCCATTAAATTATACCAAACTTAAATTTCAAATATATTTTTTTACAATAATTATTGAATTAAAATCTCAACTAATATAAACGTACTTTTCAAAATATAACTTTTGAAATGTTTATAGTAAATATATATCATAAACTCCAATTTTAAAATTCTCGTACCAATAAATTTGGGCCAAAATTAAAAATTTTGAAATTAGGTAAATATCGAATGTAGTTGATAATGATATAAATGTTGTTACATATATTGGGAAAATCTTTCATAACATAGATATATACCCATTATTATAAAGCCTTCAATAATAAGAAAAGAGTATTTTTCATTTTATTTTTTTTATAAAATATAATAATAATAATAATAATAATAATAATAATAATAAATTGATAAGATGAGTTATGGTAAAATCACTCCTAATATTGAGCATAAAAAATTATATCTAATTTTCTATTGTAAGAAAAATTATTATGTATTTATAGTTTAAAATCATAAATAGCTGAATTATTTTCAATTTACATGTAAAAAAATTGATGAAAATTAAATAGGATAGTTTATCTATAAATTGAATTTATATAATGCTAATTCAATTTTTTAATGAAAAGAATTAATTTATCCTCTTTTTAAAAATACTGTAATTTTTTTAATTTTAAATATATTTAATAAAATAAAAAAATTAATCATACTTTTTTTAATATAATTAAAAATTAATTTAAACAATATTTTTAAAAATGATATTAAATTAAAAATATTTCTAAAAAAAAATAAAATTCACATATTTGTAAACTGAAGCATGGTAAATTGAATAAGGTGATTGAGAAATACAGGCACATTAAAAAGAGTAACGAGAAATATAGCTTGGTGAGCTGGTGGTGATTATGATTTTTATAAATAGGTTAATGTATTTGTCTATTATTATTGGATTATTCTATAATTAATATTGTGATAATAAATACAACATATTTATTTTATTCCAATAGAAGATTTGAAATATATATAAAGATAATTTGTAATAGCAAATGACAAAACCAAAGGTAATGAACGTAATAAGCACAACGTATGATTGCCATCTGCCACACAATTAAACACTTGAATGCACGTGACATGACGTGATTATCCTCCAACCTCTACTTCCACGTCAGCCCTAAAAAATCTAGCTTCTCCAATAGCAACTCGCCATGTCATCAGATAAGAAACCTTTTCCAATCAACTTTTGCAGGTGGTATGGGTTCCTAGCTTAGATTTATCCAACCAGTCCAACCCATCACCTCTACTTTTACCAAAATGCCCTCAAATACATTTTTTTTACTTAATCAAATTTCATATTAAAAAAAAATCAATGAATTTTGCTTCAAGTAATCTTGAAACTAAAGAGACAAAGTTAGCGATTTGTTCCACCAAAAGACATTAAACAAGTCTAAAAAATGATATTATATTACATTGGACCTAATTATATTACAGTAGTGGTATTGTATATGAATGAGAGTATTAGAAGAAGAAGGGCAAAATGGTAAAAGAGGAAGGGAAAATAATTGAAGAGAAGACATACATACTGGTGAAATGAAAAGGAGAAAAGAAAGTGAAAGCAAATAAGAGATGGGTCCCACAATCCAAAACACACCAGAAACTAAGCTTTGTCTCTTCCTCTGTTCTCATCTCCTATTTCACTTATACACAGATTATTACATTACCATTACCATTACCATTACCATTTGCATTACTTCAACGGATCTCTGCTTCTCAATCTCGTGACTTTTCTTCACCTTTTTCTTCTGTCACACACACTCTCTCTATCTCTCATCTCTTGTTATCATCATAATAGACTGTGTATATATGTCTATACACTTGTGTACATATAAATAAGTGCAAGTACACACTTAGTTTCATTTACTGGATAACAAACTTTCCTTTCTTAGATATTTCTTATACCCTTTTCCTCTCATGTCATCTGAGAATTTCTTGATTTTTGCAATTCTCTTCTCTCTTCTGGGTTTTAGTTTTACTCACTAGGGTTTTTCTTCTTCTTCTTTATATTATAGTCTTGCTTTTGGCTTTTTCTCTCCTGTAGAATTTGTTACATGTACTTTTCATAGGGTTCAGGGTTTTAAGTTAAAGTTTTGAAGTCACTGTACCAATTCAATTCTCTGCTATTATCTTATAAGTCTTCCTTGTGTAATCATCTATCAAATGGCTTCGTGTTTAAGTGGAGGAGGAAGAACATATACAATAGATTTAGAGATGATAAAATCTCAAACTCAATATCCATATCCATCACCATCATCAGCAACAGCAAGAACACCAACAACATCATCTTCCCAAACATCTTCACCAACATCAACAATCTCAGAATCCAGCAATTCACCGCTAGCAATCTCAACGAGAAAGCCAAGAACAGCAAGAAAACGACCTAAACAAACATACAACGAAGCAGCAGCTTTACTCTCAACAGTCTATCCAAACATCTTCTCCACTAACAATCTCAAAAAATACCCAAACACAACTAAATTCACAAAACCACCACCACATGAGTACTTCTTCTTCGACGAACAGCTCTTACTCCATCACCAGATTCAAGAAAAGCCCAATTTCTTCAGTCTCCGGTTTCTCGACCCGAAACCGAGCCCTACGCCGCCGAATCTGGGGAATTCGACGACATTGTTGTCGGAGGAGGACGATTTCGACGCGGAGTCGATACTCGATGAGGAAATTGAGCTAGGGATTGATAGTATATTGGGTAATTTGAGTCCAGGAAATGAGCCGGTAAATGAAATTAGCAACGATTATTGGTTTGGCAATGGGAAAATGGAAATGGGTTTTGGATTGAGAAGTGGAATGAGAGATTTTGACGATGAGTATTGGTGGAGTTTTCCGAGTACTGTCGATGTTCTTCAAATTTCGCCCAAACTCAGCTCTGTTTCGTCGTCGACGAAGAAAGCAGAGAAGAGTAGTAGTAAGAAGAAAACAGAGAAAGTGAAGGTAAAACCTGCTCCTCCACCTCCACCACCTCCTCCTCCACCTCCGCCTCCCACGGCGACTAATCTATCAGGCGAGCTTTTACTTAAGCTCAAATACGACGACGTTGCGACGGCTTGGAGCGACAAAGGCTCTCCGTTTTTGGACGAACCAGACGGAGGTCTTGATGTTTCGGTATGTGTTACTTTTTCTCCTGCCGGCAATTCTTTATTTTACTTTTTAGTCCTTCTTTAAAACGTTATTATGATTTGTTTTCAAATTTTATTCTCGTTTCATAATCACCCCTGTTCTTTGTCCGGAATTCTTCTTCTACATTTGCATTTTGGATATTTTCTCTTTAACCATAATATTTAAAGCTATTGTTGTTTTACTTTTTATTAATGTTCAATTCCTATAGGCGTTCTGATTATTTTTTTAATTATTAATTTGAATTAATTTTTCATATATTTTTGAAGTTTTGTATTAATTTTAATTTTTAATTTTTATATATAAATTATTTTACATAATTTAATAATAAAAAATTTGAAAATTTTAATATTAAAATATAATTATAATTTTTTAATTCTATATATTTTGAAAAGACAGTTGATTTTTTTTTTAATTTTAAATTTTAAATTTTAAATCCAATTATTGGTTTAGTGATTTAAAAATATTGTAAAAGCACAAATATTATAAAATGTGTGGATCTATAGGTAATTATCCAGCTTTGTTAAGTATGGTGAATGTTTGGTTGTTTTCGGAATTAGCCACGTCATGTGTGCTGAACTTTTCAGCAGCTTTTTTGCCTCTTTAGTGGTCGGTTCATTTAAAAATATATATATTTGTTCAACAGAACAATGAAATGATGTTGAAAAAATAACCTCAGCTTTCCTTATATCAGTAAAAAAAGTCGGTCCAGATAAAGAAATTGAATTATTATTATTATAATGATTATAATAATAATAATAATTGATTTGTTGAAATGTGATTGTTTTGGGACAGGCAAGATTGGCTCAAATAGATTTGTTCTCGGAAAGCGGAGTGAGGGAAGCGAGTGTTATGCGTTATAAAGAAAAAAGACGGACACGGCTTTTTTCCAAGAAGATCCGTTATCAGGTCAGAAAAGTCAACGCTGATCGACGGCCTAGAATGAAGGTACATTATCATAAACATAATTTTAATGGTACTCAAATATTTTAATTTTAAGTTTTAAAAAATATTTAATTAAATAATTGGTTGTGTTATTGCAGGGGCGATTTGTGAGGAGGCCAAATGGTCAAGAAGAGAAGGGGAAGAAGAAAGTATTACTTTCTGAGTTGCGAACATAATCTGTTTTTGTATTTTCTGCTTATTTTTAATTTATTTTTGTTTTTATTTTATAATTTTTGTTTACACCAAAAGCTGAGGAAATGAGGAGGGTTCAATGCCCAAAAGATTTTGCTTTATATTCTAACTTCTATATTTGGATGTTTCCATTTTATTTTTTTTATTAATAAAACCTGCTAAGCTTTTTGTCACAATCCTCCCCAACCTTGATTACCTTTACATGCACGTAATTAAACAATTACTATTTAATTACTACAACTTTTGTCTTATCTTATTCCATCTAACTTTAGGACATTTAAAGCATGTTTCTTTTAGCTTTATTTTAAAAACAGACGTGTCACCCATGAAGCCAACCTAAATGATACAGAAACTATAAATTAGAAAACTTTTCATACAAATATAATCTCATGTTAAGTTAAAGAAGCTACATGCACAAGTAAATAGTAAAAATCTCCAGTGGTGGCCAGAAAATCAACTACACTCATCAGATTCTTCATCTTCAGATGCTGAAATCTCCTCATAGCATTCTTCTTCTTCCTCACTCTCTGCATCATCAGTTTCATCTGCAACGTTATTACTATCAAGCAAAATGTCCTGTTGAGGTATCAAATTCACACCTTTTTCGCGATAAAGAAGCCCGGTTTTCATTACATGATAGAATTTCTTCCTCAGATGAACAAGAGGATGAGGGTCCACTAGCTTCCCTCGTTGGTAACCTTCCTTGAGAGTCACAGTCGTTGTTTTACACTTCAATGACAGGTAAAATATCCCTGGATACCTTGTGAACAGTCTTGTGAACTTATGAGGAAGATTAAGTTCCTCTCTCAAGCTTCTCAAGTAGTTCCTCTTGGTTTTCTTGTGGATAGTCAAGCTTAAGAACTCATGTAGAACGCCAACAGCGCGTTTCTCCATAAGTTCACTGTTTGGATCGATCTGTTTTGAATCTTCGTATGGCGAAATGTATGGTAGCTTTTGGAACTCCTCCATCCATGCCTTGACTTTCTTTTGCGCGCCGTATCCCCTTGGGAAGTTCATAGGGAATGTCACTACTGTTTTTCCCCTCTTGAATTGCCTATATTCATCACCAATCTGGTTGCTCTCAGTGTTTTTTTGCAAAGCTGAAACTGCAAATTCTTTGTGCCATTGTGCAAGTTGCAAACCTGGAAGCCCATTCCATGTCCTGGCAAATCGAAAATCATCTGGGTACTTGGGAATCAATGTTTTCTCAAAATTATCAGGCAGACCCAGATCCCATTTCAAAGAATGTAAAGACTGGAGCGGCACTGTCCTAGTCTTCATCATCATAAGGACTCTACATAGCCTCTCCATGGTGTCAGTTTCATGAGTTTGGTGTATATTTTGCTCTTGTGAGTCCAACATCAATGCAATATCAGTTAAACGGAAACAAGGCAAATTCGCATATCGGGCATGTGGGAATTCATGAAAAAGAGTTGGGTACCTGAAAAATGGAAACAAGATATATCACCACTACAGCTATTGTTCAAAATATTTTCTAAAACATATAACGATCACAATTTTTCAAACCAAAAGAGGTCAATTGAAGTTGAAGAGATGGTAAAATTACATAATCAAACCTGCGCAAAAATCGGAGAACAGGAACAGTAAGGCCTAGAAGCTTGTGCCAATCAGAAACGGACTTGGCAGTGAGGAAACCGGTGGAAGAGCGCTTGATAGCATCTTTCAAGAGGCATGCTGCCTTTAAGTCAGTATCTACGTCTATAATGTGGTCTATGCTTCGGTTCTTCACCCATTTCAGGCGTACTTTGCTTATAAACCTCTTCTGGATGTAGATGCTCATTCCTGGACTGGTCTTGTGTTTTGTATTCTTATTGCTGCTCAACACTGGTCTTTACAGACTTAGTTGCCTTCATTATAACCTAGACATCATGAATTGCAAATACATCAGCTGAGCTGAAGCATTGCTCATATTGGTAATAACAAATCAATTTCACTCCCAATACCGTGACACTAGACACAGAACTAGTTGTGACTCTCCTAGTTGATCAGAACCAGAACAAGATGTTGCCTCATTAATCTAAATTTAAACCCGTAATGTGTAGAACCATTCTTTTTAAAATATAAAGCTGCTATTTATTTATTTATTTAAAAAAAAGGAAAAAAAAAGAAAGAAAGTAAAAACAGGCTTAGAAAATAAAACAAAACAAAATAACTCAAATTAAAAACAATGATTTCAAACATATAAATTTATCTGGGGAGAAATGGACAGAATCTCCTCAATTGTTCAAATATCTCCACATCTAAGAACTGCCTAATTCCACAATCCTAATATCCAAAACTAACAATCATCCACCAGTACCCAACATATAAAATATCCATATAACTTATTTACATTAAACTAATAACAATCTAACATGTTGCAGGTTCTTGGCCTTAAATCAACCCTACACAAATATATACACATCAGCCAATACAATTAGAAGTTACTTACAAAGATAATGACCAATACACCAATCAAATATATTTGTAACAACCCTTCTATATACATTAGCCTTCTATATACATTAGTGTGTACATATATATAAATATTAAACCCAAGAAGTCCAAACTGAAACCTCATTCAGCATATAAATCCAAAATCATAGCTTATGACATTCTGCTATTCATCCATTATTCATTTCATACACAAGTCAACAAATATGCATATTAATCACATACAACTCAAGTCTAGAATCTAGATATATACATCTCTATATTCATAAGTCTAAGCATGCAGTTAACCACCAATTAATGAATATCCGCATCAAGTAGTATGGATAGAGGTGATTAAACCTCTATAACCCAATCACACACATGCGTAGACAAACTCACAACATTAACTCTCAATGCAAATATGAAGGTTCAAAATCACAACTGATAAGTGAACTGAGATAATTGAATCTACTTATTCAATTTAACCACATCCACACCAATTCTACCAATTACTCAATATTACCTACACCTTATCAATTCACTTCCATTGAACATTTCCCTTCTACCTAATTCAATTTATAATAAAAAAAAAAAAACAAAAAAAAAAAAAAAACACTCCCTCTACTATCTAGAAAGCAACAACTAATTACCTGTTGTCCTCTCGCCACCGAATCCAATAGTTTGCTCTGCCACTGCCTCTCAAGCAAGATTCACACCTGAAATGATTCACATTATTCAATAATTTCATACGATCAACTGTACTCGACCCAAACACAAGCAACTTACCAGAATCGTCTCGGTCTGAAGGAATAGCAAACGGAAACGGAAACAGAAAACTTCGAGCGTGGCGATGGAACTAGCACAGCCAGAGGTGGACGATGAGGTAGTCACCGGCGTCTTAACGGCGACACCGAGAGAAAGAGGCAGCGGCCGATGGAAGAGGAAACAGAGGGTTTAAGCCCATTTTAACTACTATACACGCAATTACATGTATACCCTTCTTCTCTTAATGAACTTCATTTTAATTCTCAACTTCCTCAAATTATAAATTAACCCCATATGTTTTAATAATTTTATTCTTAGACCCCAAAGTCAAAACTTAACGTTTATACCCCAACTCACATTTTCATAATTTTATTTTACTCCGCTGGACCTATTTTTCTTTTAAAAAAATAGTTGTATTCTTGATATTTCGAAATTAATTAGAGACATATTTCGAAAACAAATGGTATTTTGTTTTGGGTGTGCAACTACACTACATCTACATGTAACTTCCAAGCCAAGAAACCATTATATTTCCAACCAACCATCTATATCAAGAAATAACTGCAGGCGATACTAGAGATTCAACAGTGAGTGACCCCCATCTAGAGAAAAGGCATATACAGAAGCTCAACTTTCAAATGACTCCAAAGCTGTATGTACCTGGTTGCAACTAATATCTCACTACTGTCTTAATAAGAGCAGCAAAAACCTATCCCAAAAGTGCCTATTTTTGTTTTGTAAAATTGCAGGCTAAAGCAGAATGTGAAGAAGCCGCATGGCATCTTATACTCAGAAATTTACCCACTCTACAAGAATTACAATATCAGGCCATATATGGACGGACAAACAAAATTGTTATGCTGTTTGGACATCTTCTATCAGTTGTCTGCATTCTTGTTGTTGCTGTGACTATCCAGTTTTCTCTTTCTAGCTGCGAGTCGGGGCTTCAGCTGCAAAGGGAATGAATGAGAGGTTAACTATTAGCAAACCCAGGTATAGATATCTAAAGTTTTGTTCAATCAATCACAGCATATAGTTGTAGTAAGGAACTTTTGAACCAAAATCAATATATACAAATTATAGGACCATCAGCCTCCTATATTTGCCTTAAGAGGCAAACCCCAAATAGCGACGAAGCCTCTTCCACGTATTTCAATCTTAATTATTTATTTTAGAATTAATTTTCGAATACGTGATATTACAAAAGTTATTGAAATTTAACTAATACAGCATTACATCAGAACTCTGAAAAGTGCACTACCTAGTTTTCAAATTCCATTGCAAGGCAGTTAAAATTACAACATAATAACTCCCAGTAGTAATAAAAGATCTAAATAAATCATGTTTTAGCAAATCTGTAAATAAAACTAGTCAAAGTGAGAATGGCAAAAAGGTGAGAAACAATCAAGCACAAACACAATCCAGTTGATGATACTAAGGCTTCGAATTTTGATATGTAATAAGCATATCGACCAATAAAATAAAAGGAGCCCGGCCAAAAAAATTACAAATATACCAATATAGCAGGCGTCCTAAAATGTAAAAGGTAATACTCACCAGCTCCTTGTACTTCAGTTGCTTCATAACTTGATCTGTTTCTAGCTCCTGGCAGAAATATACAGTAGAAGATATATTCAATAAGGGAAAATAGTAGTATGCACAAGATAGAACTGGTAATGGCTAAAGCTTCTAAGACTTATAAGAAACTTGTAATCCTTTCAAGGATTGCAAGAGTTTGAACAAAGAGTCAAATAATGTATGTGCTATATGCATAAACAGCAAGCCAACTAGCATAATTAGATACATCAGAGAGTAAAAAGGTTATCACCTGTGGGACAGCACAATCAGCATGGGCTGGATCCCAATGAACACAGCAGAAGCACTCCCACTCATCAGTTTGGACTTCATGGAGTGGAGCCCTGTGACCGTAAAAATGCACAAAAATATACTGAATTGAATTAGCAAGTGAAAGAGGAAGAGAAACAATCCACTTTTCAAAATACACCATATAATGCAAAAAATAAAAAATAAAAAATAAATTGTTAAATTAGATGAAGACTCACAGACGTTAAAGTAAATTTTCTCTTTCAATTTTGTTTATACAAGTTTAATCTGATATATTACTGCCACCACTACACTAGGTTATCACAGTAACTTACAGAACCTTGACTACTGACATTCACTCAGATGCACACCATGAACAAATTTAGAGGAAATCCTTATTAACAAGAATATCAGTAATGGAAAAGTGTTAAACATAACAAGAATGAGAGCATTCAACAAAACCTACCTTTCATACTTCCACTGTTTCTCCTATTCTAAACACACAATTAATAAAACCGGTAACTTAGTACTCCTTTTTTTGGTTCAATGAGCCAAGGGTACTCTTTAGGTAGCATTTCCTTCTTGTATTGCTTTAGCAGTTTGATTGCGAAACTTATTGATTGTCAATATTATGGATTGTTTACAACGACAAGCATAGAAGTGTATTTCCCAACCCGGTAAAACCTAGGAAAAATAATTCAGCTTGTAATGTATGGTTTACTGTCAATAAGGTTTAAAAGAAATGGTTATTCAACAAGGACCAACAACTTTGAAACTTTATTGAGGATATTATCTAGATAATTTCACAATTTATGTTAATAAGGAAATGGGTATGTCCAAATATATATTCTCATTGAACAATAACCCCAACAGAACAATTCAATCTAATAGAATCCATTTACCTTCGCCACTTCCCGCAGATATTTTCATCGTCACTTGAACCCTCTTTAGGCTGCCGGCATTGAAGCCAATTACAAGTAGGCTGAAGTTTAAGCAGGTTTTGGGATTCCAGCTCCTACAAAATAACAGCATAAAATGTTAGAGCATTTACATAGACCAAGTAAAAACTTCTGATAATATTAGGCTAAAACAAAAATCTTACCAAGGGATCTTCACTCTTTGACAGATCCAGTTCTAAAAGTTCATAAGTTGCATCAACAATACTGCATTAAACCATAAAAAAAAAAATTTTAAAATATTTTTTAAAAAAAATTAACATGTTTCAGAATGAGAATATGTACAAATGAAGATATGAAAGACACCCCATTTTTCCAATCTAATACTGTACTGTAGCAAGGAAAATATATGTAAATGGAGGATTTTATCACACATGAAAGAAAGCAACCACTCTATAACTAAATCAGCAACAGAAGAATAGCAACAAATCACTAATTCAAAACTCAAGAAAGTACTTCCTAGGTTGGTTTTTGCGCAGAAAATCCACCCAAGATAATAAAACTCAGAATCAACAATACACAACTGAGACCAAGATGTAAAAATAAAATCCAGTGGTAATAAGTTCTTAAAGTAGCAACAAATCACTAATTCAAAACTCAAGAAAGTACTTCCTAGGTTGGTTTTTGCGCAGAAAATCCACCCAAGATAATAAAACTCAGAATCAACAATACACAACTGAGACCAAGATGTAAAAATAAAATCCAGTGGTAATAAGTTCTTAAAGCAGTTGTTAACGTATAATCTGATGTCCAAATTGTTTAAAAAAAAAAAAGGAAAAAAAGAAAAAAGGAGGTAATTTTATTAAAATAAAGAAGTGAATAGAATGATATTTGGGTAGATTGCTGCTCAAAACATTGATAGGAGGATCAGACTTTAACCTGAGATAAGAGGTAGCCATGATAAAAGGAAAACATATGATGATTAAAAGTAGAATTCTGCCAAAGTTTGTCCACAAATTGAAAGTAACCCGCAGGTGAAAAATGAATATGACATGAGAAATGCATGGAAAAATTGCAAGAAAAAAGACGAGCATACTGTTAAAACAGATTATCATAAGCATGAAATAGACAGACAACAGACACTTGAAAATTTTATTTATTAATGACCCAAACACAAGCACACATGTATGTACTTAGTACTAAAAAAGGTTAAGATTAGAAGTCAATTCTTACTCGTTAACTGGACCCCGCCAATCAGGTATGTTTGGTTGAAAACCTTTACCCACTCGAGCACGAGATTCATATGGCTCAGTATCCCTCAACATCAACTCTATAGCACTGTAGTCATCTTCAGATAATGAAGAGGAATCCTCTTTAGATGGTGAACTTCTACAATTTCCAGCTTCATCAATATTTTTTGATGATTTTATGAGAACAGTCCCCTTCCGGCCTTTACACTTCTTCGTCGAACATGAATGACAAAACCATTGATCAGTTGGAATATCCTTAACACGAGGATTACAGCAAGATAGATGAAACGCCTCTTCACAATGATCACATATTAGCATTTCTAGAACATTTTCTGAATGGCTGCAAATTTTGCATTGTTTGAAACATACATCATTAGTTCTATCAATGCCTTCTGCAGAAGCAGAACTACTCTGGGTTCGCTGAGATCCTTCAAGCAACCCTTCACGTTTCAATATAGAGATGCAAAGATCCCTTTCTGATAGATCTGCGTCCATGTCCTCTAGAGCTATAACACTAGAGGATGAGCACTCACCAGTATCATCAACTCCAGTTTTTCTGGAAGCTGACACAAGTTCTACATTTGACTTCGATGAAGAACAGCTATCATTTATACTGTCAACCTCTATACCTTTGTGCTTGCTGCCTTCAGCTGCACCATCAGTAGTGCGTTCTTCTTGAGCAGAATCTGACCTTAAATGACTTGGCTCACTATGACTTGTAGCAGGAGGCCGGAAAGGAGTTGCGATTGCTTCACTTCCATCATCAACATGAGAAAAATGTTGCTCTTTTGTTGCAGAAAGAACATTTGAGCTGACAACTGAAAAACAATCATCACTTCTCTTTGTATTCACAGGTTCATGGGCAGAAAATTTTGCAATGGGGTTCTCTTTTTGTTTCCTCCGGGAGTATACAAGATTAGGAACAGTTTTTTCAGACATTGTGCTGATAGTTGAGTGCTGGGAGCTTATGAAAGTTAATGGGCAAGACAAATCAGCATTTTCTCTTCTCTCTGTGACTAATATAGCTTTTCTGCAGCAACTGTAACTGTCATCATTACAGTTGTGGCACATCTGCCTTCTTCCAGTACCAAGCCAATTGTATAAAACAAGGTGTTTACCAAGGTCAGAATCATGAAATAAAGTAGGTTCAATAGAAAGAAAGGAACTTTGTATCAGCATTTCACCTGGAACAACTGTGTAAATATTCTCCAGTATGAAAGCTTTAAACTCTCAGATAATCTCACTAACACTCTGTTTATGTTTTGAAAGTTGAATTCAGACCCCGCAACAAAAATTTACCAAGATGTACTTCCAATCCAGCTCACTGTCAAAGAAGAAAAAAGACACTAGAAGCAAAGAGATCAGAATGGAGATAAAATGAAAATGTAAAATGAAGATGTGAAATTTCTCTTGCCTGATTTAAACCTTGATAAACTAAATAGTTAATCAGGTGCGTGTGTGCGTATGTTATCACATCCAAATATATATTTAGCATGCATACATTAAGTACTCCAGGTAGCTAAAACATTACTCTACCAGAGAATTCCTCACATAGTAATTATAAATGTGACTGAGGTTCTGCATCATGTCAACTCAATGTTCTAATTTATCTTTTCCATTAAGAAGATTACACCTTATCACCAACTCCAAATCAACAGTACTCTCTTATACATCTGGCACATCATTATGAATTACAAGTAGATTGTGAGGACGCAGGAATCAATCATCAGGATTGGTTACATTAGAGGGTATGTTCAGCTATGATTGCAATTGACCTGATCCAAGCACCTTCCTATTAAAGAATGACCAAATTAACCAATGAACTGGATTTGAGTCACCCAATACCTACTCAGAACCATCCATGGTTGTTATTGCATGTCATCTCATTCAGCAAATCCGATGGTATACTTTTTTCATGCATTACCAACGCACCTGCAATATCCACCCCCAGCCCCAAAAGCTAAAGTTTCCCATATGTGCTATCAAAATTTGCTCATCTCCATATTTTGCCCTTCTTAAAAAACCACCAGCATTGAATAAGTCTACGGTTTAATACGTCATTGAAGTTCACTCAAACATGGTCTGCCTGCAATTACAATAAGCATAAACCTGACACCTACATTAATTGGGGTCAATTCTATAAACTTTCCACTCCCACCATGTCTTAACAAATTGTCATCAAGCCATACATCCTAAATTCGTGTTTAACTACAACAACTAAAATCATTCTAATCCTTCTCCCACTGTTTGGTATTCAAATGATCTCTCTCGCACAAACCGAAGCCTCTAGCAACCACTTTAAACATGTTTGTTCCCAATTATCAACCTTCACCTCATTCTGTATAGACGCCACAACCCATTTTACTATGAATAACATCAGTAAACAATTCATCCTTATATGATCACTTATCCATATTAAACATGGATCATATATTGACAAAGACAAAATCATCAGTGCATAAGACAAAATCATTAATAATAGAAGGCCCTAAGCTGGAAATGCAATTTGTGCTTACTTGTGACATATCAACCATACAGTTTTCAAACCAAAAGGCAAGAAACCTCTCATTACAGATTTGCATTGTTAGGTCTCACTAATACCCTCTTCAACAAAGTTGCCACAAAATAAAGGACCAACGAAGAGTCACAATATCACAAACCAAGGATGGTACAAATTGAACACTCAACGTAACTACCCCATCCATCTCACAAAACGTTGGACTGACCAGCCTTCACTAATCCAATAGGTTTGACTCATGAGAAATATCAATCAACTAGGCAAACACCCTCAACAAGGCATTGTTACCATACATCACTCAAACACATATATATATTCACGCCAAACAACAACAACTTTATCACAACTCCCATTTCCTCGCCTTAATCTTCTCCCCAAATCAAAGTTAAACCCTAAGGAGGATTATAATTTTCAATACAAGTCTCACTCAACAAATCCAATACCAGTTCCACCCCCTTCACAACAACAATAAAACCCAAAACACAAAACTTTTCATATATCTCCACTAAATCTCCGAAACATTGATTAAACCCATTATTTCTCAATCAGTAGTTCTTATTCATACCTAGTCAGTGGGCTATTGAATCAAGTAAATACAACAACAAACACAATGCTTCAACTTAAATATCATCACAAACGAGCAAACAAACAAATCATCAAACCAACACCACAAATTAAGAAAAGAAGTAAACAGCAATCGCAAATGCAGAGTTCAATCAATACAGAGAAATTAAAATCATGGTAAGAGGAAAATTACCCTCAACGAGAAAGAGAAACGCTTCTTCAATGCCCAGAACCACCACCGTTTCTCTTTCAGTATGAAATGAATTCAATGCCCCTCTTCTAAATGATATATGTATGTCACATGCCTCTTCAACTTCAAATTCTCTTTTTCTGATGGGACTTTCACATAGTAAGCATATGTATGTATGTATATGTATATATAGTGTTGTCCCTTGTGACTACACTATTCAATAAATTAAAATCCAGGCATAATTGATATGTAAATTCACCTTTTTGTGCTTATTTAAGGATGTGCACTCATTTTTAACTTTGATAACATTAAAAAAGCTCTCAAAATTTTGTTACCCATTATGATTTTGTTTAGTGTTAATGATGCCTTTAAGTATGGGACAATTAAAAATTTTCCAAAAATATATTTCATGATCTCATATTAACCAGAATAATGATTTTATTAACGGAGTATTAGATATAACGATCTTATTAACGGATTATTAGACTCTAATTTAATCAGAATAACAATTTTATTAAGAAAATAACTAGCGCAATATATTTTGAATAATCGTAATAATACAAATAGATTTTATCATTATTTTATTTTATATTAACTGAAATAACGATTTTATTTACGAAAATAAGAGTCGTGTATATATTTTGAATAACCATCTTACTATAAATAGATTTTATTATTATTTTACTTCACAATAACCAAAATAACGATCTTATTTTATTTTCCATTAACCTTAACCGAAATAACGATCTTACGCTTATATTTTGAATATAAGCTATAGAAACCAGGATTGGTATGTAGAGATAGAAAGCATTATATAATCCAAGACTGTATATATACATTGTAACAATGAAATGCTCAAACAATGTATCTCTCAGCCTTCTCAACAGTTTGATCACATAGTTAAACATCCATTTGATGCAGTACAAGAAGCACATCCTTGCTTGGACTAAATGAAGTTGGTGTAGAAGGAAAAGAAATGAAAACTAGGCTATATGAGTCAACAACAATCAGGCCATAGATATCTGCAGATCAAATCACTGGAGAGTTTTTCTTCTCATGAAAATTGTATAATTCAGATTTGAGAGAGGTTCTGAGATGTCAAAAGCTATAAGAATAGTTATGCATCTCCCAGCAGTTTTGATATGGGATGCAAATACAACTTGATGGGAGCACAATTGATCAGAAATTGTTCACATGCTGGTTTCGGCATTGGCGTAATGACGGAAAAAGTAATTGAAAAATAGCAGCAACAGCTTCATCTGGTATGCCATATTAGAGCTAAGGAACCACCTTCATGGTCTTCAGTTGGTTCACTTATCAACCATTTGTTGCATTTGTCTGGTTCGCAAGGGGCCGGTGTGGCTTTGGAGCTGGATCACACAAGGTAATAGAAATAAGCAGAAGTGAAGAAGTTAAGAATTTATGAACTGATAAGAAATATTCAACGATCAATTCTCTCTCCAAGTCTGTGCTAAGAGATTTTATGGTGTATATAAGCATGTTGGAGAAAGTAAAATGAATAAACAATGAACAATAACATCCCCAACTTATGCTTTCATGGATCTTACACACCATTTGGATTTCCTTGTTCATAGAAATTTCGAAAAAGAGCTACAGCTTCTGATGCCATGATGCCTCCAGTACATTTGAAACTTTTCCCTCTAGGAACTTCACCACTACCACATAAATTATAATGATAAGTTAAACGACAATCATTGAACCTAGAGTGCATAATGAATGGAAGATGTATGTAGAAAAAATGATGACTATGGCACTCTCACATGCTTTGAACTAAATAAGTTGAATAGTGATCACATAGAACTTTAAGAGAAGGATAGGTAAACCTATTCCATTTTGTAGAACTCTAAAATATCTGAATAATGAAAATCTAAAGTTTCAAGAGACAAGCAAGAAATATGATATGGCAGCTTTTGGAGCATAAATTATTTCACTTTCATGTGTTGTACTATCGCAGATGATTGATTACTACTTCAAGGAAGTACCAAAGAGTTCCAAGAACAAATAAAGGCTTTCAATGAACGCATGGGTGGAGACACACAAAGCCGGAGTTATAAACACATGCACATAGAATATGTAAATGAATTATGTTAAACAATAGAATTATCACTAGCTCATACAATACAAGAGCCATCTGAAGTAAATTAATACTCTACTCTAAAGAATCTGAAAGTTATAGGCAATTTCATGTAACATCTCAAATTAAATTAGTGTGACTTTCGGTTCAGAAATAAACCTTGTGCGTGGCATTGAGGTAATTGAATGCAGTGATAGTATTGATCCACATCCTCCAAATTTGTCATTTGCACATCCATAAAATACTTCCCCTATGCCTAGAAATTAGAAGAATGATGCATCTAAATATTGATAAGTAAAATCAAAATTAAAAGAAAACCCCTTTGATTATAATATCATTAAAGAAAGAGCATATGCATACCAAGAATTGATAAAGCAGCAGCGCACATAATACACGGTTCACAAGTTACATAAAGGCAGCATTTTGAGAATTTTTCAGCAACCTCTGATGTAGAAAGTCCATCTCTTTGCCATTGATCGAGAAGAAAATCAATAGCTTCCATCTCTGCATGTCTTGTAGCCTGTGGCAAGGAAAAGCAGAATTGCTATAGAAAAATCCACCCGGAGTAGACTGTATTCATTTAGTGCACATTGATAGTAACGGATACAAGGTAAGCGACAGAGAGCAATCACTGCACTACTTTGTTTCTTTGCCTCATAGATAAGGTTTCTAGGAGACATATGTTAAGGAGTATCTATTTAATGTACATCTTTGAGATATACAAGTCATGGAAATGTAGTGATCATTACACTAGTTAGTTTCTACTTTCTTATAGATAATTCCTGGAAATATCAATGGGATATATGAGTCATAGGCTTCCTAAAAAGTACTCAAGAATAGCAAGCACACACGTTTATTCTAGTGGAACTGTACATGGCCTAAGTTACAATAAGTTACAACTGCAAGTCAAAATAAATCCATATGCAGTGTTTATGCAACCTCTACTAAAACTTTTCACAACGCTACTTACTAAGACCTTTAGAAGTGGACAGATTGATTTATATTTCACTTGCAAAATCCTATGCAACTTCAAACACAGTAGGCCAAACAACTAAATTATTTGTTTTACACATTCTAGAAAGTAACAACAATATCTAAGAAACAATGAAACAAATGACATAATTTGTTTATAAAAATATCAAAGTGAAAACAAAGCAATAATCAACTTACATTTCTTGTCTCGTTAGTACGATTTCGGCCTTTAGCAATGAGCTTTCCCCCCTCCATAATTACACATCTGCTTAATAGTTTGACAGATGAAAAAATCGCCCAAATTAAGTTAGTAAAGTAAGCAAGTTTTAGGTTTCAGTTTCTCAATTGTCTTTTAATACAAGCAAATAAAAAAATTGTTGTTAATTTAAGTGTGTTTAATTAATTTAGGACTTCTCTTAATGTAATCAAAATCTACTATGCTTATTTAAACTTGTACAAAATTGTAGAACTCATTCATTCAGAAATAAAACTAAAACAATATTGGGTATGACCTCAACCCATTCATCATTCATCTCTCAGACTGAATCTTCCTCCCCAACTCAAGATGGAGGAACCTGTAAGTCCAATCTAAATCTTCCTGAACAACTCAGAAGGGAGGAAACTTGATCAATACCCCAAACACATCCCAAACTTACTGATTAGGATTCACAAACTAGGAGATCACAATTATCTTCAATGGTTGATATCCATCCATATGTTTATCAGCGGCAAAAGCAAGGCTGAATAAATATCTAGTGACTACCATCTTCCGAGTGACAAGTGCTTTGCGAGTAAACAAAAAGGACTCTGAGAACAACATGGTCATATCCACCAACCATGAGATAATCATGACATGGATAATTTCAGATGTCATTAAGTTCACCAACCATGAGAGGACCATGTTGTTCTGAGTGTCATTGTTTTTTTAATTGGCAAACCTCTATGAGTTAGAGGATGGTAGCCATCAGGTAGATACTCCAAAAGGACAATGTTTGTGAATCCTAATTAATAAGTTAAGGAATGTTTGTGAATCCTAATTAATAAGTTAAGGACAATGTTTGGAGTGTCGATGGGGATTCCTCCCTTTTGAGTTGTGGGTGGGGGAAGATTCAAACTGAGTGGAGGTATATTCAGCCACATCCACTCAATACAACGGTGGCTGGTGTGAGGTTTATCTAAGGACTTTGAGCTCTCCTCCTCACAAGCTGGCTTTTGAGGGTGGTTCTCTTAAGGTTTTTATCGTTTCGAATCAGAACCTAACCCTTACGCCTCCATATGGCGGGCATGGAAAGGGCTGCTTAGGAGGGTTGCGAGCGGTGAAAGGGGTCGAGTGGGCTATCTAGAGGGGAGTCGCCGTTGATACGGAAAGTGCTACCTAGAGGGTTGCGACCGGCAAAAAGTGCCGAGTGAGTTGGCTAGAGTGAAAGTCGCCATGGTTCCAATAGTTGAGATGATAGCAGATAATCAAGACACTAGTTTTGTTATGATTTCTTCTTAGAACTTTAAATAAGTATGGTAGTCATGTTTACCTTAATAGATTTTCACAATAGAACTTAAAGAAGTATAGTAGCCATGTTTAACTTAATAGGACTTTAAATAAGTATAGTTGCCATATTTACCTTAACTAGAAACTCCTCTGAGTTTAGGACTTTATATAAGTATGATTGCTTTGAGTTTAAAACTTCAAATAAATATAGTTCCTTTAAGTTTTGGATGACTTTAAATAAGTACAAAGAATTCTTTTGAGTTTCCAAGTTTTATTTTTATTTAACCTACTACCTCCTAGAAAGATAAATAAGTAATAACATATTAAAAAGAGATAACCCCTAAATTATTATTTTTTTTTCTTAAAAAGAATTACGCTAACAACATTCTATTTCAAAATGATTTCTATTTCTTAGACAAATAACTGCCACAACTAGATTGTAGATTATATTCACCTTCACAAGAGGTAAATTTCTCATTACTTATACATCCTCACTTGTATCAAACACATGTCGCATGCACTCATATCATATACCAACCATGAAAAATTTTCTACTAACAATGAAATAATACGAAGGGTCTAAGAAACATTACCCAACAGGAACTTCAAGGCAGTCCAGGGCAAGTTGTGCCTGGCAAAAAGTATTAAAAACATGAATAACAAGCAATTGTCACAAATTCTAAACCAATGAAATATCTAACAGAAGACGAATACATTGAAATCAAGAGTCTGCATCAGTACCTGTTCGATTGCAAGTTCCATAAATGTGTGACTGTCTTCTCCAGGAGACCCCATCTGCAGTCCCCTAAAAAAACTTATAAATTGATTGAAAATAGGAAAAGAAAACGTGGAATAAGTAGCTTTCTATGTAATTTGGAACTTTTGTCGAACAGGTATTGTGCAAAATAAAAAACAGTTGGAAGTTTTGTCAATGAAAACCTCTTTGCTTGAATAAATATCAAATTGGGTTTCTATATTCTTATTTCATGAACACACCAAGGACTAAGCCGCTAAAAAACCCAATTTATATCTTTCTGATTTATCAAAGCAAAATACAAACCCATAAAATCTAATGGAATCAGTTTGACAAAATGGAGAGCAATATTTTGTATTGAAATTGTCACTTGTTAAACCACTTTAGATGTTATTGTTAAATAGTGAAATAAAATCTATCCAAAACTAGAGGCTTTGGTTAAACATTAATAAAAATGAACTATGTACATACAATTGCCAGTTGCAGAACTATGCAAAAATAACAAGAAGATGGAACAAATATCAGACTTTTTCTCTCAGTTCTGCAATTGGAATATAAATAACAGACTCATGTGGAATGCTTTTATTTGACTTCCTACTGTTTCTGTTCTGAAGTCTCAACAATGTCTGCTTCAAGTATTCTAGCCTAATCTTGGCTCTGCATAGTCTCTCCATTTCGGCCTCAGCCGCTTGTAATCCTCCTGCCATCAATTTTACTTTTTTCTTTTCTTTCTTTGATTTCGCTTTAAGAAGCTTCTTCAAGCTCATGTCGTCGCTGAACTCAATATTGGCCTGATAAGCAACAAACATCAGTGTCAACAGACAGCAGTTTGACTGGGAAACGAAAGATTATGCCATTTGTCTTAATTAACAAGAAACCTTTTCTTATGTTATGACTGACCACAATCATCTTCCTAAAACTTTTCCGGCGGTTAAGAAATTACTGATAGGTACAGGCATCATGTAGTAAATGATACCAATAGTTCCATAGAATTATATTAAGCATTAAGCAGTATCCAGTAAGTTCTTTACGAAAAAGTAATTATGATTTCCATGAAGAGAGCTTTCCGAAATTCTTCATAGAATCTTAAGGAGAAAATTTGTTGGATACAGAACTTAACACCAGTTTATAATTTCTAAATATGCTATCAATTTAATACAGAGACAAAGAAAAGGAAAGAGGATAGGGATCTAAATCTCAACTTACTTGATTGCTATTTGAAGGTGATTCTGAAGAAGCTGTTTTGTGTTTAGTTTTCTCCAAGCTGATGTCTGATGAATTTTTATCGGCCTTCTTTGAAATATGCCGGTCATGTGATACTTCCACTATAGCATCCTTCAATGCCGTATGATCAACAGATGTCACCTTCTCATTTTCCAATTTAGATACCTTGGAATTTCTAGCAGAACTGTAAACTTCTTCCACTCCCTCTGCCTATAACACAAGGAAGCTGATTAAGCTCAGGAATAAAGCAAGTACATTAAAATTAAAGTTTCTGACTAACTAGTCATCTGAACCAAATGCAGACGTCATAATTGAAGTAGGTTTGTGATGCATGTCAAAATAATAGATTTTGCAATTGAAATTTATTAAAAAGTAATAATCTCCTCTTGATAGTTCCAAGATCATTCACAAAATGGAATAATCGTATTGTAAATTTGCAGATCCAGTTATATTCAAAGCCAAGAAAATCGCATGGAAACCACTTAGTTAAAATCTACGTTAAATTGAGAACAGGCAATGAAGTCCAAGAGAAGTTTGACCAGGTGATTTAATAGTATGAACCAGTTACTAACCTTTCTTGCTTTTAGGGCTATGTACCTTGCATTTTTGAACCATTTGTTCACCTGCAAAGTGCAACTAGTATTGAGATTAGAGCATCATATGGAATGAAGAATGTCAGATTTCAAAACAAAGTTCCTAAAAAATTGATGTCATATTAACTAATTTATGTTTATCACCATTCTCTTAGCAGCACTTCTTAATATGATTGTTCACATGTCTATACTACTGCATATTAAATCTCATACTTCATTTGGTACACAACTAAATCAGAATAAAACAATATTTGTGCACTCCAAACATTAAGGAATAACATGCTTCAATTAGTACGGAGACAAAGTTCCCCTGGTTTATATTTTACTTCGTAAGAAGCGAAAATGAAAGGAACAGTTTTGGCATTAAAAGTTATCCAGCAACATAAAGCAGAGTTGACTCAAATGTCAAATATTCCAACTACTTAACTGAATAACCATCTAAACTATAGGTGAAACAATTCTATGGGTGATTAGACAGAAAATATTGTCCCACTGTAGACATTTTTCAGATCTCATCCTAAGAGCTCAAGTTAATACCTTTTCAGAGGTAAGACCTAACTCCTTAGAAAGATTTTCCTTCACGCTTCTAGGAGGAAGTTCATTCTCAGCAAATGCTTCGCGAAGCTTCTGTTGTGACAGAAAGTGACAAGGCAACATAATTATATTACTTGACACATTACTTCTATTTACTTGGCATTGAAGAATGCTCAATTTTGGTGTACTACCTCAACAGAACTGGCAGGAATTCTGAAAAAAGACCTTCTAATTTTTGGGACTTCTGATGTTTTGACATTGGTTCTCTTTTCCTTACTTCCGTACAAAGTCATAAGGGTGCTGACTGCTTCTGACTCCTTTTCTCTTCGCCCTCTCTTAGCAGGACCCCAGTCTTCATCTTCACTAACTTGCTCATGTCCAGCAGCATCCTTTCCGAACATTTCCTAAGAGTCCGAATAAAACAAACATAAAACTATCACATAACAGATAATGATGAGTGAATGAAATATACATAGAAATGTGTTCTATTCTATGCATATAATATATATATATATATATATATATATATACATATATATATATATATAGCTAAACCATTAGCCACAATGACAATTTTACAAGAGATATGCATAGTTAAGAGTAGTTGTATACACTGTTCACACCATCTATATAGAACAGATAACTTGCCACACAGCTAAAATATGTCTTTCATGTTCCCATTGGCTAGCAGCCATTTCATTTTGACATGTCCCGAAATCAGCTGGTAGCCATCCCATTTCCAACTAGATGGAAAGGAAACTGCCTTTCAAGTCTGAACTTGTAATTATAAAGACATCAAAAAGTTTTTAGTTTTGAAGTCAAAAGAAACAAGGTGATACACAAAATCTTCCCTATGTTTCCGCTACCATCATCTAGATTTCTCCTTTTCATCTACCTGTATGATAGAGGTGATTTTGGATTGTCAAGATAACATTATCATAACCCTCTAGCTCATCTACTACACCATCCCATCAGTTGCTTTCTAAATATATGTACCAAACAAACAACTCAAAACTTATGAAACATCCTTGAGAGACAAAATAAACACTCAAGGCTACTTAAATTCCACATCAGATCTTTTTGCTCTACACTGAACCAATTTATATCCACTTCCCCAAGGTAGAGATACTCACATCATAGAGCTTTCTGTAGTCAACTGCTTGTCGCTGCCGACGACCATAAATAATTTCTGCATCACTCGTCTCATCAGAGCCCATGCTGCTGTCGGCTGAATAATTCTTGCAGTTCAGACCCTCTATCTTCCACCTCCTGGATCTCAGAAAGGCTTCATCATCTGAAGACCATCTCAGGCTCGTTGAACTGCTAGCATCATCATCAGATCCTGATGCATTGATGCTGCAACTGTTCTCCACCCTTTCAGGATCATAGTCGTAATCTTCAGAATCATCTGAAGGCCAATCTGGTTCTTGATTTAATGACGCATTCCCATCAGGAAAAGCAGCTTCTTCTTTGAAAATGTCCTACATGCCAAAATAACCATATCATTATAGCAGCAAATGCAAATAATAGTATTTTCATAAACAACTAAAGTATTTTGCCAACAAGAATTAGAATCTTATTAGAAAGTTTCGTTACATTTATGGAAGAGTTCTTATTCGGGTCCTACTCATACCAAAGCAAAGGGGGATTTCTTTTGCAAAGTTATCTCACACAAACTAAAAGAATTTGATAACCTGCCAATTGCTGTCGACAGAGTAGTGAGTCCCGATATGTGCATTCATCGCTTCTATAATTTCCATCTTACATTCACACAATCTGCAAAACCATCCCTGATCACCTGGAGGTACTGTAAATTATCAATCAACCTAACATTCTGATGACGACACCTTTCAATACATGATTCAGTACAGAGGTTCAAATAAAATAGAAGTGAACTTACTGCTATCAATGTCCAACGGGGGATCATGACATTTTTGGTGAAATCCGCGATTACATGTTCCATCACAAAGCACAATGTCATCATCTGGGAAAGCTTCCCGTAAGTTGCACTTTGCACAAATGATCTAGAAACCAAAGGATGATGCGTTAACAAGTATTTAAAATATCACACACAACCATGTCTCAAGAAGCCAACACTACACAGACTTCCTTAACCAAAAATCTCAACTACGCAGCAAATAATATTGAAACAAAAAGGCAAATAGCTATAGTTTTATGTTGTTACATGTTCATGGTGAACAGATCCATCAGGAGCAATGAATGAGTCATCAATAGATCCAACCGAACTAAGAGAATGAAGCTGGTGAAGTGCATCACGGATCGCGAGTTTACACTTAAGTATCTGATCCTTTGCCCGTTGAAGTTCAGTCTCTGGCCTTATCTTTTCTCGACTAATCAGTATCACAATAAGATTACCCAGAATCAGAATCAATAGCAATCACAAGAACTTCAAATGAAAATAATCAAAGGTAAAATTACCTCTGTCCTTTCCAACCTTCAGCAGAGTAAGCATCAATAAGATTCTGCTCCAGCTTCATTTTTATCAAAAGATACCTAGTTCGCCTCTGCAATCGTGAAGGTTCATCAAGCTCCACTTTCTTCTTCTTCTTTCTCCTCCTCCGCCTCCTTAGCTTCTTTATTTCAATATCTCCATCTGCCTCTTTCACATTCCCTTTAACATTTTTACCTTTTTTCTTCTTCAAAGAAGATTTCTCACTACCAGACTGATTCTCTAACTTAGACTTAGAAATTCGTTTCTTTGAAAATTCAAAACTCTTCGTCTTCTCCTCCTCCTCGTTCTTCCTAGTCTTCTTAGTCTTCTTCTTCTTCAACCTTAACGAAGCAATGAGTTCAGAGTCCTCCTCTCTTCTCCTCTTCTTCGATTTCCCAACAACTTCTCTATTCTTTGCATCTCCACGCATATCGCTTCTTCTCTACTCCAATCAAAAAACACAAACCGTACTTATTTCAAATCATAGTTCACTGATTGACAACAAAACAATTCAAGATTCACATTAAATAAACACGAATAGACACATTATTGATCATCTCTACCACATAAAACACTAAAATTGAAGGAAAAAAGGGAAAGTGAACAGCTTCATGACCTATGATAACACAACATAACCAACCACTCACAAGAAGATGTCTCACTCACCTTGATAACACACACAGAGACAGAGATGATTTTGACATTCAAGAGGTCTCTAATTTCCACGTCTGTCTACTTCAATCTCAAACTTGCTTCAGACTCTGCAGCAATACATATTTCTACAACTTTTCAAGCTTGCTGATCCACCTCTTCTAATACAATTCAATACAATCTTGATTAAATAATAGTACTAATCTAGAAGAGTATAATGTATATGTATATAGTATATTATATACATAATTCTTCGATACAATAATTTTTCAATAAAAATAAAAATGAAAATTCTCACTCCATAATTATTACCCCTTTAATTAATTTATTTATTTTTAATTTAAATTGATTCAAGTGAAGTTTCAACTAATTTTTGTTTTGTTGTACCATTCCTGCCAACAAGTTTGATATGTTTTAGATATGAAACATAAGTATTCAAGTTGTTTTAGCTTGTCCATCATGTATGATTCTTGATTTGAACTAAGTATAAGTGATGCAAAGTCCTAAATATTTTTAGAGATGCTTGAGAAGTAATGATGGTTGTTCCATCAATAGAGATGAGAATATTGGTGTATTTATTTCGTCTAATGATATTACTAAGAATGTGACAAATGACCAATTTTCATTAGTTTGGTAAGTGTAATATTTCCTTTACTTGGAACAAATTCACAACTAATGAAAGAATTCAAATTGCAAACGATCATGCCACGATCTTGAACGTGTTTTCTCCTTTCACAAAACCCCCTGACAATTTGAAAAACTTCACTTCAGGCCAACTCTATGAACTCACAGATGTAAGATCACTCATTGACTTCTGGCAGTGACTTATAGGCACCCAATTAGCTTTTAGCCTTTATCAGGAAAAAATGTTAGACGGCTCAGAGTACTAATATAGACAAGGTAATAATAGCAAACAAAAGTATCCACATATCATCATCAAGAAGAAGTTGAACTTAAAAACAAATTTTGTTTCTTGTTGTATCCAGTAATACATTGGTAAATCATGGAGTTTTCATACTTGCGATCACTTGTATCTTATTATTCTAATCACATAAAGAGGAGGGAACTGCATTGAAGATGACTGAAAACAGCATCTTCTAGCCTACAACAAATACCCAGAAAAGAAAACCCAAAAAAAAAAAAAAAATACGCATGACCATGAAACCAGCCAACAGTCACCAAATTGGTACCGAGAAGATCGTCACAGCCTGTGAAATGGAAACACTTCAATGTTAATAATATAGATAAGTGTATTTAATGGACGCTGACAAAGAATCACTAGAGGTATCATAGGATAGTGATAAAACATACACCTTGAGAAGTAACTGCGTATATAATTGCAAAATTATCCATATAAGTAATTATTTAATGGACATTGGACACTGACACAGCATCACTAGAGGTACAGGGCTTATAGATACCTTGAGAAGTAACTACAGATATAATTGCGATATTATGCCATAATGAGTAATATGAAGGTATGCCTCTACTTCTATTTGATATTAAGGTATAAGCATCAATGTTGTCTTTGTTATGGGTATGCCATAAATCCTAATAGTAACCCATGTATGTATACTTACACAGCCTATGATACTAGGGGCCTAGAAAGAATAGAATGCACTAACACAAACTAGAGAGAAACAAGAGATCATATAATAGATAAAAACTAGGATATGTAAAAGTAAATATAAAACGTATATCAGCCTGCAGAATTAACCAAAACTAGCCACACAACCTACTGAATTACAAGAAGCCATTTATGCATAATTCAAAACATATGGACAGCTATGAAATCATTAGAAATAGAGATCTATAAGAACCCAAAAAGCCTCCACCTTCTCCCACAACACTCTTCTACACCTCATCTCTAGAAGCTGACAACATTTCCAATTCCTCTCTTGCTTTTGCTTTCATTTAAAATTAGCTCCATTAAAAATCTAATCCTATTTTATAAGAAGGCAGTTGCACGCTTATTTACCGCCTGCTCCCTCCCCGTATATCTTCAAATTGAAATCATAGAAACCCCAGAAAAATAAAAAGGGCAATCCACTCAGCCAAAGAAAACCCTTTTTCATTTATTTGCTTTGCTACTAATGTTTACCACAATGGATTATCAGTAATTCTTAAATGTTAATATCATTCCTATACAACATTTATTTCTAGACTTCTATTGCTTGTTCTGGTTGATAAAAAACCATAAGATCCAGCATTTTGTCTTAATACATTGACGCAAGCAGGGTCAGTTCTCTTCTGACAGAAAGCTCAGATCCTCTCACAACTCCTAAGTTAACATAATTACCATAACATTAAGTCCCTTCCACAGATCCTTCACTACTGAAGATGTAAACAAAGATGAACTCACCTATTCCTCACCAGATAGGGTAAATAAAAGAAAATGCAAAAACTCCACCGCAAATTGTCACTTATTATCATAACTTCCATGCATACTTTCCCACAATCATTAACAACCCAAACAATAAACAATCCAGTAGCAACAATTTTAAATAAAACATAATTATCAAGAGCTCAATTTAGGTCCTCATCAGAAATTCTAAACTAAAACACAGATCCACAAATCCATAACCATAATCGCACAATTTCGAACGATGATCAATCCGTACAACAGATTCTTCCTAATAGCTCAATTAGAATAATAAAAGTGGCAATAGATTCACAAAGAGCGATACCAGAGGAACTCAGTGGTGCTCCGCGGCGTGCTTCAGCTGGTGCTCGAGATGGCGGCGCTCCTCCGGGAGAGCGACGAGATAAGAGAAGAGCATGCCGCCGAAGCAAATATGATAGATAGGATCGCCGGAGCCAGTTTGTATGTATTTCTTGTGGTAGGCCATGAGCCCACGGTCGACTGCTTCCTTCATGTAGTTAATAGAAAGCATCGGCTTCACGTAGGCAGGTAAATCCTTCACCTTCATTCCCTTAATCTCGTTGTAAACCCTCCTCATTGCCATTTTCGATTCTTCCTCTCCTTTCCAACCCTAACTCGTCTGTAATCCCTAACCTGACCTTCTTCGCGAGAAGACCACCCCTTTTATATTTTCTATTTTGCTTCGAATCGACAAATTACAATTTCTATCCCTGGCTGTAATCATAATTGGAATAGTCGCGATAAAATGTTACATACTTCTCGCCTCTTTTTTTTCTCTCCTCGTACTATCTAATATTTTTACAAAATTTATATATATAATAATTGTTGTTTTCCGCCTATTTTTCATTCAACCAATAATACAGTGTTGAATTTTAGGAGCGACACGTGATTTTGAAATAGTTAATAAAAATATATGTATTTATTGTATTAAAAATATTTATTTCTTTTTTAGTATTATTATAATATTTTTTAAGATCTAAAATATATTTTTAATATCTAATTTAATCATTTTAAATTATAATATTATTCATAATCATTATATAAAGAGAACTAATTTCTTCTGCTCCTTCATTCTTTACTTCGTTTTAATTTTTGTTATAATACCTGACCCTCACAAATAAGCATGTTCTTTTACAAGTAGCATTACTTTTCGTTAATTTTAATTTTAATTTTTCTATATAATTTTTGTTTTATGTAGTAATAATATTATATTATTTTGTCTTCTATTTCGTTTTTTAGGTATCACATAGCACTATTTCTGATGGTAAGTTTTTTTTTTCTTTTTCTTTTTAATTTCTTTTCATGTGATAATTCTTTTTTACTTCACTTTTTTTTTTTTTTATAATTCTATTCTATTCACATATCTCAAGTAAGTATTTCAAATGGGTTATTTTAGTTTTCGTTATTTAGTGTAATTATTTTAGTTTTTATTTTTTAAATAATTTTAATTTTTTTCATATTTTTATTTATTAATTTTCATCCAATTATATTATAATAATTTTAGTTTGATTTTCACTTTGATGTAGTTATTTTTTTGTTCTTTTGTGTAATGTGTTTTTTATTTTTATATTTTAATAAATTTATTTTTATTTTTGTCATTTTATGTAATTGATTTTTTTTTCCATGTTTTAGGTCTTATGAATTATTATACATACTCTTTCATGGAGAAATTAAAGAGAGAAGATGGGAGAGAAAGAAAGAAAAAGAATAAACAAACATAATGTGTATATATTTAATTGTAATATATTATATTTTATTCTACGCAAATAATTTTATACAAATTTAGATTTGATTGCTATATTTTTGTACAGGTAATACCTAAATTTAAACTTTTATTGTAATTTTATATTGATATATATGAAGTGAATATTATTTTGATTTTAGTAAAATTTTATGTTGATTTTTATTTCTATTTCTATTAATTAGTAAGAATTTAAAAATATTATTATATAATTTATCGATGTTTGTGTGTAGATACATATCTCTTATTTTATTTTTTTAAATATCACATTAATTGTAAGAATATATATATATATATATATATATTTTTTTTTTTTAATTATATATGATAAATAGTGTTTTTTTTATCTCTTATTCTATTTTGATTTTAGTAAATTTTTATATTGATCAATATTTCTATTAATTAGTTAGATTTTTAAAAAATAAATTTTTACATAGTTTGTCGTGTGAAGATATCTCTCATCTTTTATTTTTTAAGCATTATATATATATATATATATTTAAAAAAAAAAATTATATAGATATTTGTGTATGAATATATATTTCTTATTTTTTTTAAAAAAATATCACATTAATTCTAAGAAAACATTTTATATTTAATTATATATGATATATGGTGGTTTTTATTGATGTATATACATATATATATATATATATATACATTTTATTTCCTTTTTTAAACATCTCATTAATTGTATATATATATATATATATATATGTATTCTTATTTTTATTTTGATATGAGTAAATTTTTATATTGATTTCTATTTTTATTAATTAGTTATTATTTTTAAAAAAAAATATGTAATTCGTTGATTTTTTTTTTCCGAATACATATCTCTTATTTCTTTTCTAGACATCTCATTAGTTTTGAAAAAACAATTTGAAAAAATAATTATAAATATACATAATAATTGAGTACTTAATAAAATTTAATTATAAAAATAGATTAAACATAACTATAAAAGTGGTTTTGGAAAAATAATTATAAATGTACATAATAAAATCATTAAAAAATATTTATTAATAATAGTAGTATAAATGTACATATATTTTAGTAAATTATATTATATTATATATGTGGTGCTAAATAAACCACAGCCAAATATTAGGCTAAGATTGCTTGAGAAAATAGCTAAAAAGCTTACAGAGATAATCTCACAGAGTTTAGCTCTAATGAATGAAAAATCGGCCCCTTTACAATCATCCCTACCCCTTATTTATAGGAGGTATTTGGGTCCTATTTCTATTTGGATTGGGACTCCCTATCTTTCTTGAATTCGGTCTCCTTTTTGGGCTTGGTCTCATTCTTGGGCTTGGTCTCCTTATTGTATTTGGAGAAGGATCTCTTAATCGGAATTGATTTAGGAAATTATATGTGAAGCGGACTGGGCTTGGGCCCTTTTATTTTGTCTGAATCTTTGTTAGGATGGCGTTATGCTTCTCCGGCCGTAATTAGTATAGGCGCCGCTTGGGCTTTCTTCGGTCGAAAGCCTGATGGCTTCGGTCGAAGGCCCTTGATTTGCTTCGGTCTAGGATTCGGCTTTATTTGCTTGTGGAACTCTGAAATATTTTTGGGTTTCTACAACCTTACCTTTGACCCTTAAAGGTCGTAGGTTATTTTCCCACTACAGTAATCCCCCATTGCTACTACTTGATTTTTCAAGTGTGGCAATGCAAGTTAGTGGGAGATTCGATCAAAGGTTCGGGATCAATGTCATTGGCTTTTAGGATTACGGCTGAGAGTTCGGCCAATCCCCGGTTACACTTTTTCTTTGTGGTTTCCATGTATTTACATAAGTGATTTCAACCGTGATATTTCTAGTTGAAAGTATATCGTGATACCTGCTCTTTGCAATTCAGTTATATTTTACTTTTGTGATTTCGGCCGATGATGAGTCTATGGTTAACTTCTTTGGACCCGTTTCAGGTAGTGTTTTGCTTTTGGTGCTTTGTCTTTCCTTGTTTTCATCTATTGTTGTCAGTACACAGGTTTGGGGATCAATCCCCAGGTTTCTGTCTTCGGCCGAGGAGATCATTTCTTGTGCTTTTAGCTTTGGACCGGTTCAATCCCCTATTGTCTTGGGGAGTTCTGTTGGTTTTGGACTGATTTTTGAGGGTTTGTTGTGTTTGCTTCGACCGAGCGTGGCCCCATTGGGTTCTGACTGCTTCGGCCGAAGTACGTTCTTGGCAGGTTTTGCCTACTATACTTTGAAAATTCTCTCGCCCGTATCTCCCAGGGTTTTGATCGCGTTTTTGTCGTCTTTTGTCCGCAGTATACTAAATTCATCAGAGATTCGCCATTTGGTAGTTTTTGGGTTGCCGTTTGGAAATTTTGTTGGTTGCCCTTTGGCAATTCTTCTTTGCCCGAAACCTTCTGGATTTACCAGAGGTTTGCCCTTTGGCGATTTTCGAGTTGCCCTTTGGCAAAGCGTCTACGCCCGAGACCTTCTGGATTTACCAGAGGCTTGCCCTTTGGCAATTTTTTTTGTCCCGAGACCTTCTGGATTTACCAGAGGCTTGCCCTTTGGCAATTTTTTCGGGTTGTCCTTTGGCAATATGTCTTCGCCCGAGACCTTCTGGATTTACCAGAGGCTTGCCCTTTGGCAATTTTTTCGGGTTGCCCTTTGGCAATATGTCTTCGCCCGACACCTTCTGGATTTACCAGAGGCTTGCCCTTTGGCAATTTTTTCGGGTTGCCCTTTGGCAATATGTTTTCGCCCGACACCTTCTGGATTTACCAGAGGCTTGCCCTTTGGCAATGTGTCTTCGCCCCAGACCTTCTGGATTTACCAAAGGCTTGCCCTTTGGCAATTTTTTCAGGTTGCCCTTTGGCAATGTGTCTTCGCCCGAGACCTTCTGGATTTACCAGAGGCTTGCCCTTTGGCAATTTTTTCGGGTTGCCCTTTGGCAATGTGTCTTCGCCCCAGACCTTCTGGATTTACCAAAGGCTTACCCTTTGGCAATTTTTTCGGGTTGCCCTTTGGCAATGTGTCTTCGCCCGAGACCTTCTGGATTTACCAGAGGCTTGCCCTTTGACAATTTTTTCGGGTTGCCCTTTGGCAATGTGTCTTCGCCCGAGACCTTCTGGATTTACCAGAGGCTTGCCCTTTGGCAATTTTTTCGGGTTGCCCTTTGGCAATATGTGTTTGCCCGACACCTTCTGGATTTACCAGAGGCTTGCCCTTTGGCAATTTTTTCGGGTTGCCCTTTGGCAATATGTTTTTGCCCGAGACCTTCTGGATTTACCAGAGGCTTGCCCTTTGGCAATTTTTTCGGGTTGCCTTTTGGCAATGTGTCTTCGCCCGAGACCTTCTGGATTTACCAGAGGCTTGCCCTTTGGCAATTTTTTCGGGTTGCCCTTTGGCAATGTGTCTTCGCCCGAGACCTTCTGGATTTACCAGAGGCTTGCCCTTTGGCAATTTTTTCGGGTTGCCCTTTGGCAATGTGTCTTCGCCCGAGACCTTCTGGATTTACCAGAGGCTTGCCCTTTGGCAATTTTTTCGGGTTGCCCTTTGGCAATTTTGTTGTCCGTACTCTTGATGATCCTGAGAGTAGATGACTAAAAGAGGAGAAGAATTGTATACACATAAAGGACAATATGCAGCATGTGACAAATTAAACATAATGTTAAATCCGGCGTTAACATGGAAATTATTCAACTTAGATCGATATTTTGATTCTAATAACGCTTAACATGATGTTTTTAGTCAACTGAAATCACAACGGAAAGTCCAAGAGATCATGGACACATAGATACATATTTATGGAAAACCGATTTCGTATGAATTACTAGTCCTTCGTATGGTGTTTGAACCTTATTATGTATCAGTTGAGTAAAAAGATGACAAATATACACTATATAACAGTATAACGTTGCAAAAATTTAAAACCTTTACCATGCAACTAACATGTTGACTTAATAAAGTGTGCGTGACAAAAAGCAAAAGTCATGAGAAATAGCAAGAATAAATAAGCAAATTTGGTTTCTGAGTCTCTTATGAAAATTACTAATGCAGGAAATTATGTTGAAATTGTCAAAGCAGTATTATCTCATAACTGGAAAAGCGAAGAAAAAGAGGGGTATGGAGGCGTACCTGTCAAGATCGAGCAAGATTAGAGATTATTTCAAACCTAGAACTCCAAGCTTACTAGGGAAGAAATTGATCATTTGGAGGTCTACAACACTCTGAGATTTTGTATAACAAGCACCACTTATTTGACTTGGATCATCCACTAGTCTTCGGAAATTTGACATCCAATGGTGATTCTTCTTTTAAAAAAAAAGCGAGTTTGTATTGTGACGGTTGACCGGTATGTTTATGTGTTTTCAAAAACCGATATGATCCATGTTGTTGGCTTCTTTTTCTTGGTTTCTATGCTAGAGGGTTCGACGCTTTTTCTACAATGGAGGGTTCGACGCTTCTACTCCAGCCTTAGAATTCTCCGGTCGCAGCTGTTTGAGACTTCTTTTCATTGTGATTATCATTTGCACAGCTCGTACCACCGCCCAATGTCTTCATTCCAAAATTTCGTATGAGTTCAGTAAATAGAACATAGTATCCTTCAGATTGGAAGAACTGAAGCTAGCAACTCCTGTTTTCTAATTCACCGTTCAGCGATGCTCTTAATGACAGAGATGATGAAGTAGCTTGAGTAGTGCATGTTCTCCCAGAATTCTTCCACCACTCAAAAGTCATAAGCTTTTTCCATTCAAAGTCATCAAATCTGTGTAACTATGATCCATTGCAGATCTGGTAGAAGCCTGACAAAATCATCAAATTTGGTCCTTACAGTTATAGGAATCCCTGTTTGGTTCCACTTCTCGGCTTCATCATACTAATCAGCAGCACCATTAAAGCTTAACATTTAGTAAGCTCTGACGTGCCTCCGTTTCCTTCTTCTGTCACTCCTGGTAATGGTGATGAGAGCTCAAATTTCTATACCAAACAGGACTACTATTATTACTATCGCTCCGTCCTGCTCTTTGTAAATCAAAAAAATAGTTGAAAAATCGAAGCTCTATCGAGGTTTTCCACTTGATGTTCCCATGAACTACTTTCTTGCATATCTGTCATGTTCAATGATCATTACCGGCTGCTTCTGGCTCTTTAAACATAACTTTATCTCTCTCTGTTTTGATGTCTCTTTTCTCGTCTGTGTTTAAAGGTGTCTCTACCAGACTGCAGTAATCCATCTCTCTTCAACCTTCAAGAATCTCAAATACGTGAATATATTTCTTCATCTTTCTTGAATCTCTTACGATAAAGAATACAGTAACAAATTCCGGGTTTGTTCCTTCACGAGATTTTATGCTTTGATGATTCTCGAGTCTTGAACTCGTCGTGATTTCTTCTGATACTTTGATTCTCAGAAGGCAATGGCAACCCTAGCACCTGGAATTCTGGTGAAGCTGCTCGAAGGAATGAACACAGGAGTCAAATCTACAAGTGAGCATCGAAATTCGCTTCTTCAAGTCACCGATATCGTCCCAGCTGAGCTTGATGAGAAGAGTCTATGGCCTAAACAAGGATTCTACATCAAAGTATCTGATTCTTCTCACTCAATCTACGTTAGTCTTCCATCTCAACACAATGACGTTGTTTTGAGTAACAAATTGCAGTTGGGTCAATTCACCTACGTCGATAGATTGGAGCCAGAGTCTCCGGTTCCTGTTATCAAAAGCGCGAAGCCTCTTCCTGGAAGGCACCCTCTAACGGGTATTCCGAAACCAATTATGGGTCTTAGAGAAAAGGTAGACAGAAGTGAGCAGAGAACCAATTCGAAGATCAATGGACATCGAAGAGGCTCTTGGGAACAAAATGGCTCAGAATCTCCTATGTTTTTGAAGTCGGTTCCTTTGGATTTTGATCAATGCACGCCCGTGAAAGAGAGGTCCTGTTCGGTGAGAGTCATGTCACCGATGATAAGAAGGAAGTTAGATAAAGATGGGAGTGTTACTGGTGGTGTTAGGTGTTCCTATGGTGGAGGACTTTTGGCTAAAATGATGGGCAATACAAAGGCAGAAAGCCCTGCTCTGTTGAGGAAAAGTTGTGTTGTTGTTTCTTCTGCTTCTAAGTTCTCAAGGAGCAAGAGTGTTTGCGAACGCGAGCCAAGAATTCCAATTACTCCACTCAACTATTCTGTAGGTACATCTTCCTCTTCTTCATTTGCAATACAATTTTCATGATTAACTGGTATAGATGAAGAATCCGAAAATTAGAACTCACGGATGAACCCACTAGCACAATCTCAGTTTGGTAATTAGCTGCAGATAGTGGTACTAGTCTTCATATGAATTTTCCTGGAAAGCTTAGCCTTCTAGGCCAGCTCGGTATAGAATTCCACTTAACTATTGTGCTTAGTTGTGTTTGATGCGCGTTGTAATGTATCTACATTTTAACATGTTTAAAACAGGAAGTTGTGCAGCAACGAGAAACAGCTCAGAAAGTTGCCCTTCAAGCTCTAAGAGAGGCTCAAGCTACAGAAAATTTAGTTCGCTCTCTCAAGTGTTGTCACTTGTAGCTTTTGATGAGTTTAAATCATCTACTAAAGTTGCTGCTTGGCGATTTGAGAACTATATTTATTTTCCATTGCTTGCGGAGGCTGGTGAACAGTTTGAGTACCATCATCACTGATTATCGCTTGCGGAGTTGGGTCATTTGATTCGTTCCTTTCATTCTTGGATAATTCTTCCAAAAGAACCTTCAACAGGAAATTGGAATTGGGATTCCCAACGGAATCAAGTTTTGGCAATTCAAAATTCACACGGAGAGGATGTGTATGGGTAACCAAAGACGTAATACAGACCCTCTTTGTTGGATTTTTCTTGTCACTTTGGCAACAGGGCTGGATTCAGAGCTTATAGCAGTTGTTTCATGGGCTTTCCGACTGTCATTCCTCTGGTTTCAGGAAAATCACTTTCTACTACCTTCTGCACAATATGAGCAACTGGAGACTTTTTCTTTGAAGCTCTGTGAGCAATTGTTTATGTCAGTTCTATGTTTCTTGATTGCAGTTAAAGAAGATGTTTTCTCTTCCCTGATCTCCATAGCCCCTTCTAGCAAATGATAACATATTCTCTTCTCATCATTCAGTTTTTGTAAAGCATGAACTAGAGATCAAATATCAATTTTTTCTTGCAAAACCTCAACAGAGGGAATATTAGCCTCCTTAATATCGTATGCCCATCTTGCAAATCAATATTTATCAGTGAACTTCCTCCCGGCGTTTCTTCCAAGATCATATTATCGCCATATAATGGATTCATATAGTCATCAGCTTGAATAGACAAGCCACCAACACTGCAAACATCAATGTCACTTCTATCTTTTAGAGATTTGAAGATTACTTAATTTGATTCTCATTGAGAACTCATCTGGGTTATTGTCAACGTGACTTGTGATTTAGTGAAATCGTATATGTCGATTGTTCCTTCTATTTCTTTCACCACGCCAAATCCGGATTTTGAAGGAGGCCCATTTTGCAAGTGGTGTGTTTGTCTTCGAGAATTGAAACCAAATCAGTCTCCGCGCCATTTCATGTCTTATTGGCGGTTAGTTTCTTTGGGCCGTTAAGACGAAGTCGTTGAAGCCGACGGAAGTAGCTGCTGTCGCGATGATTGGGGCTGCGTAGAAGGCGAATGTTGGTATCTATTTCTCTAATGGTAGACTTCGAATGTTGTGTTTAATATTTATAACAAGAAAGTAGAAATCTCGTTCATCGTCCAGAACAAAAATTTATTGGCCAAAAACTCTCAAGGCTCTTAACCTTGTGGTCGTGGGTTCGAGCCCCACGGTGGGCGCCAAACTGTGGTGCCAAATAAACCACAGCCAAATATTAGGCTAAGATTGCTTGAGAAAATAGCTAAAAAGCTTATAGAGATAATCTCACAGAGTTTAGCTCTAATGAATGAAAAATCGGCCCCTTTACAATCATCCCTACCCCTTATTTATAGGAGGTATTTGGGTACTATTTCTATTTGGATTGTGACTCCTTATCTTTCTTGAATTCGGTCTCCTTTTTGGGCTTGGTCTCATTCTTGGGCTTGGTCTCCTTATTGTATTTGGAGAAGGATCTCTTAATCGGAATTGATTTAGGAAATTATATGTGAAGCGGACTGGGCTTGGGCCCTTTTATTTTGTCTGAATCTTTGTTAGGATGGCGTTATGCTTCTTCGGCCGTAATTAGTATAGGCGCCGCTTGGGCTTTCTTCGGTCGAAAGCCTGATGGCTTCGGTCGAAGGCCCTTGATTTGCTTCGGTCGAGGATTCGGCTTTATTTGCTTGTGGAACTCTGAAATATTTTTGGGTTTCTACAACCTTTGACCCTTAAAGGTCGTAGGTTATTTTCCCACTACAATATATTTTTTCAATAAATATTTATTAAATATATTTAATTTTTTATAATTTTTTCGATAAATAATTAATATAAAAACATTATTACTTGTGAGATACACATATATATATATATATTAAATATAAAAAGTATACAACTATTCAAATCTTTTAAATATTAATTTATTTCATTAATAGATTAAAATACATAATAAATATTAAAAATTATTTTTTTATTCACACATTTCCTATCAAGTAAAAGAATAAAACTATAAGTATAATAACTTATTATTTTATATATTTAATAATTAAATATATCATATATTTATTTTTAAAACTAAACAAATAAATTAAGTAATTATTACCACAATAAAATGTTATTTATTATTTCTATTTTAGAACATCCTATTAATTATTATGTGAAATTTAATATTAATTTATATATATAAATATATATATATATATATGTATATATGACCTTAAAACGTTTAAAAGCTAATATTTTTGGAAAATAAGAAAAAGAACCATTCAAATTATATTAATTTAATTAGAAATTAATATATACGATAATATATTTTGGTATGTTAAGTAGTATAATAGTATAGTAATTCTATAAAATAGATTATGAAAATTTATTAATATTATTAGTATAAATGGTATTAAAAAAGTTTTGAAAACATGTGATTTTTTGGAATCATTTAGTATATATATAGAATTTTTTATGTTTTAATTCTAAAAGTTTCATGAAATTTTGAATCATATTTTTGGAAAAACATTGAATGGATATGAACATGTGATTTAAAATAATAAATATTTTAGAATTTAGAAAAAGAAAACTATATTTTCCTATGATAGAACATATTTTATTTATATTTTATAACATCATAATAATTACCAAAAATCAAATAAGTAATTTATATAGCTAAATAATACTTTTATTTTGATATTTAATTATTCTTTAAATCTAAGTTCATGATTAAAAATCTCAAAAAGATAAATATTTATATCGATTATTGTAATTTATGTTTAATTACTAAAATGGAAAAAAATCTATTTAAATGTCAATATTACAAAATTATTATAAACATAACAAAATTGAAAATAATAAAATTATAAAATGATAAAATTATCCATTACTTTTAATATGGTTATAATCTAAAAACAAACCAAACAAACCAATGAAATATCTTAATAAATAGATTAAAATAATATTAAATTAATATAAATTTTGAAGGACAAATTTATCAATTAAAAAAAAACTAATTTATTATAAGATAGTTAATATTAAAAATAATAATAATAATAATAATAATAATAATAATAATAATAAGGCATTAATGTATGTCTCAATACATTAAAATTTTTCCGCTTAATATTCAAATTAAGTTTTATTAAATTTTTGGTGAAAAAAATAAACATCACCTTAGTTTGTGAATATTTTCTCCACTAAACTGGTGCGCGCGGGATTTTCACATAAACATTAAAAAAAATTAATGTATTTATACATTAGTTGGTTTGAATATAATGTTGAAATATTTAAGTGTTTAGTATCTATGTTAATAGCTTGGAGTTAAATATAAATTGAAAGAGATGGTAAAAAAAAAATAAAATATTAATTTTAATTTAATATTAAATAATCAAATATCTTCTCTTATATATATATATATATATATATATTAGCAAATACTGTCCTATTGTATTTTTCACTATTGAGTAAAAAAAAAAAAAATCAATTATATGGATATATGATGTTATATTAATGTTTAAAATTAAGTAGGTAAATTTTATTAATCATACATACATATAGACGGTGTGTTTGTGGTTTCGAGTGGTAACACTTTATAGTAAAAACAATAACGGAATACATTAGTTTCCGATTTTCGGACTTTATAGTTGAAACAATTATCGTATTAAAATATTAATAAAATTATATAAAATTAAAAAATTTACTATTTAAAGATTTTCAATAGAACACAAATGAATAGTAAAATAAATAAATAAAATTATTTAAAATGGTATATACTTATTTCATAAATATATTTTTATAATTACAGCATGTGTTACTAATTCAATGTGTAATATAAGTTATAAATAATTCTTATTTATATGATATTTTCTATTTGAGTTATTTTTATAATATTGTCAAGTCCGATTTGATCCAGTTCTTACGGATTTTCTATAAAAATAGTTTGAATTGGACATGTATATTTTTAAAATTGATTTTTATATTGATGTTCAAGTCTGTTGATAACAGATTTATAGGTGGACCTGCACTATCTACGTACTTTCTAAGATATTAAAAAGTAAGAAAATGAAATCAATTTTTAGAATCTAATCAAATATTAAATAGATTTTAATTTGATTTTATTTTAGTGAGGGAAGTAATGATAATCATAATAAATTTTAATATTTTATTATTTTTTCTGAATCAATTAGTAATATTGAAGAATAAAAGTTAATGAAGATGTTAATTTGTAGATAACATCATTTTATAGGTATGTTATTTGAATAATAGTTTTTATCATGAAGACAAAATTTGATATTCACATATTTTATTTAGACTTATGTCATAATAGAAATATTATTATTATTATTATTTATATAGAATAAATATTTTATGATTTGACTTATTTTTATAAAAAGCTTACTGTCTGTGGTTATGTACAGTTCCATCCTTAATGGTCACAAGCTTAAATAGTTTGGGTAAAAAAATCTTAGTTTAAACATATATTAATTTTACATATGAATGGGTGTGAAAAAACTTAGAATGTTAAGATGAATGAATAGAGAGGTGTTGGACAAAATAAAAAATAACTATATTAGACAAAAAATCTATGTGGCAGAGTTTGATGATAAAGTAAGTAAAGGTAGACTTTAAATGGTTTGAACATGTGTTAAGGAGACCTCTTCATTCAGCAGTACGTAGATGTAAACATTTATTAGCCGAAGGGGGTAAGAGGAGTCGAGGAAGTCCTAAGTCTACTAGGAAGGAGGCAGTTGCTAGAGATTTACGAGTTTTAAATATTAAAGTCGATTCGGTGGATAAAAGACTTGGGTGGAAATGTAAAATCTAAATCAGTGAAAGTTTCTAAAATTTGTAGTGACAACTTTATTATATTTGTTGAAATTCACTATTATAGGATTCATGGAGTCGACCCCAACTGGTTTAAGATCAAGACTGTTAATGTTGATGATCCGTATAAAATATGGGTGGATCTAAATTATCAACATATATAAAATCATTTTCACAACACTAAATTTTTTATAAAAAATATTTATTATTATTATTTTAAAATAAAAATAACAACCGTGCATACAGGTTTATAGACTAGTTAATAATAATTTGTAATTTTTTTTTATACCATAGTATTTAATTTCTTTACAAATATAATAATGAATTATTTAATGACTTTTTTTTAAAAAATATTTTGATATCAAAATGAACCCAACTTTCACATGTAAATCTCAAAATTAATATTGTTCATGGCCATGGAAACTAATCTTAATTTTAATATATATATATATATATATATATATATATATATATATATAAAATAATGGTTGTTTTTCTTTTCACTTTTTTCACTAATACAATAAATAAAAAATATGTGGCGATTTGTAATTGACAATAAATATTTAATAAAAATATATATATTTAATTGATTCATAATATTTATTTTTATTTATAGATTATAGTTGTACTTTTTTAATATATAATATAAATTTAAAATATTTATTTACCATTTTACAATATTATAATATTATTATATTCATATTGAGGAGAGCAATCATTTTATTTATTCATTTTATTCCTTTATTTTTTTTATTATTTTTAGATGCATTTTCTCTCTACTTCTTTTTTTTTTTAATGTATTTTCGATTTTTTTCGAATTTTATTTTGTTTTATAATTTTATTGTTTTTTTATATATGATTTTTTTTAATCAATTTGATTTTATTTCAGAAGTGTTATTCAATTCAAGTATTTTTATATTATATTTATGTTTTTTTTTACATTATTTTTTCTTTAATATTTTTAAATATCTCTCCGATAAATATTTTATTCGGTAGGTATTTTTTCTTAAATTTTGTTTTTGCTATAATTCTTTTTTTCTATATTATTTATTTTCACTTAATTTTATTCATCTGCATCATCTCTCGATATGTATTTTATTTAAATTTTATTTTTATTTATATTTTTTCCTATTATTTTGATTATTAAAATTTTATAATATTTTAACTTAATTTACAGTTTATTATTTTGTTTCAAAAATTCACGACATAGTAAAGCAGTTTAATCTTTATTTTATTTATTTTAATATTTGTAATTTTTATTTTTTTATTATGTATTTACTTAAATTTGAGCACGTGAATTGACTCCATTAACAATGAATGTTTTTAATTATATTAATTGACCAAGTTTTTTTTTATTTCTTTTTTGTCTTTATTTATTCATATGAATTATATTATGTGAACTATATTTTTGGAAAAAATAATTATAAATGTACATATATTTTATGAAATAAAATCATATTATGTTTTTTTTCAGTAAATAGTTATCAAATTTATTTAATTTTTTATTTTTTTATAAATAATAAAAACATTATTAATTGTGAGATATATATATATATTTAATTGATAAGTCACAATGTGTACAACATTTGTGTCTTATTTTAACATTGATTTTGAACTGATTTGTGAGAATTGGTACTTATTTGTCTTTTTTTGGCATGTTGCATAGGTTTAAGGCAGTTTTACAAAAATTGAGCATATAAGGAGATGCAACGGTCGTTTTAATGCAAAAATTGAATATGAAGACTAAGTCAGCACGCAAGATTTATTTTAAAATTTTGAATTTCTAAATTTGTTTAGAAATTTTAGGATATTTTATTTTTCATTTGGTATTTTTGAATTTTGTCTTGGGATTTATTGAAGATGGAGGGGTGATAGAAGGTTAGTTCTGATTTTTCTGGAAAAACGGCTAGCTTCAAAGGAGTTTGCATTTTCTTCTCTATTTTTGTTTAATTCACAATCAATTATGTTTGTTATGATGTTTGTTGTACCCACAGCAAACTAAATTTCTATAATCCAGTGAAGCATTCATTCATATGTGTTGTGAGATTTTTCCATAATTGCTTGTGTTTATTGATATTCATGTTTATTGTGAGCATAACGGAGTTAGGAGGAATGTATTCAATTTACCAGTTAATTAAATTAGGTCTGTTAATTAATTAGGTGAATTAATACACTGCTAGCCATTAGGTTGAATACGAAATAGTTTAACTAAAATAATATGAGTAGCAATCAGGTATACGTTACACTGGTATGCGTGATCTTAATCAACTAACATGCATGATGATTAGAGGATTAAGAGTTTAGGTCGTTCTTTCCTTAAAGCAGTCTAGGTTAAACATGTTAGGCACGTGTCAGGATTATTGTTTAGACTAGGGTCTGATTAGAAGGCGCGTGTTCGGTCAGTCTAAGATCTAAGGAGTGATTAGGTAATTAGGCGCTTTTTAATTACTATAACTAGGCTTATCAACTGGCACGAATAACCTTTAGTTCGATGATCAACACAATATTGAATGAGTAGCTTTGCTGGATTAATTCTATTACACTGTTATTCATTTCTTTGTTTCTTCTTTATCCTTCAATTTTTAATCTGATTTAAATTCACAGCCCCATTTAATAGATTTTTGTTAACTTGATTAGATAACAACTATCGAATCGATGCACCAGTTGAGGCTAAAGCGCCCGAAGCTTTTACCATTTGGTGGAAATACACTCTCTGTGGTTCGATCCTGTTATTTTTACTACATAATTGCAGGAAATTATTTTTGGCGGTGACGACACCCGTCATATATATATATATATATTAAAAATGAAAAGTATACAGCTATTTAAATCTTTTTTACATTAATTTATTTCATTAATATATAATAAACATTAAAAATTACCCCTTTTTTTCGCACTTCCCATCAAGTAGAAGATGAAATCTATAAATATAATAATTTATTATTATTATATATTTTTTAATAATTAAAATATTACAGTATATATTTATTTTTATAACTAAATAAATAAATTGAGTAACTATTACCAGTAATAAATGCTATATTGATTTTAATTTCAATTGGTATCATTTTTTAATTCAATTAATTTTCTTGGAATAAACAAATATCTTGATTTTAGAATTTCAAAAAATTATAATTGTGTTTATGATTAAAAAAAAAAACCCTATATATTTTATTTATGTGGTGTCAAATATTAATAAATGATCCTAAACCATTTAAATATCAATATTATAGAAAAAAATAACAATTTTGGGATTCAATTAATTTAATTGGAACTTAATATATATATATATATATATTATTATATATTTTGGTATGTTAAATAGTATAGTCGTATAGTAATTCTGTAAAATAATTTTTAATATTTATTAGTATAAGTAGTGTTAAAAAAAATTGAAAAATAAAATTATGTGATTTTTTTGGAATCATTTAGCATATACTTCCATAATTAAATTATGTGAAGTATATGAATAATAAGATATATAGAATTTTTCATGGTTTAATTCTAAATATTTTGTAAAAATTTGAACTATATTGATTTTTGGAAAAATATTGATTTGCATATGAACGGGTATGAATTGATTTTTAAACATATGTTTCGAATTAATATAATGATTAATGAATGCATAGAATTTCAAAAATAAATAAATCTATATTTTCTTCACGATAATAGATATTTAACTATATATTTTATTTATGTTTTATAACATCGTCATAACTAGGAAAACAACTCGTGCTTTGCACGAGAATAATAATTGTTTATTTTAATTTAAAATTTTAAACTAAAAAATAAGTAGTTAATTACTTAATAATAAAAATTGAAGTTGTCTAACCAAAAAATAAATAGGATTTAACTTTAATTATAAGTAAAACAAAATAAAATACAAATAGATAATTTTCAAGAATGACCTTTGGGTTATATACATTTCATTATAGGCAATGACTTCACTAACCGATTCACAGCAACATGGGATTCATACCAAATTCAGGTTTCCCAAATGTACTAGGGTTAGCCCGTTTCACTCTAAATTCATGAATGAAGGTTGCAAGTGATATCATCAAATGTTTCATTTTCCCATTCTTCAAATTTTACTTGAGGTCAATTAGCTAAATAGTTCTTTTCCAACCATGTCATATCTTCTCTGTCTTTAAATAATGTCTAAAGAAATTTTCTTATGTAAACCAATCTTCTAGAGCATCATAAAAGCTTCATATGAAAAGAACTGCATATAACACCATTACTTTCATAATTTATAGACGAGAGTAATTTTGAAATACATTTTGGGACATCAATATTATTTATGAAGTTATATATTAATAATCTTCATAAAAAGAGATTTAAGAGTGGTAATAATTAAAAATGGAAGAAATATACACAAAAGAAAGAAGAGATTAGCTAGAGGGGTGATTGGATGCTATTGACAAATCCAACCGATAAGAAAATTGATATTCAATCATAATTCGGTTATGTCCATCTGCATTTATGTGTATGTTTGGTACTAGATGTTACATTAGATATTGAGTTAGCGGTTGAAGTAGCGATTAGCTGTTAGCTGTTAAATTAGAGGTTGAAATAACGATTTGGTATGAGTGTTTGGTAATAACAATTAGATGTTGTTGAAATAACGATTTGGTATGAGTGTTTGGTAATAACAATTAGATGTTGAAGTAGCTGCCAGATGTAAAACTACGTAAATAGTACAATATATTATTTTTACCTTACAATATAAATATTAGCGTTAGTATTTTTTTAAAAATAATTTTTTCTTTCAAAATTTTTAATTTAAAACCAACCATCCTTTAGTTATCAACTAATTAATAAATAAATAAAATATAGGGTAACTAAAAGAATATATTTAAATATTTTTAATCATATTTAATAAATAAAAATATTATTAAAATTAACCTAATTTAGTACAAAATAGAAGTTTTTAATATTATTAAGGGTAGTTTAGTAATACTCATAAATTGATAAGGGTAAAATGTGAACTTTTTGATTAGCGATGTGTGGAAAGCTACTTGAAGTAGCGTTCTGGAAATCGCTAATTAAAAATCTAATCGCTAATCAAAAAGCTTCTCCCAAACGATTAAATTGACAAATCGCTAATGAAAAATTTAATCACTACTTAAAAATCTACCTACCAAACACACACTAAATATAAATTAGATAAGAGACCCGTGTTTAAGAGTTCATATGTATAAATATATAGATATAGATTATTCTTTATAATTGATAATGAATAAAATATAAATATTTATTATTAATAGTTAATTTAAGTTCATATTAAAAATATAAAAAATAATCTTAAATGATAAATTTGTGAAATAATAAACTCAAAAATAGATAAAAAATAATAATAATAATGAAAATTAATTTTAAATATTTAAAATAAAATTATAGATAAAATATAAAAATGTATATATAAAGAGAGATTAAAATTATGTTGCAATTTATTAATTTACAGTGGAATATGAAAAAAACATAATGATAAATCATCCATCCTTATTTTGGATAATTAATAGTTGATTTAATAAGATTTATTATAATATTTAGTAAAATTAAAGTTTACATATAAATGTTATAATATTTATGATCATTAATTAATAAAAAAAATATAAAAATTGAACCTATCCCTTAATTATATATTTCATACCATTGAACTTCACATTCAATAAAAATAAATGGTATATAAATTCAAATATTATTCGTATAATTCAATTTTTATTTTGTATTTCAATTCTTTTTTAAAAATATGGTAAAGTCAGTTTGAGTAAAAAAAATTAGTTATTAATGTATTTGTTATTGACTATTATGATGTTCAATTTTTTTTATTTTAATTTATTTAATAAAAAATTGATTAGATGATTATATTTTGATTATTTTGTTTTTGTTTTATTATTTAGTAAATTATTATTTTTGTATTTACCATTTGTATTTTAATAGTATGCATTTTTTATTTCCATACTAAGTAATAAAATAGAATAAACAAATTTTGGAGTGTGTGTGGAGATTTAAAAAATAATTACCAAATCTGCACTATAATTGGTTGCTCATTTGGTTGAAAGGAGTAATAAAATAAGAACAAACATACATACGAAGAAAAAAAAGAAAGATGAGTGGAGAAATAAACTAGAACAATAGATATTGATGAGAACATCAATAAAAATATTGAAACTAGTTCTAAAGTGAAAAGGACAATATAATTTATGGAACTTTGGACTGTGTTCGGCCACAATGGTTAGAATAGCGGATAGCAGTTTCAACCGCCGCTGAATTTACATTTTGAAAAATATGATATTTGCCAACAATGATTAAATTTAGCATATGTTTACGCTATATTTTTAAAACGCTATTTGAAATAGTGTGGGTGAAAACACTATCATTATATTCCCACTTATATCCTTCATATTTAATACTATTCCATTTTAATGAAAAATATTTTTATTTGTATCTTTACAATTTTAGCAATATACTATTTTAATTATATTAATTATTATTTTACAATATTAGTTATAGTCGGAATATTGTCATAATTATTACATTTAATCTGTATTATACAAATAAAGATACCAAATAAATAAATAAATATATAAAATTATGGTGAATAATATAAATATATTAAATAAAATCTGGTGTAGTAAATATAATTTTGAAATAAAATAATACCCTTTCTAGTTTATTTTACATTTAATCACTATTTTAAACCGCTATCACTATTACTGAACAACCATTTAAATCGCTATCACAATCACTATATAAACTGCTATCTTACACAGGTAACAAGTACAATTTTTCTAAACGCTTTTTGAACCGCTAACACCGAACATAGTCTTAATGACTTTAAGTATATTTTTGAAATATTCTTTAAATATTCTTTTTAATTCTTTGGGATGAAAAATACCATTCATAGAAAGGAAATTAAAACTTTGGATTTCACTCATTTTTCTATCAAATGAACTCTATAGATATATAGATTAGGAAAGATAATTTTAGTATATTAATAATGTACTACTATGTAAGGTTAAAATTGGATTGATTTTACATGTAATAGAAATATAACGTCAAGTTTTTGTTTAATTTATCCGTTAACAAATCTTTATGTTTATTTAAACCATAAAATTCCGTCCATGTCTCGATAATCAAATGCGGAATATATTTTTATGAATAACTATGTATCTAGCACATATAGGTTAATCTAGATCTAAACTTTAAAAATAATTAATCAACTGTGGTTAAAACTATAGAGCTACTAAATTAATGTGTTATCTTTTCTGAGTTAAATAATTGAATTTTTAACACCAAGCAACATTAAAGAAAAAATAAAAATTATTACATTTAAGATAATATATAATTATAATTAAAATTTAACCAAAAGTTAATCAAATTTAAAAACTAAATATAGAATGTTGATCTTTTCCATAACATATACACAAAGTCAAATTATAAATTAAGACTACTAATTGTATTATATTTAAAATTATTAATCATATCTATCAAAATTAATTTAGAAATAAATTGCTAAATAACTGTATTTAACTAATTTAATTATGAATTATAATAATTAAATTTTATAAAGTATGAAAAGTTACCGAATTTAAAAAGACTGTCTTAGTAATCGCATAATGAGTGATAAATGAAAGTCCATTCAATTGAAAAAATAAATTCGTAGTATAAAGAAAATTTTTCGTACAAAAATTAAGAAGTATATTATAAAATTCAAAACATAGTTTCAATTAATCTTAAATTTTATAGTACAATAATATGAATATATTATTATCATTATTATGTCAATTATAAAATATAAATTATTTGGAAATTTAAAATAAGTAAATCATTATAAACATAAAATTTAAACAAATTAAAACATATATATTAATCACAAATTAGAAATAAGTAAAAATTTCTAAAAATGAAAATATTTAAAATATTATTATATTAATCTTTATAATAAATTTATCATAACTAAGGGAAAAAATAAAATTCATTAATTATTTAGGCTCATATACAATTACTCATAATTTAAGACTAGCATAAAATGTCTCTTCAATTTCTCTATTTTATTCTCCACCAAACAAATACTCATACTAAAATAAAAGTAAATATTGTTATGCTTATATATTGATTTTTAATATTCTTTAACCAGAGTTTCTATTTCTTCACACAATCAAATATACAACTTTTCTATTCCTTGGCAATATATAACATTCCATTTCTTTCAAATATACTATTTTGTACCAGGGTTGTTCATCTAGAAAGTTATTTGTATTTGTGAATTCTTTATTTACTTTGCTTTAATTCTTCCACTTAATTTATTACTTTTTTTTTTATACATCATTTTCAATAAAGTGTCTCTTTCAAAACTACTAATATTTTAATTATTTCTTATTATTTCTTTTGTTCATCTTCCAGCTCCAATAGTTGGCAATCCAAAATTTTGGATCTACAATTTTTTCCCTATATTTTGTAGATTTGTTTCTAATATTTTATTGATGCTTGAGTTTGTGACTATTTCAGCCGAATCTCATTTTAACCAAATTCAAATTCCATAATTTACTTTACTTTATTATTATTATTTTTTATATTATGTGTTTATATGTAAATATAAAAATTAATTATTTTATCTATTCTCTACCATTTAGGTCATTACCTTTTTCTTTTAATTTTTTTAAAACATTCTTTCCAATAAAATCTATTCCTTTTAAAACTACTAATTTTTTTACTTCCACTTTTTTTAAAAAAAATTTGGTTATATTTTTCACAAGTTATGATATTTAACCATTCATTTTTATTGAATTTACAGATAAAAATGGAATCCCTATACGTCGCTATTAGGGATTGCTTCAATGTAGGATATCTACTGCCAGAATCAAAGCTTATGTATAATCATTATCGTTTTCTAAGGAAATTTGAAAGAACATTGAAATTTAGACGACACAAATGTACTAAACGGAAGAACTCAAATGCTTTGAATACATTAAGTAAAATAGAAGCACAATTCAAACGCTTAGAAAGAAAGTTAATCACAACTAGCAACGACTTACATAAAGAGTGATGTCTATGTTGCTAGCGATCCACCATTTTAAAAAAGTATATTGGACAAAAAGGTGGATCATTATTTTATCGATGAATCAACTTAACGGTATGTTAGCATTACTATGTTATTTTATACATTTTTATTGATCTTTTAACTTAATATTAGTGCTTTTTAACAGCTGCTAGAAGTAGGGATGACAATGGGGCGGGTTGGAGCGGATTTTTGGTCAACCCGAACCCGCCCCGGTAGTTTCATAATTAATTACAACCGGCCCCAACCCGCACCGCCGGGTTCTTTCCCTACTATAAAAATCCAACCCATGCGGAGCGGGTTTAAACCCGCCCCGCCACGTTTCAACCCGCATTATTATTTGAAATTACTTAAATAATAAATAATAAAATATTATATCAATATATAATATTAAAAAATCATAAATAATATTAAATTCTATATAATTAAAAAATTAAAAAATAAAAATACATTAAATATTGAAAATAATATTAATTATATAATATTATATTATAAAATATATTTATTTTGTAATATAATATAATATAATAAATTAATTAATATATATCGGTGCGGGGCGGGGTGGATTTTGATAGACCCGAACCCGCCCCGGCCCGACACCGGTTTTCAAGTTAGATTGAATCCACCCCTATGCGCCCGACCGAGTTGGAGCGGGTCGGGAACCCGCGGGTGGATTCAAATTGTCATCCCTATTCATAATTAATCAAAATCCGCCCCAACCCGCCCCGCTGGGTTTTTTCCCTATTATAAAAATCCAACCCGCGCGGAGCGGATTTTAACCCGCCACGCCCGTTCCAACCCGCATTATTATTTGGAATTACTTAAATAATAAATAATAAAACATTACATCAATATATAATATTAAAAAATCATAAATAACATTAAATTCTATATAATTAAAAAATTAAAAAATAAAAGCACATTAAATATTGGAAATAATATTAATTATATAATATTATATTATAAAATATATTTATTTTGTAATATAATATAATATAATATAATTAATTAATATATACCGGTGCGGGGCAGGGTGGATTTTGATAGAACTCGAACCTGCCCCGCTCGGGCACCGATTTTTAAATTAGATTGGATCCACCCTATGCGGGATGGGTTTAAATCCGCCCCGACCGGGTTGGAGCGGGTCGGGAACCCGCGGAGTGGATTCAAATTGTCATCCCTAGCTAGAAGAACCAATAAACGAATTAAAAGTAAGCATATATTTTTTAAATTGCTTTCATATAAATCAATTATTTTTCTTTGTTATATTTTTGTATTCCTAATTCATCATGAACACCTCAACAGAATCAAATGTGGCATCATCAACTGAAACGGAATCAAATAAACAAGCAGCGACAAACATATCACAAGGTAAATATTTAATTCTAATGTTCATTGTGATAGTTCAAAAAATTAAAGAAATAAAATTTTCAATCATTGTACTACACTATTGTACATTAAGAAAAAAATAACCATGTTAATAACAGACAATGCTCACATTGATCGGAATGAACCTTACTTAAGTACTCCACAACGCAAACAATGTAGGAAAAAGGATGTAACATGTGAATATCCTAACTATATTAAACTTTTTTAATATCATAATCACATCTTATATAGTATCTAACAACATGACATTTAAAATATAGACAACAGATGCTAATTAAATCAATCAAACATGATGCATCCTCAATCACACCCCTACGCAAACAAAGTGAAAAAAAAAAAGCTCACAAAAGGTAAATATTTTATTTTATTTTAATATTTAATTTTATATATTAGTTTTCTAATAATTTTCCTTAACAAAATACTTTTAAACAATAACAGAATATACACTTAAAAAATTAATTTACCTACAATTACTTGTGATAAAAGAAAGACTCAACATTAAAAAAATACATTATAAAGACTTTATATAAACGACTAACAATTACAATCATTTTGCACACATTAATAAATCTTAAAATGATAATTTAGAAAATAATATCTTACACTAACGAAATTTCTATCCTATTATTGATTTTGAGATTGTTCTTCAAAACAAATTTCCAACTAAAAAAGTCTAAAACACTTCTTGAAACACACAAACTATATGAACCTAATCGACTCTCTTTCAAGCAGGAAAAATACTCCACTATCGTAGGTAGTGATGGAGCGAAGTCCAAAGAGAAGATAGACCCAGAACTTATGGTGAATGAAGAATATCAACCATGCAATCAAGGAGGTAGGTCTTCAAAACCAAAGCTGGTGGGCGAACTCTTGGATAAAAAATGTACGAACCATGCGTTGAACAAACATGCAGAGAAGTCCTCACCTTTCACTTCAAAATTATAGTCTTCGATAACGTTGAACAAACATGCAGAGAAGTCCTCACCTTTCACTTCAAAATTATAGTCTTCGATAACGAAAGATTATCGGCAAAGATAATGTAAGATTGTCGACAAATTCAGGTCGATCATCGTGATCTTCAATCCATCAATGTTCAACTTTCTAAGAAATTCCACGTGGTTTTCTAGTCCATTCGATTTCAGTCCAGAAGTTAATGAAAGATCATCAACGAAGATAATGAAAGATTATCAAATTTCAGTTGATGATCCAGATTTTCATTATTCAAAAAGGTGAAAATTATCAAATTTTAGTCAATGATTTTCAAACCATTATTGTTTCATTAGTTGACTTTATTCTATTTGTGGGAGTTTAGTTTTTCTACATCTTACTTTATTTTATATTTAGGTATGTGTGTTTTTTTTTGAAGTATTAATTTATTCTATAGGTGAGTATTTATTTATTTATTTTTCAAACCATTAATGTTTCACTATTTGAAAAGTTGATTGGTTATTAAATTTTAGTTGATCATTCTGATTTTCACTAAAAGATTATCAAATTTTAGTCAATGATTTTCAAACTATTATTGTTTCATTATTTAAAAAGTTGACTTTATTCTATTTGTGGGAGTTTTAGTTTTTCTACATCTTACTTTATTTTATATTTAGGTATGTGTATTTTTTGAAGTATTTATTTATTCTATAAGCAGATATTTATTTTTTTTCAAACCATTAATGTTTCACTATTCAAAAAGTTGAATGATTATCAAATTTTAGTGGATGATTTTCAAACCATTACTGTTTTATTATTTAAAAAGTTGAATTTATTCTATTTGTGAGACTTTAGTTTCTCTAAGTTTTACTTTATTTTATATTTAGATATGTGTGTTTTAAGTATTAATTTATTCTATAACTAGGTATTTTTTTTCCAAGCCATTAATGTTTCACTTTTAAAAAGTTGAAAGATTATCAAATTTTAATCAATGATTTTTAAAAATCATTAATACTTCATTATTTTAAAAATTGACTTTATTCTATTTGTGGGAGTCTAAGTTTTACTTAGTTAAATGGTTAATAGCTTCTATATAATGAATGAGACAATCCTGACCCCTTGAGGGCTCTTTTGGGGTGAGTTAGGCCTTTTAACATGATATCAGAGCTGGCATGTGGATGGATGGGCCTTATTATGGGCTACCTTGGGAATAACCCGTTGGTTCCACACTCGTATGTTGTGTGTGAGTAGTACTGTCAGACGGGCCAGCTTATGGCCCGTCCACCAGTACCCGCACGGGTACGGGTTTACACAGTCACGGGGCTGAAAAAGCTCGCATTCAGACAAATCAATAACTGAGGCCCGTGCCCGCCTGTGCGGTTTGCGAACGAGCACGGTTAAAGCCTGTGTTGTCAATATACATAGATGCAATATTCTGGACTTGAGTTAAAATAAGTTGGGGAATTGTTAAAACACTTTCAATTTCTAATCTAAAAATAAATAAAAGAAAATTAATCCACTTTTGTTGTTGTAAAACAGACTAAAGAAAGTTAAACCACTTTTAATTTGTGGTTGTGAAATACAAAACAAAACAAATACAACTATACTAAAGCCATGAAAACAAAATCAACTCCGACGTCCTCAGTTCCTTTGTTAACCTGTTTCACATGTCTCTAATCCAACACAACTATAATAATTTATAAATTTCTTCATCAAACATTACAAAATCATTCATCAAACAATAATTCAAATTCATAATAATTATCTGACATCGCATTACTTTATCAACAAAATCAATTTATCCAAAGTAAAAACTAATAAAGCAGTCCTAGTACTTAATAATTCAATGACCATATAGTCTAAATTTGCCAAGCTAATCACTTTTCTTCCAAATCATTAACAGCATTATTGGAATCTCTTCTCGACAATGTTTCATTAACTAGCATTTCATTCTCAACACAATCATCATCTGCAAAAAGAAAACATCAATCAATAAAAATAACACAAATATATGTTTATCATAAAACTATTGAAAAAAATATTACTATTAGAAATATATCCAAGCAACCAATTACGTGAACAAATTAGGGCTTGCATATTTTTTGGAAGAAGAGAACTACGATATTTGTTCAAGACCTTAGAACCAATGCTAAAAGCAGACTTGGAAGCAACTGTAGTAATTGGAATGCTTAATAGATCACTCGCCGTTTGAGACAAATTAGGAAATCTTGATTGATTGTCCTTCCACCATGTCAATACATCCATACTAGCAAAATGCCCATATTCAAGAGTTGGTTCTTCCAAATACCTATCTAATTCACTTTTTTAAGAAATAGATTCACTCATACGGCCTAAAATACCTATAGCATCCTATAGATAAAAAAATAAAAATAAAAATATGTTAAGGTTAATAACATCATTTGATGGAGTGTAAATAACATATTATATAATTGAATTAATAATAATACTTACATCGGCCCCTGCCATGAGCACTCCACTGCCAACCGGTCTTGTTTTTGGAAGAACACATGGTTGTGAGGATGGGGATAAATTAGAGTCAGTAAACAATAAGTTCATATTTGCTCTTATTCTCTCCATCTTGTTGAATATACCATTTGCATCTTCGATCTCTTTAAAACAACCTTTCACCAATTGAAGCATCATTCTAGGATGTAGAACTGCACTGATTGATAAAATAGCACTATTATCATCCCAATATTTATCAAACTTTAATTGCATACTATGAACCATTTGCTTGATAACTTGGTCTATGCTACATTTGTATTGAATAAGTAGCTTCTCAATCTTCCAAATTTGTAGAAAATACAAATTTGAAGTTGGATAACTGGAGCCTGATATCAAGGTGGTTATAGTATGAAAATGTTTCAATATTTCACATATTAGCTCTCCTATTTCCCATTCATCTTTTGTAGAGCACAAATTATAGTCATCAACATGCATACTTAATAACTCAAATGCATTTCTATACTTCAATGCACTCTCAAGCATCACATAGGTAGAATTCCACATTGTCGACACATTAAGACGCAAGTGAACACCCCCTTTAATACCCTCCTCAATGACCATTTCTTGAAATTTTCTCTTTCGAGGTTCGGCCCCTTTCACATACTTCACACTCTCCCTAATCTTTTGTAGTGCATCCTTAACTTTCAGCAACCCATCTTGAACAATTAAGTTGAGAATATGTGCACAACAATGCACATGACAAAAATTTCCCCCACATGGCAACTTATTTCTTCTGGACAATGAATATTTCAATTTTTCTTGCATATTATCATTTGCACTTGCATTATCCAAAGTAATTGAGAATATCTTATCAACTACACCCCAATCCTGTAAGATATCAAAAACTTTATTCGCCAATTGTGTTCCACTATGAGGTGGAGGAAAGCTAGCAAAGGCCAATATCTTATTATTCAATTTCCATTCATTGTCAATATAATGAATGGTCACACAAATATAACCCTCAATGGAATAAGCTGTCCAAACATCAGATGTAAGTCAAACTCTACCAAGAATCTCCTTTAACACCTTCTTTAGTTTATCTTTTTCTACCTCATACAACTTCCAAACATCAGATCCTATTGTATTTCTAATGACAAACTTGATATCTGGGAGTAAATATGCTAAAAGATCCCTAATAACTTCATACTCAACAAAAGAGAAGGGCAAATCATGCCTAATGATTGCCATAGCTAGTTTCTCGCTAACAATCTTTTGGCCAATCTTTTGGAACTTAAGTTTTGATGTATATGACTCAAGAATCTCGTTAACATGGGGCTAATCCGATCTAGATGCATTTAGAACTCGACAGGTTTTCTGATGTTGTGTCAAAGTCGAGGTCCCATAATTTGTTTCCCCTCCATTGTATATTTTATTACAAGCATTGCATTTTGTCTTAGGCTTTCCATCTATTATTCCAAGAAGAGTAAAAGAATTCCAAACATCATAAAGTAGTTTAGGTTTCTTACTTGACTGTTCACTACTTCTATCACTAGTACCACCAGCGCCATCCGCACCGTGAGAGTCAATATGATGACTTTGTGGTTCCACTCCAATTGTTTCTATTCTTTATTATTCCATTCTATATTTGAATATATAAAATAATACCTGTAAATAAAACATGACAGGTAAAATAAAATTGACAATGCTAAATTTGTTGGAGAAAATTTTACTTTTCTTTAACTATTTATTCTTAACGAATTATCTAACTATCTCAGTGGAATTCAATTTTCATAAGAAAAAGAGAAGAATTTTAATAAAACCTAAAGATAAATCAACCAACAAGTATATAAAGAAAATTATTACCCAACTAAACCATTCAAACATTCATCACTTGCAAGCTTTAAACTCCATATACATTATTCATAAATTGACAAATTCCCAAATGAAAATGACAAATTGACAAGCCCTCTAACTAAAATAAAAATTGGATATTAAAGCTACAAGTCTTCGGTTTAATTCCAAAATATCAATATTACATGCATAATTCACATAAACATAAAATAAAACATTACCCTATAAACTCATTAATAAAACAAAACATCACATAAACATAAAAATTATAAAAATTCTAAATTTTCTATCAAGATCTTACCATAATTCACCATATAATAAAAAATCACAAAAACATAAAAAAATTATAAAAATTCCAAAATTTCATATCCAAACCCAACCATAATTCACCACATAATTAACTCGTATAATCAAAATCAAGAAATAACTACATACCAAACTCAGAAATGGAACAAAGGTGAATCGTGCGAGTTGAGACCAATTATCACCATGAGTGTTGGAGTATGAGAGAGAGCAACGATCGCAAACCGAGCACAAATGAGTCGTTGTGATATGACGACAAAAATTAGGGTTTTAATTTGGTGTGGGGTAGTGAGTTTGAAAACCTAATTTTAACTTTCAAGTAAGGCTATGTCTCATCGTTTAAGTGAGTATTCTATTTTTTTATTTTTAATTATAAATATTAGTATTTAAAAAATAATTAAAAAAATACGGGCTTACCCCCGGGTCACCCACACCGTACCCGTATGGTTATGGGTTTTAATGAGCGTGGGTTTAAAAAAGCCCGTTGTTTGCAGGTATAAAATATGGGCCCGTGCCCGTAACGGGCGGTGTGGGTACGGGCCCAATATTGACAGTGCTAGGCGTGAGTGGGGCGTGTGAAATCTCACATTACTTAGTTAAAGGGCTAATAACTTCTATATAGTGAATGAGACAATCCACACCCCTTGAGGGCTATTTTGGGGTGAGTTAGACCTTCTAACAAATAAATAAATATAATAAAAATTGAACTAGTGAAAACATATAATAAATATAATAACTTTCAAAACTGAATTAAAAATATTGATAGTTGGCTCCTGCACACATAAAACTAAAGTAAAAACGTAATAAATGTCAAATTGCAACATTCAAATTTGTAAATTATACTAAAAATATAATAATTTCATCTATTAAAATCAATCTATCAATAAATATCAAAATCAAATGTTATCGTATCAATTGATTAAAAAATTATAATCACATAAATTAAAAATCAATGATAAAAATAAAAGATTTTATCATGATCGGAATATAAATATAGCAGTCGGTGTTTAATCGATTTAAAAAGGGATGTGTACCTGCACCAACATGATCACTATCCTGGATAAGTTAATTTTGATTTGCACCATGCCTATAGCTTCATGAAATAAAGACAATTTAGCATGTGGTTTTCAGTTTCTTTAACTTTCAATGGTCGGTGTCGTGTATGTAAAGAAGAAAACTGTTATATGAATTTGAAAAGATGCAAGCGAGTAAGGAAGAGAGAGACTTACGTGAGTGAGTGGTCGTAGCGGATAATTAAAGAGGAGTAGGAGGAGAAGGGGATCATGTGTAGCAAGAAAAAACTTTTCTTTTCGAAATGCAAGGCATCATGGATCGTTGGATTTGCAAGAAAATGGAGGAGAAAGATCAATCTCTCATAGGTGAAATAGAGCGTGATGGAGGAATCAGGATTGTAGGATAGATATTTGATTAGAACTATAAAACTCTAGATAGACTAAATATTTAGAAGGAGAATTGGAAAAAAATAAAAGATAGAAGCATTTTTTAAATAAGAGATATAGAAAGTGTTAGAGAAGAGGAAGAGAAAGGGATGAAGAAGAGGGAGAGAAAGGGGTAGGAAGGAAATAATAAAGCACAATAATTAAAGCAATTGACTAACACTTGTAACCGTTGGATTTGAGAATGAGAATATATAAATGAAGTGGTCGATGTGGCAAATGAGCTCCACGTGACACATTATAATTGGATAACAGATGCCATGTGTATGCCTTATGTTGACTTCTTCAACCATATGAACTACAAAACCTCTTTTGTATTTTGTTTATATATATATATATATATATATATATATATATATTACCAAGAATCACTATTACAAATGAAATCTATTTATATCAACTATAGTAATTTATCTTTAATTATTAAAATGAAACAAATGAAATCTACTTAAATGTCAATATTATAAAATAATTTATAAAAATAAAACATAATTTGAAAAAGGATAAAATTATAAAATGGCATGGTAAGTTATTTTAATATGGTTACCATCTAAAAACAAATAAATTAAATATCTTAACAAATAGATAAAAATAATATTAAAATTACTATAAAAATTAAAGGAGAAAATTGTCAATTAAAAAAATAATTTATTACAAGATAGATATAATATTAAAAATATGTATATATTAAATTTCCATTTAACATTTAAATTCAGTCGAATTAAATTTTTAGTAAGAAAACGAACAACACATTTATCCGTAAATATCTTTTCCACTAATATGTATTTGTATGCATGACGGGTTTTCACATAAACGTTAAAAATATTAAAAATTAGTTAGTTTGAATATAAAATTAAAATATTTAAGCGTTTAATTTCTATATTAATAACTTGAAACTAAATATAAAATGAAAGATACTAAAGATAAAGGAAATATTAATTCTAAACTAAAATGAACTAATCAAATATCTTCATATATATATATATATATATATATATATACATATATATATATATATACTTGCGCGCAATATTATTTTGGTCACTCTTTGATTTTAAAAAATCTTAATTATAATTTTTATATATATAATAATATATAAATATATATAATATAATATAATATGTGTTTAGCTGTGCTAGTTGGCTTTTTGTTTTCCTCTTTGCATTGTTGCTGAGTTTTAGAATGCATTTGCTTTATAAATTCTATATGGTTTAGAATCTGCAGTTATCTAAAAATTGATTTATATACTATGAGTCAGTTCAAAAGATTAGTACAAATGGTAGATTTTTACGATGAGTTATATATATATATATATGGATTTTGTACCATCATCGCAATCATTGGATATTAGAATCGTTTCTTAATGTTTAGGTATTGTTGGAAATTGGATTTGTATGGTGTGCCTTTGTACATGATATGTTTTCTCCATCTTGCCATGAACATTCATGGAATGAGGTCGTGGACTTGTGCAGCAACGTGTTTTGGGTGGTGAATGAAGGATGTCTGAATGGAGCTATGTATGTGGGAAAAATCCAATTTTGAGTTTAAATATTAGTTGATGGAAGTTGGTAATAGGGTTTTGATAACCTTGAAACAAACCTAATTTTAAAAAGTCATTGATTTTGTGAATACTAGGGATGTTAGATTTGAAGTGTTTGTGTCTGTTATTGTTGTTGAGTTGCTCAGAGACTTGTGTTTTTGGAAACAACAATTTTAGGTATCCGGCTTCGGTTTTCGTTGGTCTGTTCGATTACCTTTTTACCCCTATTGGGTCTTTCTAGTCTAATCAAGCACAAGTTTGGATTTTATCCGATATCCGGATTTATTTACTCGATTACTTACTGTTTAAGTAATCTTTGTATGCAACTTCACTTAGGTTAGTTTGTAATACCCGAACCCCCACCCCCAACGGAAGGGACGCGAAGAATGGATGTCACATGCAGAACGGACCGATACAGATATACACATACATACTAAACAGAAACACAATTAAGAATCAATACTGAAATATCTTATCATTCAAAAGATGTCCAAAACAAATAGTTCAAATACAAGTCCCGAACAAATGAAATCGAAACCGAAATATTCAGATTGACGGGTTAAAAATCAAATCCCAAAAACATATGCAGTGGTTACAATTCCAACATCTATAAATAAATCCAAAGTCTGAAATAACAATATGAAAACAAGTCTTGACAAAAGATGACTGATGCTGACGTGCAAGTGATATCCTGCTACTCCACCCGACTGTTTGAACTCAGCAATTTCCATCCCAAACGAGTTCAAAAACATACAAACCAAAAATGAAAACCATGAAGGGTCAGACTATCGATGTCTGGTTAGTAAGTAAATGCCCAACAAACACACACGATGCGTCTTACTTAACAATATAAAGTGTCACACACATATGCAGATTAGTTTACAAACATGGGGTCACAACAAGAGCAAACAAGTTGATTATTAAACCAATTTATCCTGGTCTAAATTCCCTTATAGTTATCTAGGCTAAGTGAGTATAGATTATTGCAATTACCAACCAAAAGTAGGATTAAAAGTTAACAAATTATTTCAATTCAGAGTCTGACACCGAACTGTTAGTTCGGTAACGAGTTCGGTGTTTAATTTGGACAGAAAGCATTCCCAGCTTTACCGAAATATAGTTTGGTAGTAAGCTCATGTAGTTCAAACAGAGTAGTTGTTTCCTGACAGTTGTACCGAATTGTAATTCAGTGTCTAATTCGGTAGCTAGTTCGGGTAGAATGTGTTTTTAAGATTTCTCTGTCTCAGTGAACTGTAATTCGGTAGGAAGCTCAGAAGAGCTTGGACGGAGAGTTTGAACTATCTTCTAAGGCCATACCAAACTGCAGTTCGGTAATAAATTCGGTACTAAATTCGGACAAAGAGTCAATAAACCCCTAACGTCGGATTTAAGTGATAATTCGGTACATAGTTCGGTAGGCAGTTCGGTACTTAATTCGAATAGAGGCATTGCTAGAGATCTCAAGGCTCACTGAATTGACAGTTCGGTAATTATCTCGGTAAGAAGCTCGACTAGAGACCCCTGATCACGTTTTCAGCATATTTCAAATTATGGTCTTCGTTATTCAAGCTCTAAACGTCTACTTGGGTCTAATCCTATCGCCTACGACCAGTTAGCAGTCAAAATCAAACTACCCAAAGATTAGAACCCAATTTAACGAGTAAGAGACAGAAATCCAAAACAGTTCCTAGCAGACATTTAAAAGCAGAAGTAGAAACAATTTATCATATAATAAACTTCAGATTGCCATATTATTGAAGGTGTTTAACTTATCAGGCCTGTCCTTAACTTAATAACAGAAATCGGGAACAGAAAACAGACGGAGATAGGGTAAACCCTCAAAGATGGATCAAAGATCTCAAAAGTGATGTCGTCGCATCCAGACATGAGCAAAGCTACAAAATAATGTCGTCGCATCTAGAAAATAGGTTGGCAATCAAGGCCATATACGTTTTTGCGCATCGATATATACATCTAGTTTTCCCTGTAGCATGCTGGTCTTATTGTATTAATCTAGGACAATACTTTTATACAGATTATAGAATGTATAATTTAAGTTTAGCATACAAATATAAATCCACCTCATGTAACCACAGAATTAAACAAATAGTGTATAGATACAAGGCAGCAGATATATTCAATCTTAGATTTCATATTTCAGCATAAATAATTTATTCAATTTTTCATCACAGAGAAACAGACATAAACAAGCAATCGTGGGGGCATAAACATGGCTACTAACTTTTATCGCTAAATCCAAAATCCACCGAAATCACTCCAAAATGATCCCCAATTTGATCTAGATCAAATCAACAATAAATCGAATAAATACCCAAAATCAAAAGTTAGGGTTTATAACTAAAGCAGCGATTAAAAACCCAATTGAACCCAAAAGTCCCAAATCACATGTATATAAAATCAAGGGTTTCCAAACCTAAATCAATTGAAATAAAAACCTAAATTTCAAAAACCCTAGATTTATGTAGAAATCCCCAAATCAAATCAATGCGATTAAATCAAGGAAAAAGGTTCGCAAACATTACCTCAAACAAGAAAACCAAAGAAATCGAATCCCAATCCGTGAGAATTGAGTTTAAAAAATCCGCGGTGAAGTTTAGAGTTGAGAGAAAAAGATGAACACATATAGTCTAGTTTTTAGGTTTTGTAAAAAGTGAATCTAAAAGCCTTTATTTTCACTTATATATGAATGGTAAATATTACCATAAACCCACAATTATCCCTTAGTTTTTAAAATGACCCAATTTGAATAATATTTACAAAATACATCAAATTCCCTTTTGTTTTCGAAATCATCCCAAAAGTCAATTAGTCAAAATTATATGGTCAAACCGGAAGGTCAACACTTTTAAATATCCAATTTACCCTTGAACAAAAAATAAATAAAATTTAAATAGAATTCAAATAACGAAAATAAATTCCCAAAATACGAAAAATAATAGCCCCAATTTATGGACGTGACATAGTTAATAACTATAATGAACCTTAATGCATATAATTTATAGGGGTTAGTCATTTAGTTGTGTTTACTCCCTTATTGGTTACTATTATGTTATTGATGGCTTCTCTGAAGTCGAAGCTTTGGGGAGAGCTTCAAATTGCATTGTGTGCTCCATGTATAGTAATTGTTTAAGGCATATTGTATGTGTTTGTTTAGGGATAAGGATTACCAACTTTACTTTTATAGCTTACCCGTGTTTCTTTCCTTTTTTTTTTTGGTTTTTTGTTTTGTTTTTTTCCTTTTTTTTTTCTTTCTTTAAAAATGAAAAATAAGCAGGTAGACGAGCGGATTCTAGTGGCTTAAGAAGGCATTTGTTTTATCTTCATGCATAACATTATTTTGTATAAACTCAGTTTTTGGATAATTTTGTAGACTAGAGTTGTAGACAGTATATATTTTGTATTTAGTTATCATGAAGTTATTATGTAAATAAGTTTCTACTTTGGTAAACTTTTTAATATTGAAGTTCATATTTTATGTTAATGAGTTTTCATTAGTCGCATATTTGGATTAGTTGTTATTCGACAGATGTATTCCTAGGTGTTGTCGTGGCACCTTGCCTTCGGTTCTGTTTCCAGCTGGGCCGGGGGTAGGATGTCACAAATTCCCTTTTATTTAAGATTAACATTATTTATCAATTTTTTATTTTAATTCTCCACTTTTCTAGACAAGTTTTCCTCTGGTCAATGCAAAATTGATAGATGGAATCATGATTTGATTTTATTTTTATTTTACTTATAAAATTAATTAATTTTGTAATTTACAACAAAACTTTATCTATATAATGAATATACAATAATTTATATTTATTTTTAATATTATAAAATATTTTACGGTAGTAGAAAAGTATTTTTACACTTTAAAAATTAATAAAATATGAAGAAAAAAATCAATTTTAAAAAATTAAATAATACAATAATTTAATATAAATTTTACATATTAGAAGTGAAAAATAATATTTAACTTGAATTATTATTATTAAAACAAATATTAAACAAATCCATTTTAGTAGTATTATTTTTATATTTATTTCAACCTTTTAATTTATTAAATATAAATCATCATAAAAATAAATATTATTGTAGAACATGATAATGATGTTATCGTCCTGATTATGATATTCATAATTACGATGATAATAATGATGATCATCATGATGATAACGATGATCATTATCATTATCACAAGATGATGATACCTTGATGTTGATATCGTTATGGTGATTCCATGATGATGATGCCATCATGATGATAGCATGATGATCATGATGACGATATCATCATGATGATGCTATGATGATTATACTATGACGATGATATCGTGATGATCAAAATGATGATGGTAATGATGCTATCATGATGATCATATTCATAATCACGATAATTATGATGAGATTTGTGATAATGATGATAATAATAATACCATTATTTATTAAATACAAATTGTCATAAGAATAATTATAAAAAAAGAATAGAGATTATATATATATATATATATATAATTTTAGCTTCATAACTATAATATTGTAGAAATACTACTATCGAAAAATATTTAGAAAAAGACTTAGGTAGTTTCGACTATCATGTCATCCATACAACTATCATCTCATGTCATCCTGACTATCATATCATTATGATACTATCGTCATGATCATGATATTCATAATTACAATGATAATAATGATGATGCAATGATAATGATCATGATGGTGATGTTCAGATGGTATCATGATGATAATGTATCATTGTCACGTGATGATGATACCTTGTCATTGATATCATCATGATGCTTCCATGATGATGATACCACGATGATCATGATGATGATATCATTATGGTGATGCCATGATGATGATCATAATGATGATGGTCATGATGCTATGATGATGATGATTTTCATAATCATGATGATCATGATGGTCGGTGATAATGATGATTATAATAATATCATGATGATGATAATGATACCATGTGTTATAGTTTGAAATATGTGATTTTTGAAAATTAAAAAGAAAATCATTAGGAGAAAAGTTAAAAGAATTATAAATATATAATGTTAATTTACTAACAATTATATATAAATATAAATTAATAATTACACCTATCATGAATAACAGAAGGAATTTTATTATAAATTATTTTTAAAAAAAATATTATTTTATAAAAAAAACAATATTAGAAAAATAAAGAAAAAAATGGATTGAGAAATAACTAATAGAATATAGTTTGAAAGTTCAAATAACATAACTTAGAACGTTTTATATTCTTTGTTTTATTAATAGGTTGCCTACTACTTTTATTAATAATCAACTACCAACTACATCACCTAGATAAGGGGGAAAAAATTAAATATAATACATAGACGTGGAAACGATTCAGATTATCAAGTCTATTGTATAAATAGATCATCACATGGACTCTTTTCAATCGTTTATTTTCTTTTCAATTATGGAAGGAACACTAAACAGTAAAAGCAATTCTAAAAACTTTGAGTCTAAACTCCCTGTTTCGCCTGCAATCCTAGCGACCTTGTTCACCGCTTCGAACAAAAAATTGAAAGAAGTTGTTGATGAGGTTCGAGAATGCATGAAGAGGATAGTTGAAGATAAAGGTTCAACTTTCTTAAAATGAATCTTGCTTCAAGACTATCCGCTCACAAAGTTGCATGGCGTGTTTGAAGAAGAATATCCACTTATGGATGATGATCAAACCAACAAAGCTGGAGGGGAGCAAGCAACATTCACGAATAAGAAAGTTATCGATATTTCTTCAGACTCATTGTTCTCTTCTTCAAAGGTGAAAAGTGTTTCCTCGACTTCTAAGTCATCTTCTGTAGCGAAATCATTGTCTAAGTCTTTAGATATATTGAACTAATGTTTCCTATCCTTTAATATTATTTGTTGCCCATTTTGAGCATGTCACTTGGGTACACAACTTAAAGTTATGTCAATAATATTGTAACGTCCGACCCCCACCATATATGGATAGAGTGCGAGATCGAGGCGCCACATTACCATTTAACCCTTTTATTTTACTTTTACATATATATAGCATTTAATCTCTTATACTTTAAGTCATTTTTATTTTAGTTAAATGACCACACTTCATACATATATATATATAGACAATCATACACTTATACATATAAATCTTAATCATCCAATAAGTGAAAAGTAATTCATTTGAGGAGTGATAGAAATGAAACTTCAAAAATACGAGTAGACGTAATAAGGTAAGCCTTTAAATTACATAACATTTATGACCCAAACTCGACTATCCATAAGTATATCAAGTTTAAGTCTCAACTCTTAAATTAACACATTAAGGAGTTGACAAAAAAAAATAGCATTTAAAATATATTGAATACATATAAATCATTTCATGAAATAAACGAGAGTTTTAAAACAAAAGGGTGATGCGGAAGACGATGATGCCATGCCAATGGACCTTGCTATGCTCGATCGACCTGAACAGAATTACCCATCCGGGATTTTTGTAGAAAAGAAAACAAAGAACAATAAAGGAAAAATATTAGGCTATCGAATGCCTAGTTAGTAATCTCATGCTCCCAGAACCATACAAACAATGCATCTTTATAATTACTCATGAAATATACACATATGCAATCTCTAAGAGTCATTCAAGACTCTATCTAACAATCATCACGCATTCATTTAATCATATCATCACCACGTAATAAGAACATTTATCAAATCAAATCTTTTCTTTTACATTTACCAAGCTTTATACCTATCATTCTCATCTAGGCCATTAGAAGCTAGTAACATAATCACATCTCAAGAAAACATAGTATGCAATTACTTATTTCAAGAAAAATGAACACACTTATCTTATCATATCATTTACCCTTCATGACATATATAATCATTTTAAGCCTTTAGGAAGTTACTAGCAATGCAAGTAACATCCATTCATCAACCATTTATTCACAACAAGAAAAAAATCATGGAAAATAATCACAACTAATCATTCACAAGTCATACAACTCAAAACAATTCACTATCATGTCATTTATACACTTCACAAGTTCTTGTAAAGTTTACTTACATCTCAAATAATATCAACAAGCCATTTCTCATCCATTTGAACATTATAAGAGGTCACTTTATCATTTTGGTACATTTACTTATTCATTTATGGTTGAAAGAAATCAAGGTAAAGTGTGTTTAAATCATTGGGAAAGAAAATTATATTTTATACAAAAGCTAAATTTTTGCATCTACATGGAAGAATTTAAAATCGTAATAGTCAAATGACCTTATTTTTAAAATATAAAGATATGGTTGAAAATTAGACTCAAAGAAGAATCCATAGCAGCAAACGACACCTCAATTGGAGTCCGGATGAGGGAGAACGGAGACCGAGAAGTTGAGTGTTCAGACCTGGGCCTCCTGGTAAGCCTGACCAGGGCGCGAACCAGGGCGCCCAGGGTGCAAAAATAGCTTCGGTACCACTTTTAGCATCCTGGTCACTTACCAGGGCGCGGGGTCTTCCAAATGTCCAAAAATCATTGTTTCTTCAACCTTTTCACACCAAAACATTTCTTTGAGTTTGTAAACCATTCCAAAAACATTTTATGGGCTTATTAGACATCCAAACACCTAGAAATACGCTAGGATCAAATCATGAAAACTCCTTTGCATTATGATTCTTTTTATTCTAAATAAAATTCATAATAAACTTCTATACATCAAAACATTTCTCAATTCATTTCAAACTCTTAGTAAAGGATTGTGAATCCAATTTGAAAACCAAAAGTGACACTTACAACATTATGGACACTATAAGCACCCATTTATTCAACAATAAGTGTTGGTTACCCAAACAAATCCAAACAACACATATCACACACAATCTCATACAATCAAACTTTTGCAACATTAAACTACAAGATTCAAAGGCAAAACATTCAAGACATCATTAATCAATTCTTTACTAATTTCTCATTTAAAGCTAGTTTACTCAATATCATTCATGTTCACCAAGTTTAGTTTAATTAAACTACATTCAATCATATATCAACATAGTAAACATCATTTAATCATCTTTAGACAAATTTTGGATTTCATTTACATTTGTAGCCCAATCTGCTAACATATAAGGTAGAAACGAGAATTTTTTTAGCCGAAACTCCATTTAGATCCGAAGATCGGAACCCGTGGGTCCGGTTGTACCCCCTTATGGGTCGAAATACTACTTTTGGTTCATTTACTTTCTTTTAGACCATAAGGCCGAACTTTTGCATTTTTGAGACCGTCGTCTCCATTTGAGGACCGTCGCCCTAATTATCATTTGATGGCTTGGTTGTCTCCATGAAACACACTTTCGTGTGGAGAATTATACTTCTAGATTTTATCCCTAAGGCATGCCTTTACTCCTACCGCTATTGTTAGATGAGAAGGGCTTTTATTTCTCATTGGCTTATCATTACATTACATTTCATTTCCATTTTTCTTTATTTCATTCCTTTTAGGCATGAGCCATTACACATGTATAATTACAATAATCATGTCAATCACATTTGTATCATTTACATAGGAATCACATTTAAATAATTCATATAGTCATTTTCATAGCATTTATCACTATAACCATACCAAGCAACATATAAAGATCACAAAACAACTTATGAACATATCTAAGCATCATGATTACAATACACATTATCCCTTTCTCTAAAAACTTCACATATACACATTTTTCATTCAATTATCTTCTTATAACATTTTTAACCACATCAAGGCAACAATCACTCAATCATAACAAAACAACCAAGCTATGGGGCATAAATGAGATTACTAACATTTCTTCCGAAGAAAGCTACTAAACCGCTTCGGTTTGGTGCTCTCCTTGCCCTTGGTTGCCAAGTATAGTGAGTAGAGAAGAAGCTTTAAAAACCCCTTTTGAAGCTTTGTGATGGCTTATCTTTCTTGAAAAATCAAATAGAAAGGGTTGATTTGGTGAGTTTATTTTTAAGGTTTAAAAATGGTGGAGAGGGGAGGAGAAGAAGCTTATACGGTTTGGGTATGTTAAATGAGGGAGAGAGAGTGAATATGAGGTCTTTATCATGAATGAGTGGGGTTTGGTTTGATTAGAAACCAACTAAGCTAGTTGGTTTTGAATGAGAAGAGGAAATGGAGGGTGGCAGTAGAATAGTGGGCCCCACTTGTCATGAGATTCATTTGGGCCTACTTGGATTTAATCCAAGCCCATTCTTAATCAAGTCCAAGCCCACTAATCCATTCAGGTTCCATTTCCGCTCACCTTTCAAATTTCCAAAATCATTTTCATTTATAAAATTGTCTCCCCATTTCGAAAATCTCTTTTAAAATATAAATTCATATTTCCACCGAAAATCACCAAATCATGATTTATAATTCAATTTCAAAGATAATCTTTAAATGCATATTTATTCGATTAAAATCGACTCTTTAATTTCGGCTCTAACTAATGTCTCTAATTTTACCATTTTACCCTCTAATGAATTTTCAATTCATTCCATTAATGAATTTTTGAAAATTCACTCTTTAAACTATTTTTAAAATGTGAAAAATTATTGAAAAATTCTAGACCCTATTTTCGGACGTCACAAATACAGTTAAAAGCAAATATAGTTGCATCATTATCAGCCCACTTTCATATAAACAGAGACACAATATAACTAGAATAAAATTTCCATCATAGTTTTGACAAGAAACAGGGCAAAACATAAATGTGTAATTATACATTTTGCAAACTAATGGTAAGAACTATTATGGGTGGGTATCATATTTCTTCAATTGATTTCTTGTATCATGTTTTCTTCCAGGTTTAGATTCGAACGTGGATGGATTCTTCATAATTCAATAATAATTAGCATTGTGCAGGAAGCAACGCAAGTTGCTGCTATGAAAAACATTTCTATAGAGCATTGCTAGATGGCTCAAAGTCAATTTACAGCATAATATGTTTAGTTTCACACACTTTTTTAAAGCCATGTTGCGTAACTAGATATCAAATATTTAACACTACTGATATAAGCAGACATTCAATATAACACCATCTAATTTTATGCATATTATTGAAAAAAACACCACGCTTTTAAAGAAGTACAACTCTAACATAATCTAAACTCTTCTTAGAGTAGGTATAACAAAATCTAAAGAAGCACAACTCTAGCAGCAACTATGAGCATTTAAAATTTGAATAAGAAATACCAAGCAAATCCTACCAAAGCACCCTTTATCCAATATGTAAACAAATCCACTAACTCATCTCTATAAGATAAATATGTATTCATAGAAATATATTAGAACTGTCACCAAGAACAAAAATGTTTCCATCCGAAGCTTATTCTTTCAGGCAGTTGCAACATCCAATTCAGTAGCCAACTCTTTCCTTTTCAAATACTATTGCAAAATCACAAGCCTTGTAGTCTAAAAAACAAAGTAACGCAAAGCCGAAAAGCAAGCACTATGAATAACTCTAGGCCCATTCCTCTAGTAAATCCAACCCAACCTTCCTCCTTCAAAATCTGCTTCACATTCGAGGTAATCCCACTATACATCACAATAGTCACTTTGTTTGTCGCATGATCATGAACTAAACCAACAAAGTTGAAACAACAAAAACCAAACCATGTTACATCTCCAACTCTACAAACGCCAAATGCAACTACATTAACCAAAGAAACCTAATTTACCAACAAATTCTCACCAGACGAAGTAAAGAACACAAAAAAAAAAACCCACCTCTAGGAAAAACAAACAACAAAACTCTGAACATCATCCACCACAACACAAAGTAATCACAATAACAAGTTTATAGACAAAACTCCACCAATAAAAATCAAAGTATTACAACACCCACCAATAAAAATCAAAACTTTACAACACCCACCAATTACATTAGGTATATAAAGGTAAACAAACTACTTCACCTGCCGGATTCTAACACAAAAAAGAAACATACATCACCAATTTCGTTGAATATTGCTCTCACTGCAAAGGATTTAGCATATTATGAAGATGAGTAAGAGAAAAAATTAATTAAAATAAACTATTCACACCATTATCGTTAAATAACATGTGAATATTGAATCCAGATTTATCTAAACGACCAAAAAGTATAAAAACTAATAGCAATTTGACAACAATCAAATAAAACATATAAGAAAATTAAAAAGGTGCAAGATAAAACACTTCAAGTCATCTTTCCATACCTAAATTACCTTCCTCCTCCCCTACCTCCACTCCTCCCTCTATGTCTGGATTCCAGTGCTGACCTAATGCGATTTAATCTAGGTCTGCCCCTCGATTTAGCAATGTGAGGGTTCTGCAGATGGTCTTCACGAACCTCATTCTCAGCTGTAGTATTATCTTGATAGGAATAAGGAAAAATATTATTTTGAAATGGAAATCCTCTTGAGCCACAAAATGTGTCATCCCATTCCATCATTTCATTCTTTAAATCCACCAATTTTGATTTAATATATGTCATTTTTTTCAACATTGTACCGCTATCAAAAACCTCATCAAATATTCGCAGAAACTCCTTATATTGTTGATATTCTTCAGACATTTTCGGATAACCTTCTTTGAAAATTTTGGATAATTGAGGACGATTGACATCCTTCCTCCACCTCCTTTTGATGTACCTCTCATTTAAGAAATTAATATTTTTATATGTTAACACCTTCATTACTTGACAACATATAATTCTGGAAGACTCAAATAGCTTACAATTACATTCCAAATATTGTCCATTTGGCCTGTATTCCACAACAAAAATAAAATTATTACCAAAGAAATCATTCCTCACAGATTTAGCTTCAATTCTATATGTTTCACTCCAGTTTGATTAAGAATTATCACTCCATGCTCATCCACGGGTAAACTCAACTCACATCACAACAACTTCCACGGTTGATTTTGAATTAATGCAAATATTTTCCTTGTTAATGTCTGTTCTAGTTGTTTTTCCCAAGCAAAACCAGAGCTGCATTTATGTTATTATACCTTGACTTATATTATTCTTTCAGCTCTTTTTCATGTTTTTCTCTAAGAGCTATCTCATATTGCTCAACAAAGTTCTTCAATGTGCTATTACCGTTCACATAACCATCAAAATATGCGTGCATACTCTCACTTTTTTGAGTAGATTTCATCCCCGCCCAAAAGATATGACTTAAATATACTGGAACCCAATGTTCTTTATCTAAATACAAACCGGTCTGTCATGCATTGCTATGCAATTCATGGTTATGGATGAAAACATCCCACCTTATCTCGAATTAATTGATGGTTAAGCTCTCTTGAACAATTGCAAAAAACTCTTTCTTAGCTACCTCATAATCATGAACACCCTTAATTTTTTTTGGCAATTTACTATAAATATGCCATATGCATAAATAGTGAATAGTATGAGGCATTACATCAGTAATTACTGCTCTGACTCTCACACTATATGTTAAAATATAATAGGGATGGACGCCTCTCATAACAGTGATCCAAGTTCTAAACTACCAACTAAAAGTTTCTATATCTTCATACGTAATAAGAGCACATCCAAGAAGAATAGACTGACTATGATGATTGACCCTGAAAAAATACGCAAACGGCATCTTATACCTATTGACAAGATAAGTGGTGTCAAAACTAATAACATCATGAAAGTCTTCACAATCTGCTCTACCTTGATGATGAATCCAAATGACATTTTTCAATCTTCCATCACTATCTATATCTATTTGATGAAAAAATTCCTATCCTTACATTGCATTTTAGTGAAAAATATACGCAATGACTCTGCATCCCCGTGTTTTAGAAGAAGTTTACATTTTTTATGAATAAAATTTCTAAAATCTTCTGCCAAACAATCCATTCCATTAGGCCCGCAACTTTGAACTTGGACAAGCTTCACATTTTTGCAAATGCGAAGACCAGCTCTGTCATTAATCTCAAGCATTCTTTTTAATTAATTCGGCGACATATGTCTATCAATGTTTTTAAAATTGGAGCGGACCGGCAGGTCGGATCGGTTAAACCGCAAACCGACCATCCATCCGGTTTGGTTTTAGTATAAAATCGAATTTTTAAAAAACCGGTCAAATCCGGTCAAACCGGTCAAAAGAACCGGTTTTTTTTTTCAAAAAATAAATTTTTTTTTAAAGTTTTAATTTATTTTTGTTATATTTGGTTTTGTTGGAATAATTGTTTTATCTTTTGAACAAATTTAAAAATAATAGTATGAATGCTATTTTCATTTTAAGCATATTATATGAATATTATATGTTTATTTTATTGATAATTAATTTATATTGATATGTTAATATATTCAATTATAATTTTAATTAAAACTATATATTTTTTTTATAAATATAAATTAATTTCGCATTTTAATTTTATATAATATATAAAATAATTATTATTTTTTTAAATTTAAAAATCTGGTTCAACCCGGTCAAACCCTAAAAACCGAGACCCATTTCCGTGACCAGTTCGGTTTTTAAAACATTGATATCTATGTGTCGCCATGAGTCTAGACATTGAATGATGAAGATCATGGTCATGATTAGTTTCCACAGTAGACACACGCCATCTCCCATCTACAGTAGATTTGCATTGACCCTAACTCAACAACCACTCTTTTTACTATTTTTTCTATCACTAGACTTACCACTTTTATCACAACTAAACAATGCATATAAAGGATTCTCACTGCCTCTTCAAGTAACAGACCTTCTTACAACACTGAACCCTTTAATCTTGGCATGCTCTTGATAAATTTTAAATAAATCATTCAAAGTATTGAAACACATACCACCTTGTTCAATATCACGTTCATCATCATCTTCATTTGTAGCATTCAACTCATCAACCGTATTCTCTTCAACATCATCTTGATTTGTAGCATTCAACTTACAATTGTAATCTCTTTATCTATGTCAAAATTTTTTGCCATTGACCGAGTGCTCTCGTTAATATCCATTAAACTGTCTAATCGGATAGTCCAAATACTTCAGAGAGAATTTGATTCATTCTGTTTCTATTCATTCCGTCTTCATTGTTGCTATCCATGTTGTCTTCCACTGCTGCTATAAAAAATTCTTTTATTTAAGTTGATTTAGAATTCATACTATTGTTTGTTTGAAATTGATAAAGAACAAATAACTTATTTTACTGCTAGTAAAAATAAAATAATAAAATAATATTATTAGTGATTGTATCGAGTGAAAAGTTTTGTTTTATGGTGTGATTTACAAAAACTCATTAATTATTTTATTGGAGAGAATTTAAGAGTTAAAAAAAGTCTCTACAAGGGTATAAATGTCTAGTATTATTGTTTGGATGAAATTTGGATTTTTTTTTTTGTACGTTTAACGTGTTCTTAATCAATGTTTTCAAAATCGGATCGAACCGGCCGGTCGAACCGGGTAAATCGGAAACCGGACGTCCACCCGGTTCGGTTTCAGTTTAAAACCATTTTTAAAAAAAAAATAAACCGGTCAAACTTGGTCAAAATCGGCCAAAACCAAATTTAAAAAAAATTAATTTTTTTAATAAATTAAAATTTTGATTTATTTTAGTTGTATTTGGTTTGTTTGGAATAATTGTTTTATTTTTTGAGCGAATTAAAAAATTGAGAAAATGTTGTTTTCATTTTAAGCATATTATATAAATATTGTGTCGTATATTTTATTAAGGGTTAATCTCAAAAAACCACCGTAAGTTTGCTAAATTCTAAAAAAAAAAAAAAAATACCGGTTTGAATTTTCTCCATTTTACCACTTATATGTTAATTTATGTGGGATTACTATTCATCTATTTGTGAAGAAAAGTTGTAAAATGGAGAAAATTCAAACTATTTTTTTTTTTTAAATTTAACAAAGTGGTTTTTTAGGATTAACCATTTTATTAATAATTAATCCATATTGATAGGTTTATTTTTAAACATGTTCGATTATGACTTTAATTAAAAATATATTTATTTATTTATTTTAAATAAAAATAAATTAATTTTTTTATTTTAGTTACAAAAATATATAGAAATAATTAATTTTTTTTAAATTAAAAAAATCTGATTCAATCCGGTTGAACCCTAAAAATCCGGAACCTTTTGCGAAACCGATTCGATGCCCGGTCCGATTTTGAAAAACGTTACTCTCCATTAAAATTCAACTAAATAATTAAATACATTTTAGAAATTAATATAAATCCAAATTCAAAATTCAACGCCTTTTAATATAAACCTATTAATACTGTTAAATTCACTCTGAATGATTCATTTCATACCCCTATCTCTGCTCTGTCATGATTGATGCCTAAAATTTTATTTAAATTTATAGTTGCACTTTTTCTGCCGTTGCCGGCAGACTACACTAGTTACATATAGTTACATATAAGTGATTCTCGAAACAAACCAATAAAAACCTATACAAATGCTCATATCATTAATGATTGAAATATTTAAAAATAAAATAAATTGTGACAAAGATGGCCTTTGTATATTTAATTTTTTTTAAAAAAATATTGTTACCATTTTAATATTTTAAGGAATAAACGAAGTCCAACAACCAACAACATGAACTGGCAGCGAGCTAAGGCTATTTATGTAATTATCAACACACCCCGCCAATTTCTATTCTGTGGGAATCGAATCAGAAGAATGTATTCCGTTAGATCAGTTAATGTTTTGAAATTACGGAAACACCCTTATCATATTGTTGCGCACATTTTGGAAAAGAGAGAGACAGAGATTGGTTTTTGTATTCAAAAAATGAAAAAGAAAATTATAACATTATACGCTCATCAGCATTGGTGGTTAACCTGACATTCCTTTTTGTTTTTCCATTAATGGGAACTTTTCAGAGCTTCAGGAAAGCCTATGGAGCCCTCAAGGATTCCACCAAGGTCGGCCTCGCCAAAGTCAACAGCGAATTCAAGGTTTTTGAATTTATTTTTCTTTTGTTTTGTTTTCTCTTTCTTATAAAATCTGTAACAGATTTGACGAAAATGTATGTTTGTTTTTTTATTGTAGGAGTTGGATATCGCTATTGTTAAGGCCACGAATCACGTCGAATGTCCTCCCAAGGAACGTCACGTTCGAAGTACGATTGGTTTGGTTGTTGTGTATCTGATTGTTTTTGTTTGTTGTTTTGTTGTTTGATTTTTGTTTTGTGTTTCTTCGACAGAGATTTACTCGGCGACTTCTGTGATTAGGCCGCGAGCAGATGTGGCTTATTGTATTCACGCACTTGCCAAGCGATTGGCGAAGACGAAGAATTGGATTGTAATGTCATTCTTTCATTTGCTTTCTAATTTTTGTTTGATTGTTGAATTTCAAGTTTTGTAATCAATGTATTTGAAGTTTAGGTTAGATTCGTCCATTTACTGAAATTTGTTGTAGCCGTTATATGTGCTTTAGCAAGTATGACTGTTGAATCAAAGCTGCAGGAAAAAGAGAGTAGATAGGATAATGTGTTGTGTATGGTAGGAAATTTAAGTTTAGCTATTGGCCTACAGGTTGCAATAAAGATATTGATAGTAATTCATAGAACGTTGAGAGAGGGTGATCCTACATTTCGAGAAGAGATCTTAAACTATTCACACAGAGGACACATTCTCCAAATATCCAACTTTAAAGATGACTCGAGCCCACTTGGTATGACCTTGTAATGTATAGCTGAAAATATCCCAGTGGTTTCGCTTCAATTTTTACTATTTTAGTAGTTTCTGATTGGGTTTCTGCTTTATATATAGCCTGGGATTGCTCAGCATGGGTACGAACATATGCTCTCTTTTTGGAGGAGCGGCTTGAATGTTTTAGGGTCTTGAGATATGATATAGAATCAGAGCGATTGACTAAATCATCACCTGGAGCAACCAAGGTTTATTAAAAACATAAACTAGAATAGTATTTTAAATTTTCATATATGAGTTTATTGTGATTATATTATGTGTGTTTGACTGAACAGGTTCATAGTCGAACACGGCTTTTGGCTGCGGATGAATTATTGGAACAGCTTCCAGCACTGCAACAGCTGCTTTATCGGCTTGTTGGTTGTCAGGTATAATTGTCTGCTAGAATAAATTGGATGTCATAAATCGTCCTCAATTTCAAATGTCTCGTTTTTCTTTTTTTAGAAACTTCATACAAGTTTTTTTTTTTTTTTTTTTTTTTCTTTTTTAGCCTGAAGGGTCAGCTTACCACAATTATCTCATTCAGTATGCCTTGGCTTTGGTATGCATGATTTACATATGTAATCTGAAATTAGTATCTGTATCTCATTTGATGACTTCCTACAATTGTTTTGTATTTAGGTGTTGAAGGAGAGCTTCAAAATTTATTGTGCCATCAATGACGGAATTATCAATCTTGTGGACATGGTAAAGTTTTACCTAGCTATCAAATTCCTTTCAACAGATGCTATCTGTTATTATCAATGTTCATTTTTCACAAATTATGGTTGAATACATGTCTTGCCACAGTTTTTTGATATGTCAAGACATGATGCAGTTAAAGCTCTCAACATTTACAAAAGAGCTGGCCAACAGGTGTGTTTTTATTCTTTTTATTGAGACATAGTAGGAGATTCCCTTGTTTATGAACTTGTGTTGAGCTTAATCTTCCGTTGTGTTTTTTGGTGAGGGGATGTTACACAGGCTGACAATCTTGCCGATTTCTATGACTATTGTAGAGGTTTGGATCTTGCCAGGACTTTTCAATTTCCAACACTGAGACAGGTTCTCTTTTACATTTAGACATCATGATAAAAATTTTGTGGCAGTATAATGAGTGTGACAATAGTTGTTTCCTGAATAATGCAGCCACCTCCATCTTTTCTAGCAACAATGGAAGAATACATTAAAGAAGCACCTCAGGCGGGCTCTAGTCAGAGGAGACTGGTGAGATATGTTTTCTCGTCATTAGAATTTTCTTCAGTTTGACTTGTTTGCTCACAAATTATTGTTATATAGAATGCCGTAAGTTATTTACTGTGATGCTTCTTCTACTCGCAAAAACCAAGTAGTTTTTAGTTCCATACTCTGACTTTTTGACTTGGTGAATTATTGCGGAGGTGCTTACTTTCTATCATATCACTGTTTCTGTTAAGATTAAATCTAACTGGCTGAACTTTACCTTACTTTTGCTTCGCTTATTTATACTTGTGGTGATCAATGTGTGTGATAAATACGTCACAAGTGAAATTAGTGTAGTCTTCTGGCTGACATTTTCCTCATCATTTGTCAGATTGACATTGAATAACGTTTTAAAAGATGCTTACTTTGTTCCTGCACAAGCTGTTCTTCCAAATGCTCTATTTCTGGCTTTGCTGAGTTGTCAACTTTTCACTTATGTGTTTATACTTCGCAAAATCTTAGGAACTCTTCTCTAAAAAAATTACCATAGTATTGTTTTCCTTTTCCTATTCCGATACCTTTTTTATTCTTATTCCTATTATTATTTTAAGGAATACCATGAGACTGGCTATTATCTACCACGAGAAGAATTGCAAGAAGAAACTGAAAAGAAAGAAGAAACGGTTGAAGAAAGTGAGCCCATTGAAGAAAAACATGAAGAACCTGAGCCCGAGCCTGAGGTGAAGGTGGTTGAAGAACCTCAACCGTTGATATCAACTGATGACATAGATTTCCTAGTAAGTTTCACATTTTCAAGTTATAGGCAGTTGAATTATCTTGGCAAATTCAAAAAAGATTTATGTAAATCCTGTGTAGGGTTTGACGAAAGAAATAAATCCAAAAGCTGCAGAACTAGAAGAAAGCAATGCCCTCGCGCTTGCTATCATTCCACCTGGTAAGTAACATAGTTCTGTTATGTTAAGAATTATTCATGGACACTGCAGTTGGTGTGGTTGTGCTCCGATTCTCATTTCGTTCATGGATGCTTTGATATCATTTACTATGTTTGAGAAACTTGGGATATTACACTGAAAATCAGTTAATACAGTGTCAACACTAACAGAAATGTATCATGCTTTTGTTGGATTCTTTAGGAAATGATCCTATTGTGTGTTGATTTAATGCAGGTGGTGATCCCCTATCTTCAAACTTCGGTCTAAATGAAATTTCTGGCAGTGGATGGGAGCTAGCACTCGTTACTACACCAAGCAACCACACCAAGCCTCCAACGGAAACCAAAATGGTAAGAATTTTATGCTCTTTACTTCTCTTTATTTGCTGGTGGAACTTGTTAATGCTTCATACGTCTGAGAGGGCATCAAAATTGCTCCCGATTTGGTACCGAAAGACTCACCAAAGACCATAAAGCTAATTTCTCAATAGTGAAACAAGATTTTTAAAATGTTTTCTCTACTAACTCCTCAGTTACTAGATTAATAGAGAGATGTTTACTTATGTGGAACAGGGCGGCGGATTTGACAGGCTACTACTTGATAGCTTGTACGAGGATGAAAATGCAAGGAGACAAATACAAATGACAAACGCAGGCTATGGTTATGGAGGAGGAATGGCTGTTCAAAATCCTTTCGAACAAAACGAAAACGATCCTTTTGCTATGTCCAACCAGATAGCACCACCAACAAATGTGCAACTGTCCATGATGTCTCAACAGCATCAACATCATCAAATGATGATGCAGCAGCAACCCTATCAACAACAAAATATGTTAGTACCATATCAATCTGGATCTGCATCTCCACAATCACAGTATCCTCAACAATCACAGTATCCTCAACAACAAATGCAGTATTCCCAACAACAAATGCAGCAAATGAATAACAATTCAAATCCATTCGGCGATCCATTCTTTGGCTTGTCAAGTAGTAGTTCCACACCACAACATGGAAATCAGATGCTACTTTAGAGGTTGTTCAATTCAATTTTTTTAGTGCATTCTTTAAATTTTTATTAGGAGAGAGCCATTTACTTGTGAATTGTGAGCCAGAGCATCCTTTGCTTTCTCAATACATACATCACACTTAACTATATGTCTCTACAAACAAACTTTGGTAATCCAACAGATGTATTATATTTATCATTTAATACATGCTTCAGACTGAAGCTTCTAGACATTCAAAACTACTTTGATGATATTAGCTTTATTTTAACACTGTAGCACACAATAGATATAATGTTATGGTCGTTTTCAGGACGACTCTTACCATAATTTTTAAAAAACAAACCATGAAAAGGACAATCAATCAAAATCCTATTCAAGCGCAGTAGTTACAAATGCCGTGGAGACACTACACGGCAGCAATTGAAGAGAAACGATGGCTTCCATGTCGATGGCGACAACAACGATGAAGATGAAGATTCAAAGAAATCAAAGTAAGAGATTTAACGTAAAACGAATTCAAATCAAAAACTGTTGTTTCGACCATAGAAAGATAGTAGAACAATTCGATCCTCGAATCCCTATCGAAAAAGCAGTAACACCGCCAAGCTCATGGTACACTCACTCTTCTTTCCTTTCTCTCGAACTCGATCGTGTTTTCTACAGAGGCTGGCTCGCTGTTGGTTTGTATTCGTATTTCTATTGTACTTTTCAATCTCGTTGTTTTGGTTTTGAATTTGAATTTGACTGTTGTTGTTTTCTGTTTAAGGATACACTGAGCAGATTAATGAGCCTCGTGACTTCTTCACTGGAAGAATCGGAGAAGTTGAGTTTGTGGTGTGTAGAGACGATAATGGCCAAATTCGTGCTTTTCATAATGTTTGTCGTCATCACGCCTCTCTTCTTGCTTCTGGAAATGGCTCCAAGTCCTGCTTTGTTTGCCCTTATCATGTGCGCTTCCAACTTTGAATTGTACTTGTTAGTTAACTGATCATATTTTTAGGCTAGGTATAGAAAACCAGAAATGGAAATTGAAAATTGAATTGGGATTGATTTGTGTATGTGATTCTGAATTGATGCAGGGATGGACGTATGATTTAAACGGTGCGCTACTCAAGGCGACTAGAATAGATGGAATTCAGGATTTCGATGCAAGTGTATGTTGAAATGTTTATGTGGTGTGATTCTTGGAAAATCAAGCTCTTATTATGGTTTTGGCTGATTTTTCTTGTGTTTCAAGAATAGGAGTATGGGCTTGTACCTATCAGAGTTGCAACTTGGGGACCGTTTGTCATCCTCAATATGGAAAAAGAGAGTGCTGATCAGGTTGTTGATAGTGATGCAGTTGCAAAAGAGTGGCTTGGTAGCTGCTCGGATATATTAAGCCGCAATGGAGTTGATTCCTCATTAAGTTTCGTTTGCAGGCGCGAGTACACCATTGAATGTAACTGGAAGGTATTGTGTTATGTATACTTGATTACCTATGTGCTCAACATTAATTGTTTGCCTCTGTTAATGACATCATATGAGTACTAATTTGAAATTTCCTGCGTGTATTTTTGAAGATCCTTGTCTTGGTTTGATTTAGTCTGGGCAGATGCCGTGTTCATAGACTATGATGGTGATGCATCACATATTGATATTTAATTCTCGCAGGTGTTCTGTGACAACTACTTAGACGGTGGATACCATGTGCCTTATGCACATAAAGGACTTGCTTCTGGTCTTAAGCTTGATTCTTATTTAACTACAGTATGCTTCTCCTCTCATCTAAGCCTTGTTCAAATATATACAATTGCTGTTTATATCACTGCCATTGTATTGGAAGCTGATGCTAAATTTGGCAGATGTTTGAAAGGGTTAGTATCCAAAGCTGTAAAGGTGGCTGCACAGACAGTAAAGATGATATCAATAGACTTGGTTCAGAAGCTTTTTATGCTTTTGTGTATCCGAACTTCATGATTAACCGGTGCTTGCTTAAATATCAGACAGATTGGATGACCATGAGTTAATTATATTTTTAGTTATTTGTTTTCCCCTCTCAAACAAAATGTCTTGATTCTTGTAGATATGGACCTTGGATGGACACCAATCTAGTAGTCCCACTGGATCATAGAAAATGCAAAGTCATATTTGACTACTTTCTTGAAGATTCTCTTAAGGTCCTTATTTGTTTTCTTATGATTTACAGTAACTATGAAACTTTTGTATTTCAAATGAAGGAAACCGTGATCATCCTCCATTTCTCTTGATCTCAGGATGATACAGCTTTTATAGAGAGAAGTCTAAAAGATAGTGAGAGAGTACAGGTATAGAAAATGATTTTTCTTCCCAATTTGTATTCAAAATTGTTATTATATATTTAATTGGTTTGGATATGTGCAGATAGAAGACATAACTCTCTGTGAAGGAGTTCAGAGGGGCCTTGAATCTCCAGCTTATTGTAGTGGTAGATATGCACCTACAGTGGAAAATGCAATGCACCATTTTCACCGTCTGCTTTATCATAACCTCAGAAATTAAATATTTCTGGTCTGCATTACCACCTTCTATGGAAACATTTGATTTTTGGGTCGCAGATACTTGTACTTCCATAGAATATCATGAATTTTACACGCATGTAGCAGGTGTGTATGTAAATTATACGAAGGTTTTCTTTATACCGTTTGATTACTCTATGCCTGAATCAGGCATCTTCCATATACAATGTGTGTAGAGAGTTGTGATGGAGAAACTGGATCTAGCCTAGACAGACAAAGGCATCCATCGAGGATAAACTACGTCGACTTGGAAAGGTACAATGGCTAGATTTTTGACCCAGCGCAGTTCCATGCTACCAACGAGGTGGAGAGAGAGTTGCGTCGAGGAACAGTTGGTTAATAGTAAGATTTGGATTTGTAAAATTGGTCATAAACTACGTTGTACAAAAGATTTGATTTCACAGAGTCAAAGTGAAAATTCTAAAATTTCCCCATAGTCAAATTGACCTCATTTTCGAAAATAATTTAATACATGACTAAGGGCAAAATCTCAACCCAATCCAATTAATATTTCAACCCAATATTTCAACCCAACAATTGAAAATAATTTTTATATAAAAATAATTTATAATAAAAAAATTATTAATAAAAAAATTAATTACTATCTAAATCCAAAATACTAACCAAATATTTTTAACATAACATTAAAAAGTACCAATTTAAAAAATAAATTAAAATAAATTACTAATTATTTTTAGAAAATAAAACGGTCTTCAATTCCGACTCAATGATAACTCCACAACTACAGAAATCCTGAATCCTTCAAGAAATTAAAAGTATCCTCATAAACCTCCCACATTTTTGTTTTTTTACCTTCTTTATATTCTTTAGAATTTCTTAATAGAAGACATAAATTTTGTGGATAAAAACTAAGTCTTTCACATGCTTAGAGGTCAAGCTATTCTTTTTAGGAAATGAAT